>OW679196.1:100524390-100646615 GCA_940337035.1 Agriotes lineatus | reverse complement strand
TGACGGAAACCCATCTCGTAGAGTGACCCTCCTAACCTAAACTTGACGCAGTTCTGTCTTGTGACGGGAACCCATCTAGTAGAACTTCCTCTTTAACCTGGTCCTGACAGAATTCTGCCTTGTTGCGGGAATCTGTCTCGTGGAATATTCTGTTAATCTAAATCCCGCATCCGGCGCTCACTAGGTTATAATAATGGTGAGGCACTAACACCCCATGAAGGAGCTTGGCCTGCAAGGCTAATTTGACCGTAATCCACCGGCTTCGCCAAAGTTATAATAAACAAAAAAACCCAATAAATCACTAGCATACCTGTAGCAAGAACGCGGTTGATTCGATGACGCATTCCTTTGCCGGTCGAGGCATTAGAGCATAAGCGATCCTCCAACGCTCGCTGGGTGACACAGCAGTGAAAAGGCGGACTTCGCTCCAGGTGAACATATACCAAGCTGAACACCCTAACTACCCACGTCACTAGCACCGTAAAACTAGTTATTCCATTGAATTGGCGCCCCACACAAAAATCGTAAACGATCGCCATTTTCGGTGACATTCAGAGCGCTTGTTTCAGACCGATCGTTTTTAGTGCAAGTACACGAAAGCTCTACCTCATCCAAACGTTCTTGAAGAGGATCGAGGAGAGTAACTGGGCAGAACTGATGTGTATAGTGGGTTGCCGACCGCCTTGTAGCATCGATCTAGACCGTTTACCAGATGAATTTTTTTGTTATAATTCTATGTACTATGCAAGACAAAAAACTGGGACAACTATTGATAGAGATTTTAGCATTATTTGATTACAATAAATTATTCTTTAAACAATTAAATTTACTGCAATAATTTTGTCTCATAGCAACGTCTAAACAAGTTGACAATTAAGTTAAAAATGCTTAGCAACTATATACATTAAAGCAGTCACATTCACAAAAGAACATATTAACTGTAGCAGTTTATTTCGTCTTTTGTAAGATTTATTTTGTACTTATAAACATTATACGATTTATTTCTAAACTGTAACGAATCCATGGGCATCTGAGCATACTCGAGGCAAAAGTAGAGTAAATTAATTAATAATAGTTTCCGAAACAAGTCATGGGACTATTGCAAGACGGCACTTCTTCCGTAGTCCACTGGATGGGTACCGAGCCGGGTGACCATTCGACACAGTTAACGTCGCTCTTTCTTGAAAACTGGTCTATGAGGTAGAATAACAAGACTACACACAAAGCATACACACATTCACCTTACTTGGATGTAGTACAATAGGCCTATTGAGGCCGCAGTACTCGTGAACTTGGTTCAACCTCAACAAAAAATATAATTTCATAAATAACTATTATTTGGTGCTGTAATAATTTTAAGGTTAGAATTAAGTTATCGACCTCAAGTAATGAACGCTTTTTAGAACATGTGGTGAAAGAAAAAACGGATTATGATGTATGTATATTATAAAAATGTAAATCCAATTAAAAGAAAAGCAAACTATTGGTTATAACTTATTAATAATTTGTTTAGCTATAGGCCATTCTTTTATTCTATTTTATGTTCCATTGTAGTAATGGTAAATTTGATGGAAAAGCCAATACAATAACATGTAGGTATTCTTCATAGTCGTTTATCTTTTCTACTTTTCGATGTCGAAGGTCACTCACTGTATGGAACAAGAGCAATGCAAAGAAAATATATATCGCAAAGTTGAAACAAATCGTTATCTTTATCATAACATGACATAGTAACGAATGGAGACAAAGGATTAATTTTATTTAGATTAAGAAAAAATTCTCACATAATGTAAAATGTAAGTACTAGTTGTGTTCTTCATAAAACGGCTGTATAACTAGAGTTGCGGTTTTTAAAGATGTAATATAGCTTTACTTCGTATATAACTGTAAAAAGCTGCAGGTGACTTGAGACTCGTATAAAAACATCTACGAAGTAATACGTCCTGCCAGAGGCAAGAGCAAGGTTGCTCTATAAGGAATCTGGTCTATTTCTTGCGATGATTTATACGACTTAAAGTAAAGATCAAGTACTGTAAGCTGATAATAGGCTCGCGTCTATAACTCAAAACGACACATAAATCTTCCAGTTTGCTTGCATTTTACTCCAATTAACCTCAGAAATGCGGAATGGAACTGGATCCGACTGAGTGTGTTTGTAATCCGAAGTTTTGGTTTCAGTTTCCAGCAGCGATGTGCGAGTGCGTTTAACTGCCTTGGTAATTGTCTGTGAACATGCAACATGCACCAGGAAATTTCGGTTTCTAAACCGCACAAGCCTTCGCTACATCTTGATTAAGAACCGGAACAGAGTATTACCGAAACTAAACTAGACGTTAGCACATCATTTCAAAAAGAGCACATGTTTGAACTTATTGATATTTATTCGTGAAATTTCACTGTTAAATCGTTCTGTGTGTAACATATAGATAAGATCTGCGTTTTGTTAAGAAAATAATATAATCAAAATAGTTGCCGTTTTCTAAGCTCTTGGTTATGATTTCTCATTCATGTCAAATTCGTGGTATACTATTTAAGATGTTCCCATTTTCTAAAGCACTTTGTATAAAAAACTTGTTTGGCTAACTTTAGAAATCTGACTACTAAGGCTGTTGGAACTGTAACACGTCTAAAGTGCATACCTGCATGTAAATATTTTTACTTTTCTAATGCAAAATGTCACTGCAGAGCTGCAAAGTGGACAAACTTGTACCTTTTAACAGTTACTACATTTTACTCTTTCTAAGAAATGCCAAGAAGCATAATTTTGTAATGATAAGAATTATATTCCATATTGGAAAATACATAGCGAACAGTTGAGCAGTAATAAAAAAGAAATTCCATTGGTTAAATAACAATTTGAATGAGCTAGTAGCCTCTTTCAAATTCTGAAAATTATTTATTGTTTTAAATGAAAAACAGGGGAACACATTTTTTTCCTTATAGGTTATCTGTTGTTCACAGAATATTCAACTTTATTTTCCGAAATATAACACTTCCAATGTATTTATCGAATACCTAAAAATGTTTGCTTTTTCTAATAAATTCCAAGCAGATGTTTATGGGAATCTACAATTTCTAAATAGTTTTTAACCAATGTTTTAAATCAATTTTAAAGTACAAGATTTCTCACGTTTTCTGCAATGGATTGTACCTACATGCTATACAATAATAAAATCTGATATCTGCATAAACCATAAACGACATGTAACATGACATTTTAATTTATATTAGTACTGAAGTTAGTGAAAATTCAGTAAATAGTACTTTCCATACTTTGTCCCATAATAGAAAATGGACAGGCTCTACCCGCACTAACAGGAACAGTTCAAAGATTAAAATCGTTATGAAGGTCATGGAATTGAGTAGTTTTTAAAATTACTATTCTTCTTTAATTTTTAGTACAGCTAAAAAATGTAAATTGATGTTGTTACAGTATCAAACTGATTTAACGACACTCAGCGACGAGTGATTTCCAGATAACTAAACAAGTCCGGGAAACGTGCACACTTACACTGGAAATCGTAAGAAACAGGCTAAAGGCCGCGGCTCAAATACGATCAGGGAGAAGACGTGGTCCTAAAACGAGACACCACAGGGCAAGCGTGTGATATGTATAAGGTGTTACCAAATAAATAGGCGTCATAAAGTCCAACTCAAGGAGACCCACGGTTGACCGAACCTAGGTCAAACAGGACAAAAAGTACTCAATTACTAATTCTGGAAGCCACAGCGGAGCGACAAGCGCGCCAACTTACCTGAAACGCTCATTCACTACGTTCGGGCCTCATCTTACATCGATCTTGACACAGTGACTCAGTCACCCTGTAAACAAACATGCACAAGACAAACGAAGAAATCATAAGTCGTTAAAAGTTAATATATCTATTGGGGCACAAATACAAAGGGTTACAAGAGTGTACCAGGCCTTGATTGAGCGCCGGATACGAATATGTGAGTTTTAATTACAATAACATGCGGCTTGCGGTAAAACAGTTTAGAACACAAATGTTAGATTTGTACAAGAGTGTACCAGGCCTTGCTAGAGCGCCGGGCACGAATATGTGAGTTTTAACTACCATAACATACTGCTTGCGGCAAAACAGTTTATAACACAAATTTTACCTTGATTGATGGATTAGCCTCGGGACGTGGCGTAGCACTGTTGATAACGTGGCGTGGGCGAAATTTAGTGACGTCCGGAATGGTCTCTTGCGTTAGGCGTGGGTGAAATGTGTTGTGCCCCCTTGGCAAACACGAATATCAGCGAGACTGTTAATTAATTCACTCGAAAAATGAATCCCGTCCAACAAATAACGGACAAAACAGGCTTAACGGGCCTTCGTAATTACGGAGTGGCTAAAACAAAATCCGCGAGCGGACATTACCAGCACTACTCCGAAAACACAAGTACTCTCACAGCTCGCCAAGCACCGTCTACCGAACACAATTAAGGAAGTCACAAAATTCACAATATCAATATTCGCTGTTACAGCATAAAATGAAACATCAGAAGCAAATCTAATAACGCACCACGCCAACGGTCGCGATCCCTCGAGAGGGGACGCCGCTGGCGTGCGCTCTGCGGCACAACCGCTCATGTCAGATCCTAACTCCCAACTGACGCCACGCGCAGCTTACGCTCTAAAACGTCTGTCTGTGACGTGCCAGATGTAACCAATAGGAACGCCCGATGACGAATAAGCCGTCCCGGTGCGCTAGAGATCGACAGATGCTCTTACAAAATTCGAGAAAGGTATCTCACTCGCTCTCATAGATTGTGTTTCTGGAAAATATTTAAACGAACGCTGTTACCAGCGCTGGGACAGCCAGCTGCAATATGCGACTGCATAGAGGTTGGCGCGAACGCTAGACTGAAAAATGAAACCAAAAGCCACGCGAGGGTCGGGATTCTTGTTTGATGTGAAAGTGGCAGTATTAAAAGGTAAAACATTACCGACATGGGCCCGACATACAGGCGGACTCGCCAATTTTGTATCAAAACTGCTCCAAATGGTTATATAGCTATCGGAATTAAGAAAAAATAGAAAATGGCCTGACAATGTTTATTTACTTTTTAAGGATTTTTCGATTATTAGCAATGGCAACGCCAAGCAGTTGTATATAGTGCTATGATAGTGGCTATAAATACAATTATTTACAGTCTTAAGATGATAATAAAAAGCTTTTCCGTATGATATAACGGAACTAAACACAGTACACTTGTTGAGGCTAATTATTACTGTAAGCAGAAACAAAATATTTCTCTGCTGCTCTTTTTATTAGACAAATCTATATAAAAAAATACTATTTAAGTTGTTAAATTCTCTCAGAGCATTTAAAGTACACTATTATTTATGTGGCTTCGCCAATTTTGTGTCAATTTACTTCTTATCAACTCAGAAGTTAAAATTATTCAGATAATAAATCATATCTACCTTTCATCACTTAGCTGTGAACTTTCTCCTCTACTCTCATACTCATTTGAGCACTAGCGCTTCAGTAGTTCAGATGATCGGGCGTCTCGCCTTTGTTGAACTTTGACTTCAAATTATGTAGAATCTCTTTTCTACAGCAGAAACTGGACATGATATTCCTGATAGCAAAAACTCGTCTTTCTCCAGTAACGAATTCTGCACCCAGCTTAGCAGGTAATATCGTGCACTTGTAGTTAATAAATATATGCTCATTTGCTTTATTTAATTTTTAAGTAGTGATCTAAACTCCAGTCGTTGGCTTCTCCTTCCCTTTGCATGTGCACAAAGATTTACTTATGTGTGCTTACTTGAGAAATTGCAAAAGTTACGTTGAACTGGAGAGCGTCGTCGAACTTTTAACAACAACCGATACAATTTTTAAAATCGATGTTGTCACTTAGATAAACTAATAAAATCTTTGGTTGTTTTTCAACTGTTTTATTATATGGGAGATTAAAGCTGAACATTTTGTGTTGACAACAGTAAAATGAGAAGTGCTTCTTGATGATTTTTCCTTATATCCAAAATTATCTTTTGTTTCAATAATAGAGAATACTTGAATTCATTGGCTGACAAAAAATGGCGTTATTATTTATTATCCAGTTGGAGCTAATTAACAAAATTTATAAGAATTTGAAATATAGGTACTAATACTTTCTTACAGATTAGTTTGATACCTGATTGGATGTAATGCCGATACTGTTCAGATAAATTTGTTCATATATTATGTTTCCTTAAAAATTGGACTAATTTACATTATAGCAATATTAAATACCGTCCATTTTCTTACTTTAAGTACAATTTCACGAGCTTTGCACTGAAATTAATAGAAATACATTTATTTACAAATTTTACAGATAGGAAAACTTTTACAATGCTTGCCCTAAAGTCACTGCCTAGGTTATTAATAACCTGAAATTCTGATTTTACTTCTCAAATTTCTTATCCATACACGGTTTTTCTAATTTACAAGAGAATATAACATAGTTATATAACACATAGCTCATTTTAGGTGCTGCGTTGTTATACATCGTACAAAAGAAGGAAATTCAACTCAGAGCTAACTCATGGAACATCAAATATGCACTATAGACTTACAAATAACTCAAAATTCAGCCTGATCTGATGAAAAATGCTTGAATAATTTCTAATCGTAATAATCCTACAAATGATGTGACATGTGAAACTAAACATTAATATTTAAGGTATCCTGAATGCAACTATCTAACCAAAACTAACATATAATAAGTATCTTATATTAACTATGTACACATATTAACAATTTTAGTATTTAAATTCCTTTTTGAACCGATCCTTTAACCTCACTTCAACTTCCCGTTAAAATCGTAATTGAACATATGAGTTTCAAAGGTGTTTACAACCCAACTTTATTTTGGTCGATTTGAGTGCAAACTATTTGATCAGACCACTCATAAGTGTTCAAAAACCATGAAACGAATCTTTGGGAAAATGCAAAGCTAAGCTCGTAAGCTTTTAAATTCATAAATTTAGCTTGAGAAGCCATAGGGTAAATAGTTGTATTACGTTTCTCGTTTCTCAATCTTACCATGATTGGACTAGTTTTGAAGTTTCCGCTGCGATCCACGTCTTCAAGAGGCCGAGATAAAGAAGTGGCTGATGCTGGAGCTAGTTAGCAAATCTTGTATGCTCAGTTCCAAATTCCCGACAAGTTGGCGTTTTGACATTTTCGAGTTAACAAAACAGGAATAGTTAGTATTTTTGAAAGTGTCTTTGGGGTACGACATCTCTTGAAATAATTCCGTGGGGCACTTCACCTTCAAATTACTTCAGATTTGCCCGTTTGTGCTCTCTCTACCACCATTCAATACATGTTCCGCGTGGTTTTAAAATGGTTAGAGGCCATTCAACATTTTAAGTTGTAGATTCTCTTATCGCACACATGTTACTTTGCATAAATGGTAATGAGCACAAGTGCATCTGCTCTGCTTTGTAACAGAGATTTTCTAACTTGATTCCCGGCTAACGTCTCGCAGTTGAATTTAAAATATGTTTTATGTTATTGCTAGTCTTCAATTGACGTGTTATTTATTGTGTTTCCAAGCAAGTTTTTTCGAAATACTTGTCCTATTGAAAGGATTTTTACTCCACCTCCTGGTTTGGTCAGCAGGTAGCGTTTATCAATTTCCCAGACTGTTATTTGCCCCTCTGGTACAACCTGCAAATAAAAATATAAACAATGCTTCACTTTTAGTTTTCTTTCCTTGGACTAGAAAATGCAAATAAAAAACTAACATGCTGTTACGAAAACGTTGTTGCGACGTGAATTTGACATTCAAAATACTCAACCATCTGTTACCCCATAAAACGGCACAAATCGGAAAATTCTTGGATCCGCTGCCCCAATCATGTTACGATGGGCTGTAACGAAAGTTGCCGACTAACATTCAGATGGAAAAGGGAAGGTTTATTACGACCTTAGTTAGGGCAACAACCCAGTAAACGAAATAAAGATGTTAATTTCCAGATTCTACTAAATCGAGAAAAATGCAGGTGGGCTCACCGAGAAAGTAGAAGCGCCGACCCAACCTATACAATCCAACCTTGCCAGCGCCCGAGCGACGGTCCGCGAACAGCTGCGTTGAACTTGCTTTGCTTGTATTTTCATACAGCTACTTGAATTCGTTTACAGAGGAAAACATCACAAAATACACCTGCAAACGTCATAAATGTACTAAAAAAACAGCTAATTGAACATGAACAATATTAACGTAAAAATATGTATGTGAACAATAAACATTAAATGAAATACTCGATAAAGGTTAGTGTTATTAATTGTGACACGTATAATATAAGTACAGGCTGTAAACTTGACAGCAAATGATCTAACTGATTAAAAAACCGTAACAACTTTAATTACACAACGACTAAACTAATTACAGACGGTAAAACTTGACAACAAATAATCAAGACTGACTCAATGGCGGTAATTACTTTTCAAAATCTTAATTTTAGATAACAACTACGTTACGTAAAAATGGGGACACTTTGTCATATATATGACCACTTCACTGCACATTGTGTGATTTAGAATTACTACAAAAACACAGTACCTTTGAGGGGTTCAGCAGCCATTTCTTGACGTCCAATTATCCTGCATGCCGTGCCCAGGCGACTGTCCCAAAATGCATGAAGAACTGCGAGAAACGACCTAGGGTGCTATCTGTCTAGCGGGTATAGACGATGTTAAAGCCCCAGAGGGTAGAACGAAGAGCGTAGTCGACAGGCAAGATTGTGGTACGCTACAAGTAACATGGTGAAAAACAATTAGCACGAAAGAGGTTCCCATAATAATCCGCCCCCAAAGGCGGCAATTAGAGCTTACCCTCCGCATACGACGCATATCGACCGATGACACCCACTCACAGTTTAACTTAAATTGGACGTTTCCCGGCAAAGGCGCAATGCCTCTGCCGTCGCTGAACCAACTATCACACTTGCTGTCTTCTTCGCGCGTGTGCTTTACTTATCTCACTCTCTCTGACTCACATGAAAGTGTCATTATTGCGCCATATGAAGTAATCACATTCCATGCCCAAAGCGACAAACAAGTCTATACCTGTATGAAACGGCCGACGCGCTGCTCTTACGAGTGAAAATTTGTGAAAGTGAGCCGGGAGACGCTAGTATTTGAAATTAACGGGGTTGAGTTTTGAAACATAGCTAAACTATCAATTTGAGCCTACATAAAGCGGGAAAAGTACTAGTATTTGGAATACAAAAACCGAAAAAGCGCTAAATTAAAAAATTATCCTCACAAAGCATATCCAGATATGGAAAGAAAATGTACAAGTACGTAATTTAATGCATTGGGCAGCAAAAAAAAAACTGTTAAAATGGCGACAAAGGAAATTGCAGAATTTGTGGACAATTGAAATCAAACAGTCAATGAAAAAGAAGTAGAAGGTATACAGTAACTGGTTAGTGAATAAAAAAAATATTATAAGAAACGTTTGGCGAAAACATTGCAGAAGGAAAAATATCATGAGAATGGACGGGTCCGGAAATAGACGAGCTAGATGGATTACAATAAAAATAGGGCAGGATCCAGTTTGATTATCACGAACGGTTGGGCTGTTTATTAAAGATTTCATTCGATTAACAAATTAGTAAATATTAGGATTAATGATCTATAAAATAAATTAACAACAAAAGGGCTTCAGGCCTAGAGGCAATATCAGTGGAATTTATGAAACGAAGGAGTTACTGGTTTAGTGAATATGTTTCTTATTTATTCATTCATTCATTATCTTTAATCTTTTTTACCTTTCGGTATCGAAGACAATTCATACTGCGCGAAACGTGTGACGCTCCCCCGCAGCCAAACATATTCAACTCAATAGCCCCTAAACCTAACTTACAGCTAAGGAAGAATCTACCATTGAGGACAACGGTCGTGAAAGCCATTTTATAAAAAGGGTCAAATGAGAGACTTCACTTTAAGGGATAACATAGACAATGAATGACAAATTCAGCAAAAACAAAAGGTGTCATTAATTTATACTAGGCGTGCGACTCAATACCAAAAAATAAATTGTACCAGCTTCTTGCAAAACGGTAAATAAATAAAAAAATATAAGTATTACTAAAACACTGTATAAAAATACATCTCTTAAAGTAAGAAATAAATGATTCCCAGTAATATACCACCACAATGGGTTTAAGGAACGGCGGCAATTTATTCTCGATTCTGTTTAACATTTAGATAGTGTACTTAAAAAATGGAAAACAAGAGTTAAGAAATGGATGTTCTGCGTAGCAGATATTTACAAAATGAAGGTTAACTATTAATATTAATAGACAGATGTGTTGCTCATACCCTATTTCAAATACATATATACCAAAATCCTTACAACAATGGAAAAGAAAATATGCAGGAGTGGGCACCCAACGAGAAGACACAACAATATTCACACTCCAACTCCTTGACTATCGGGCTGTATTAGTTGGAGATAAAAACGACCTTAAAGTATATTGAAAGAAACGTATCAAGAAAGAATAAATGTACAAATTAATGTATTGGGAGAAAACTGGTTAATTTGATATTGGAAGACAAAGAAGGAATATAAACATCGATGAGTCATTTTCGACAAAACTGGAACAGACGATTGAGTAGATTAAGAGTATTGCGAAGGAAAGCAATTGAATGTCATAACTGAGTCCTATGAAAGAGTAACTTTAACATTATAATGTGCTTTCAGTTAAACCTTACCTAGCTGATACGATACTGGTTTATTGAAGGACGTTAATAAGAAGTGCTTCGGCTAGCTCAGAGTGGGGTGGGTCACGATACAACTGCAGCCTTCGATGCGACGATTAAAAGAAGCGGCAAGAATTTATTGAAACCTAAAGAACTTTTAGTGGCAAACTTTAAGTGCAAATTCTTTAATGCAAAAAATTTATCATCCACAAACGAAGATTCGCAATGACACTTGTATAAATATTAAAGAATATTAAAGCTTTAACCCAGAATACAAAAGCAGTTTAACACAGTTGGTATGTGCACACAATCGCAAAAGCTTCGATGCTTTAGTAAAAAAAAAAATAAAACAATCGCAAGCAGAAATGTGCAAAGATATTAATGTGAATGCCATGTAATATTAACGCTTTCATTCCAGAATTGATTAATTAGAATAAAATGCGATCCGAATAAAAAATTATCGGAATACAACTAATTAAATTCAAAACATAGGTAACATGTAAATAAAACCAAATTTGTTATATTCTCGGAAATTAAATTGTAATGTTGGTAGCTTTAATCGGAATTTTGAAATTTAATCTTTAAGTGCTTATTTTAAACTTGACCAACATTTGCTACATTTAGTTTCAAAGTGGTTGCTTCGAGTAAAGCTGAAATGCCCATGCGTTTGTTGTACTCAAATGTATAATATACAGGAATAAAAAAGTGTTGGAGTAAATTGTATAATGTGTTTAGATATATATGTACAAAATAATTCTCAATTAAGAAAATGTATGTACATAAATATAAAATAAAGCTTATTCTGGTCTTTCGTGTTCTGCGCCACTGACCAGATCGCAACCCAAATAGCATCTTAGTTTGGCTCAATTGCTGCGCTTGGACCCTCTCAAAGGAAGTTTGAATAAAGTAGAACTGAGTGCACGCCGAACTTGAAGCGGATCTAAAACAGGCTATATTTATGCCATCAACGCTCGTTTGTTATAATTTTGCGGGCTGACAAATTCAATTAAATAAAGTGTTGACGGCGACGGTGACGTTTACGGCGAGTGTATTAAAGCTTGGCTGGACGTGGTACATCCTTTGGGAGTAAGTTTGGACCACTCGGAATAATATAAACTGGACTTTTCACCTTTTACAAACTCCGGCTCTTTGCCAATATAATCGCCGGTGAGCGCCGCAGATTTTCGGTAGGTCCGGACTCACCGTAGGAGGACCAATTTGCCTACGTCTAGCACCTGAATTATGCTGACCTGAAGATCTCTACTAGTACTCAGGTAAGTCGGGTTTAAGGTTAAATTTAGATCGGAAGCCGATCGGTACTAGGAGTCAGGAAAGCGGAGGCCATGCTCCGGAGGAAACCTGGTGATCAAGATGGGGTTCAAGTCTCCAGACTCAAGTGTTTTGAAGTGATTGCGGATTCTCCTTTTATACTATTCTGCCGCCTCGTTATAGGGACATTTTTAAAGGGGTTGGAGACGGAACTGTTTGGCGTACCGGTTTACGTAACGTGTGCGCATAGCGGCTAAGATCGCTTTTTCAAAAATTCGAACGCTATAACGATGCAGGCAAAGATTGTAACAGGAATTAGGGCCATTCAAATTTCTAGGGCACTATTTGTACCTTAGGTAATTTTGATGCGACTGCTTAGCTTCGCTGTGTAATTACACAACTAACAACAGGTTTGTCGTATTCAAAACGGACACATACGAGCACTGGGAATCGTCTCGAGCAACGTGCCGTAATTGAAAAACATCAATTAGTACTAAAAAGCTATTTCATTCACATAGAGCTCCGCATGACCAGGCCTCTCCGAACGGACGTATAACGTTTAGTTTATTGCATTGAGGATAAAAGCTTTTTGCGCAATTGCCGGGTGGCGCACATAGGTCAGTGAAATTGCCAGTTCACTATTCTTGAAACATAGAAAATGCAGCATAAATTCAGAAAGTACATTAAGCAAATGAAAATTTGACAACTTACGGTTGTTTGCGGTTAGGTAAAGAGCTGATATTTGTTGATGATGAACGTGGTTCGATAAGCTATGCACTAATATTTATTCTTTATTCGTTTATCATAATGTTAAAATTGAATTTAGTTAATAATTTGAGGTGAATGTTGCAATAAGATCTACCTGCCGAGAAAAAAGAAATTTACCAGGTAGAGTAAGGTGCATTCTGTGGCATAAAAAACGTTCTTCTTCAAATTGTGTAAATGAAAGCATCTTAACATCCACTTAGGATATAGATAGTGGCGCCCTCGTCTTCAAAACAGCAACTTGAATAATCATGCCAAGTCTATTACAAAATTTGAAAACCATTGAAAACAGTGAAACTGTTATACACCTGTGTCCCCAATGCCTGCTGCCCACAAAAATTACGTACCCACGAACTAAATAAAAATGCAAATTATTTAATACGCCAACTGATCTTTCCTAATACAGGGACGAATTAGCCGTTAGAATATATTATTCGATAATTAAATTTAAATAAATCCATGTAGATTTCTAAAATGATAGTGCAGCAGTAGAGCACTGACATTTGCATGCAAACTAAGTTTCATGAAAAAATCTTACGAAATAATCAATCGGCGTGGACTAATAACAACCCATAAAGTTACAAATATGTTTTATTTTTGTTCTGTTTATTTTTATAAATACCTTTGCATCTACACAGGTGAACGTCTTGAAGTTTCGCTTCGTCTAAATTTAAGGAGCGATTTCTGTTATTACTTAATAATCTATTTCAAGCAAAAATTCAGCAAAAAAAGTAAAAGCCGTTTTAAGCATAATGTCCGCTTTTGCTTTCTCTTCACGTGTTAATGTACTTGATGACATGATGAGGAAGCTATTAGCAACTATTTTGGAATTCCACAAATTAGAAACAGTTTTAATTTTCCTTAAAAAGTTGTAGTAAACGCAATTGCTGCTAGACAGCATGAAACAGGAGAAACTCGCTCTGCTTGTTGCTGCACTTCAATATTTATTACTTCAGTAATTCATTAATTTACTTGTCACCTATCGCTCGTCGCGAAAGGAGGTGTTCTCGGATATAAACAAGATTTTACTATTGTGTTTATTTCAAACTAGGTTGCTTAAAAAAATAAGTTCAATGCGCCCCTGGTCTAAAAATATCGACTTTAGTCATGGAGTTCAACGACTTAAAAAATTGTGGAGCTAAACGTCCCATCCAACGTTTCGTGTACTTTAGACGTCACAGGAATTAGCTTCACCCTGAGTCAATTGTTTTGGCAATCTAGCGAAACAAACAAAATTGGACTTTAATTACGCGTAGCTTTAATTACAATTTAAGCCATATCATTATTTTTTGCAGTGAATGCCAAGTAGCAATGACTCAGCTTTGCACAAATTACTATAATTTCCACGATTACTAGCGGTTACGTTAACTTTTAATTAGTAGCTGCACGGCGACCTTGCTACTTTTTCCAATTGAACTGGCGGTAATTAACGCAATGTTATCCAAAAGTTATTTTTATCTCTATGTTCGTGTCTGTGTCACGACTGTTACACGGGTTTTAACGATAGCAGACAAATACATTTAATACACGACCTACTTAGTGCTTGTTTTATGCCATGATCAACATATTCTCGCATTAAAATAAATTTACACGGTGCGTGTGTGTTTGACCCAAATATACAAAAAGTACGATTTTTTTCTGAACTATTTTCAAACGGGAACACTGATATCATTTTGTTTCTGCAAATATAAATTGCAGACTTTACGCAGCACCTGCCGCTTGTTATAAATATACCAGGTGTCCAAGATGCTAGAATTCATTCAAATAGCTCGGGAGTTCTGCAAGCTGTATTTATTTTGCTGTTTTCGAGCAATATTGTTGTCGACTAATACTATTGTATATTCATGTTGAAATAACGAATAATAACGTGTGTAATATAAAACCACATAATGTCTCGTAATAATAATCGTAAAATTGTAGAAAAATTTGGCGTAGATAATCATAACGAAAGCGCCATAAGTGCTGTAAAATTATACCGTGTGTTCAAAAAGAAATTACCTAAGGATTGGGCATGGAAAACAAAACTAATGTCAACAGCAAACATTAGAATTTCCAATCAGGATATCAGCTTTTAATATAAAAACGTATGACAACAACAATAGTGATTACAGATAATAAATTCTAAAGCTTGCTTTTATTTTCTATGACCAACACTTCTGTAATTTCTCTTTGAACACACCGTATAATGGCAACGATCTTCCTTTAAAAACACTATGTGTAAACGACATATATGACGATTATATACTTGGACTTCTCCAGATCATAGGCATAGAAACGAAATTGATACTTATACGAGCAATATGGAGCACCACGGTTAAAAATTACAAAATTTACGGTGGTGTTGATTGAACAAAAATGTACAGTCCCAGACGACTCAGTTATTGAAACCTGGAAAAACTCAAATACACAAAGCTAGGAAGCACCATAAATCCTTGAAAAAAATAAATTAAAAGCTAAAGGAAGTGTAAACGAGTAAGATATAATCAAATTCAGTGAAGAAAAACAGCGTTAGTTCTAGTTCTAGAACTACAGTAAAGACTTTGGTGCAAAACAGTACGATACAGAAATGCACAAGGATGGTGGTCCCATTGGAAATTCATTATAAATACAGGGCAAGGCAATACTAATGATATTTGCATATATTTTTGAGACTGTTAGCTATAGCATAAAGAGTTTATTACAAAACTTTAATGGGACCTACTGACTAGTTCTGTGCAGTCAATTGTTTTTTACGCGGCACACGTGCACACCGCTTTGTCAGCACCGCCACCTTAGATTTTTTTTAAATAACACGGGTACTTTTTTATATCAATTCTGATTTCTTTATTCATTCTCCTTATGAATTGATAAAAAATAGCTTTATTTAGGTTTTTTTCAAATTTTTACTGATAATGACTTTTTATTAATATTTAATTTTATTAATACATAAATCATAATTAACTATCGTGACAATTTTGTGATAACTGCCAAAAGACTAATTATTTTTGTTCCTTATTTCCAAGCATCCAACGCCTACTTTATACGTTTCCACAAATAATTACCAAAAAATTATGCATTTGCGTTCAGTTTTTTGTATTTTAGTGAGAAAATGTCTGATCTACGACTATGATTTTTTGTAAATTCGTAAAGGGAATTAAAAAGGGAATCAGAATTCGCAAAAAAGTCTTTATATCATTTAAAAAAATACACGATGGCGGCGCTGACAAAACAGTGTGTCATGAAGAAAAACAATCGACTGCACAGAACTGTAGAGCGATGGGTCCTATCGTCCTATTAAAGTTTTGTCATGTACTTTTTTTATATAGCGTATGGTGTCAAAAGCATATGCAAATATCGTTAGCGTTGCCTCACCCTGTATATCAATACACAACTTACTTTTCGCTAATAAAGCCTATACGCTTAATAGATTATCTGTTTTAGATTCAGAGACTCAAATTTTAGTAGTTCCTGTCCAAACCATAGTAGATAGTAAAATCTGCAAGGGGCAATGTATTTTAGTACCTGTTAGATCATCTTTAAGTCCTGTCGTCATTTTAAATTTTGGGCTGGATCCGGCCCTGCCTGTCCTCTGCTTTGCAGCGCATTTTAGGTGTTCGTACCTCGCGGTCCGTTTATCGGTTAAAATTAATTCAGATAGTCACGTTTCGTTAGCAGAATTCCACTTTTAAATTCACCCTTTGTTCTTTGTTGCCTGCAAGGCGGATGCAGATTATCGTTTCCCAGTATTTCGCTAGTCCGAGACTTTTAACCTTCAAGTCCCGTGTGAATCGTCCAGTCAGCTGTCCTGCGATTCTGTTGAAAATTTCCGTTACCTTCCTTCGTCTTCGCATATGCAAGAAAAAGATGCATATAGGACGCGTTCGTGGCCGTTGGCTTTAGCCGCAGTTTGAAATTCAGTCCCGACCCGATCTTGAAGTATACAGCACGTGTTCTAAGATCGCACCCCCTGACGGCTTCGCGTGATGCAGCCGTTGGGGGTGGCTTTGTTCTCGTTTCCGTCTTCTGCGTTAATTTATGTGTTTCGTTATTGTTGGTGCCTTATGAAGGAGTCGTATGCTATCGGTACGAGGGAATATCAGTTATTTGATGCAGCAAACAACAGCCGTGTGCAGTTCAAGTGAAGCAAGTTTTAGTTAAACGTGGTCGGAGTTCTTTATCGTCGGAGGATTGCGAGATCGTCTGAGTTGTCGCCATGGGCGGATTTGTTTACGGACTCCTAACCAGACCATCGTTAACTAAGCATGACGTGTATCGTTCTCGCATGTCGAGGGCTTTGCCCATTACAGTTACGTACGTCGTCTACCTTTCGAGGGGATTATAATTGCATTCTACCGACCCCGTTTGCTGTCGTTACCATATTTAATATCGAGTCTGAGTTCCGCATTCCATCTACTCTGGGATTCCCCGTTCCCGTTCTCGTTCATTTCTTCAGGCATCTTAAGGCAGGTGCTTGGAAGGCAAAACACCCTACCGCGCCGACCGTCGATTACAGCCAGCTGAACTCCTACAAGGTAAACCATGCTTGTATTTTATGACACTGTCGTGTATAACCTAGTGTTCTTTTCGTCAACGTTTTATGTAATTATCGTGCCTACTACATAGTGTTCTTCTCGTCAAAAAGTGTTGAACATTCCGGCTTAATATTACTGCTATAGTTAGCATTGTTGATTTCAAGGTCATGTCTGTACAGTAAAGTTTATTGTTGTTCGTATTGAAGTAACTTGTAACGTAAATTAGTAACTAACCCCTTTGATTATTTTTCTTGTAACTAGTCAAACATTTTATGTCCATTGTTACCTGCTTATTTTATTATTTGAATAGAGCTCATTGTTAAGTACTGATGTCTTTGATTTGTGTTGAAGATATTTTGTTTGTTGTTGTGTTCCTTTTCAGTTAGTTGTAAAGGAGTTTAGCAGCTGCTTCAGGAAGTTGTTTCGTCAAGGTAAGTCAGTGCCGTAGCGTGTTAGTCGAACCAAGCTTGCCGAGTTGTTAGTGGGAATTGAGCCCACACTTCTCCATTCAAGTGGGTTCGATTTAGTTAGTTAGAATGGAGTGGCGTCCTACATTTACCATCATTTCACCCTTTTGTGCCGAAGTACCGCCCTGACTTTCATGTAGTGTTTTTACCACGACCCTTTTCCTTTGAGCAACCAATAGCCGGTGTACTGCCAAATGTATAACACATATCAAGGCCTGCTCAGAATCATTTTTTTATCTCATGGTAGTATTGTATGGTTAAGATAATATCTGCAATTTCTTTGTTACTGTGAAAAGCTGAGTTTTTACTGTTCATTTTTAGTTTTAATTGCTAAATTTGATAAATTGTTCCTCAAAACTTTCGATTTTCAAACATTTTAATATTGCCGGGTGGCGACATACCCATATACCCAATAAACGGCATG
The DNA here is from genome assembly GCA_940337035.1 of Agriotes lineatus. Classification (NCBI taxonomy): domain Eukaryota; kingdom Metazoa; phylum Arthropoda; class Insecta; order Coleoptera; family Elateridae; genus Agriotes; species Agriotes lineatus. The sequence goes on along the minus strand of OW679196.1, from coordinate 100,628,466 downwards.
AATTGTATTGTTCTAAGCTTTAATCTGAATATTGCCTTAACGAAACCCATTTGGATATAATCAAATTGAATTGAGTCGTTTTATTTTAGGTTCAAGTCTTTATACATATATGCAATACGATTGATTTAAACATGATAGGCGTGTAATTAATAAATTATGTAATTACTAGGATATTCGTTATACGAGAAATTCATGAATTAAACAGCTGTTTCAATTTACGTACTATCTTTTTATCCGTGTGGCCACAAGACAATGACTCAGTTTTTCTGTGCACAAAAACAGTAATACTATTTGTGTAGTTTTTGTATAATTTGCAACCTGTAAGATTTGATTGCAGTCTAAATTGGTGTACTTGGGCAGATATAATTTTTTACCGTACACTACAAATCAGTCTTATATTTTGTCATTTACACTGGATATTAGTTGTAGTTTTTAATTAATAGTTTTTGTTTGTTTGTAGCTTGTATGAAAAATTTAGGATTCGCGTTTTAGTTAAAAATTATTTTTCTTGTGAACTGTATTCTTCGAGTTTTGTTACTCCTGTATTCCAACATATGTTCCAGTTTCCTAGAAACCTTAAAATTTTAGAGTTCTCTCGTTCGTCTCCATCAGTCGAAGAGCTGCTTGTTGTCGCCGGCTAATACAATTTGTGCACATACTTTGTGTTCGTCGTGAATTAGGCGTATATCTTGTATTGGGTGTTCGATTCCCCCTCCTCCCCCATTGAGCATTACAAAACCACTTGCCTCCGAGACCTATACGTACTTGACCCTAAGAATTTTCTTTATTTATAGTCCACTTGTCGTTTATTTGTATAGTAGCGTCGTAGGATTGACTCCACGTTACGCTATTAAAGAGCAATGAGGAGGAAAAAGTACTTTAAATTTTTTTTGTGTTATATTTTTTGAAGATATGGAAGTCCAAAGTTTTATTATTGATTTCTTTAATATTCAGTATTAGGACATAAACATATTACAGACTTGAAGCTAATAATACAAATGCAGATACTTATGAATAATTTTGTCAATTTACCTATAGAAACTTAAGAACTGTTAACATTCAAAATTCAAAACATGTATTGAAAATATCAAAAATTTATTTGACAACAGTGCTCTTAATAAGTTGCATACAAGTTTTTTATGAAGTGTTGTATCCATAGAAATAATGCGGCTTTAGCTATTTGTAATCAAACAATGTTGCCAGTTAGTTTTTAGGTTAATAGAAACCCGCTTTTTTCAGAAATGTAACACAATTTTTAAAATTATTTATGTGCCTTTTAATAAAATAATATTGAGTTAATCCGCCATGTATATACTCATAAAAGCGAATGAAGCTGCATCCGTCCGTTACGTGGCATCGTCACCAATAGGACGCACTTTAGCCTCGATCAGTGTTATTCATTTAAGTCGTCACACTTTCTTTTATAATACAACGCTAAGCAAATTAAAATGCTAAAAATTACACTAGTTGTGGCTAATCATTCGATAAAATGATGAGTAATTGACATGACTGCAAGTGTCCTTAGCCACAATAACGACTTAATGATTAATCTGTCGATAAGTGCTTAATTTAAAATAACAAAATCTGTGACTTCGCTGCTGATAGGCAAACTATCAATATACTATATAGTTTTTTGAGACATTTATGGTAATTGTATTAAAATTATTAATGCACTGTTTACCCAGTATTAGTATCCAGATTATTGTGGCCGCTTGTATTAATTACTATTTCAATAAATTTGTACTTATTTAGCATACACTTTTTTCGTAGCCATGTTCGGGAGGTGAATTTTTAATGCTGGTTTTCACCTGATATTAAATATTAGAATTTTTTGCATTTACATTTAATTCATTTTGTTTATACTTTTTCTAGTTTTTTTGCCATATGGCTGAGATTCCCACTAACGTTCAAAATTAACAACCTGGTGATCGCTGAAATATAATGTATACAACATGTAGTTATCCACCTGTCGTCCCACAAGCACTACTTTTGTCAATTATGCCTAAATATTGAAATGATATTAGCTTTTACCCGTGTGGGGTTTGCTAGTTTTCCTCCATCGGGCGCCTCCCCAGGTGATGGATAGGGGAAGGGTGGAGGGTACCGAGAAAATAAAATACTCGAGGTGAATCTTAAAAAACTAGCCTTCAAGTGGGCAGCAGCACTTGTAGTATCGACAATGGGTGGAGACAAGATTGTTGGTACAGCTATAGATCGAATAAAGGCAGGCGTAGATGGTAGAAATTGATTCGGCTGGCTTAATGTGATGTGGAAAGTGGGGAGAAGCTCCCGCACTACTTATCTCAAGGAAAGATACATTTCTGTAGCTAGGGATAGCAATTTATCTAGAGGATGTATACCCCAAAATCCAAATACCCGGTCCTCCAGGTTGGCGATTGGGACGCCGGACCTGCTCTTCGACACCCATAAAACCTATATTTTGCAAAAAAACAAACACACAGCCTCGGAAAACGGACGATCATAATAGAAGACGAATTACGCTACGAAAAATAACTTTGAATGTAGGTACCTGGAATGTAAGAGATATAACTAAAAAAAAAGAGCCACGGCAGGAGTATAAATACTCATTAACAAAGTATATAATAATCGAATAAAAGACATTCAATATATTTCGGAAAGATTTATAAAAGTAGTGGTGGAAGTTTTTAACCAGGATGTAACAGTTCTAGCTGTATACGCCCCTACTTACAATACTCGAGATACAATTAAAGATCAGTTTTTCTGGACATCAAGTAACCAATTAGATAGTATCAAGAGAGGACAACCGATTATCTTAGCAGGTGATCTGAGTGGAAGGGTGGGCGTATGGGGAGATAATAGTCAATGACAATGGGGAAAGACTCATAAATCTCTGTAAACAATATGAACTGAAAATTACCAATACTTATTTTAACCACAAAGAGATCCACCAATATACATGGGAGAGACCTACCCTCAATCAAAAGTCTATAATAGATTATGTCATAACAAAGCAAAAGGGAACAACCACAGTATTCGATGTAAGAGTAAAACCAGGAGCCAGCTGTGGCTCAGATCATTATCTGATATGCGCTAAAATTCTAACACCATATGTTGGGGTAGAAGAAAAGATGAAAGAGAATAAAACAATCACCAAGGATGAAGATCCACTTAAGTACAAATTAGATTTATTACAACAAGAAAGTATTCTTTACTTATGCCAACGACGAATGAATGAAATATTTAGGAATGTGGAGATTAGTGAAGAAGTGGAAGAAGAACATACGAATATTAGTAATGCCATTCACAAAGCTGCAAACGAAGCTCTAGGTGAAATAGTACATAAAAAGAAACCAAATCAGATTTGGTGGAACCAAGACATTGAAAATGCAATTAAACATAAAAAATATATAATAAATAGCTAATGAATAAAACAGCCCAGCTATGGCAGAAATACAAGGAGACGAATCGCCAAGTAAGGCGAAAAATAAAAGAGGAAAAAAATCTATCCTGGGAAATAAAATTCCAAGAAATTGACAGTCTGATAGAAGGGGCAAGATCAAGCGAAGTATGGAGATGCCTGAAAAACCTAAAAAGTAACAATAATAAAAATAAGGTAACACCGATCAAAATGGAAGAGTGGGAAACACATTATAAACTACTTTTGACAGAGAATAGGGATCAATTTAAAACAATAGAAAACCCTTCCGATCACAGTTTGTAAGACACTAACATAATTGTGACAGTCGAAGAAGTTCAACAGGCAGTTAAGACAATGAAAACTGGTAGATCGCCTGGACCAGGTGATCAGCTGATTAGTCGAATATGCCATCTCATTAATAATTGTATCACATTGAATACAATTCCGGAACAGTGGAAAACATCACATATAATATCAATCTATAAGAAAGGTGATACGACCGATACAAATAACTACAGAGGGCTAAGCATAAACAGTGCAATGGGTAGACTCTTTGGGAAAATAATAAATTGCAAGTTGAAAAATAACATTAAATAAGTGAAGAACAAAGTGGGTTGCCAGGAAGACCTGGCGTAGACAATCTGTTTATATTACAACAGTTGACGGAAAAGCGAATGGACAAGGATGAAGAGACACACTTAGCGTTCATCGATCTATTCCCTTTAGCAAATTGTGGGAGGCCATGGAAAAATTAGAAGTTTACCCACAAATTATAAAGATAATTAAAGTTTTCTATGACAATTAATAATAAAGCGAATATAAAATGAAAAGGTTCCCTATCACAACGTATACACCCAACAAAAAGCCTCAGACAAGGCTGTAGTCTATCACCACTTCTTTTCAACATATACCTAGAATGTGCTCTAAATGATTGGCAAAAAACAATTAGAGGGATGGGTGCTACTATTACTGATCAGTGTTTATTTAGCCTTAGTTTTGCAGATGACCAGGTAATTGTAGCACAAGATGCATACGATCTGGAATTTATGCTTCAGAGATTGTATAGAGCATATGAAGAGTGGGGCTTAAAGATTAATATTAAGAAAACGGAATATCTAGTAGTTAATTCAGCAGCTAGATTCCAGATATTACTAGATAATCAAACAACCGTACAACAAGTAAACCAGTTCAAATACCTAGGTACACTAATCACTAATGAAGGAATGAGGTCGGCAGAGATTAACAATAGAATTGAATAAAGTAAAAAAATTAGAGGATGTCTTAACTCGGTTTGGTGGGACAAGCATATATCCAATGCAACAAAGAAACACATACGAAAGTCCTTGGTAGAATTTGTGCTATGTTACGGGTCGGAAGTTTGGACGCTCAAAACAGATAATCAGAAGAAATTAAACACCGTGGAGATAGACTACTTAAGACGAAGTGCTGGCATATCAAAAATAGAACATATCACTAACGACAAAATTAGAAGAATAATGCAAGCTGAGGAAACTGTAATAGATAGAATCGAAATAAGAGGTCTTAAATGGTTCGGGCACCTTCTGATGGATGAAAATAGATGGCCAAAAAAGATGTTTCAGTGGACACCTCCTTGAGATTTTATAATAATTAGCCGTACACTATTGCAAAACTTCCTTTATAATGATCGATGTTTTTTCTGTCCGTAAATTATTTACTGCGCAATTATTTACTTTTTCTAACTAGCGTATTTTATTTTAGATACAAATGATTCTTATATCAGGTAGGGTTATGCATAAATTATAATTTTTCTGATTTTTCAAATTTAAATTTGACGTTTAAATATTTCGATCTTAGAGATTTCCACTTTATCTATTCCAAATTAGACACATTTTTGTTAACTTCGCAAAAACACCTTACTGTATTTTAGCAATAATTTACATGTAAATAATAGATTTGCTTAGCTTCCTATAAATACTAACTTGCATTGCTTTTACAACAAGGTTAACCGCCTTTTTGAAGCTGTCTTTTTTGTTCACGTCGGCCCTCAGAATTAATATTAAGGTGGTGCCGGCGATACACAGCTGGAACGAAGTTCGATAACTGTACTCGGTGAAGTGGCACCTTCTTCAGGCTCAATTCATCATAACCTCGTAGTCTATGGACCTCCCCTACGTCGGAAAACTCTCAGCTCCAGGGGTAGAAACGGAAGCAATAGCTCTTTCTCTGTGGTATCTTTAAGGTTCTACCTTTTAAGCTGCCTTGTAGATTCACCCATGCTTAAGGACTGCCCACTGTGTTTCGCACGCCTTTCTTGAGTACCGCAAGCATGATATTTTCTGAATTTATTTACCGTTTGTTTTTATTTTGTTGGGGCCTTTCTGCTAGTGGCCTGTATTAACCACAAAGTGGTTCTATAAACTTTCTTTGCCCTTAGGCTGGGTAGGTGGCTAGCCTCGCCCATCGAAAGTGAGAAAGAGTTTCCTTGTTTAGGGGTTAACAACTACCAAAGGTGTTAGCGTGGTAGAGAGTCTCCAGGGATTTGAACCTGGGACAGCCGTCTGAGAGGCGAGCATTTGTTCGCTGCGCCATCCGCTCACCTTTAATTCATATTAACTAAAAATCAATATGCACTGAGCTGCTTATCATAAATTTCTAACTAATAATTTTTATAGGTTATAATTTAGTATCATTGCAATATATTAGAAATAAGGTTGGCTATAGACAACGTTCTTGTAATCTGATTAGTTTCTTTGAGTTTGTTGTCGATTTATATTCGAGTTTGGTTTTTTGTGTAGTCATACGGCAGCTTCCATTATGGTTGTGCGTATACCAAAATTGTTTATAACTTTGTTACAGGGAACAGTTATACGCGTTTTCTACATATCAACCAATGTGTCTTTATTTCGATATACCTACACATATTTCTGAATTGTCACAGTTAAATGTTGACTGTCGATATGTTGATCTGAAGCATGGTTATTCTTTCGCTTGATGAGCGATTCACTCATTTTTCATTATTTTGGCATAATTTTTGAATACTTTCTACCGATGGTTCCTGTAAGCGATATTTCGTAAGGTGCTTGTGGCCTCTCCATAATTTGTTGTCATATTTTTTTATAAATTTTGGGAGTATAGCCCCACATCCTGAAGTTTTTTATTTTCAACGACGTAATTATTTCCTTTATTTGCGTAATGCGTTATTTTCATTAGTTATACAGAACTTTGTTGTTTGCCAGACATAGCTCTAGACTAGACATTTATATTTGTCTAATGCGTGCTTATTATATTTCGTTGCTCCTGTTCATCTATGATGTAGGTTGCTACCATTATTTTGTAGAAATTGTAGCTACAATGATTTTTATTATCTATTCTTTCGCTTGGTTGTTCCACCAATTTTTTTACTTTGAGTTGGTAGAGCCCAATCCTTTTTACTTCACGTTTTAGAGTGCCCTGAACCCAAAAAACAATTTTTTTTTCATTGGTCTGTCTGTCTGTCTGTGTGTCTCTCTGTCTGTGAACAGAATATCTCAAAAACGGAAAGAGGTATGGCGTTGAAACTTCATATATAAGTTTTGTGTACTATTTAGATGCGACAGCAAGCTTTTAAAGAAAATATCATAACCGGAAGTAGGTGTTTACTCTTGTGATTTTGCGGTTTTTTTCGATTGTTTTAAAAACGGCTCTAACGATTTTTTTTAAACTTTATATTTTTATTACATTTTTAATGCGTATTGATGTGAGATAGGTGATTTTCCAGTTGAATACTTCTAAAATGGGTTTCTTTTGTTTTTTCTTCTATTTTTTTTATTAACTCCTATTTTAAATAGAACACCCGGTATATTATTACATTTTTGAATTCAGCTTAAAATTCTAGAAAAAAATTGTCTCTTGAACTAACACTCTATTTTGTACCGTTTTTGTAAAATTTGTAATTTTTGGAATTTTTTGACAAATGCTTAAAAATTAAAAATAAAATTTTTGGCTAATTATAAGATCTCTGTAAAAGTAAGTTGTGTGCGTGTATCACACCAGATTTTTTAAAGATACTTATTATAATATTGAGCATCGAGATAATTATATGACCTGATCAGAATTTTGGAAAATTCTAGTTCCTGTACTATTGTCGTGGTAATTGCACATTTTTAACCAGGATCAAATATCATTTTTTACTCTATTTTTAAATTTAGGCTTGTCCACATTCTCAAACTTCTAATTTTTTAATTGTCCAATTGTTCGAATACACGTTTTTGGTAACAACTTTATATTTAAAAATGTAATGATTGTAAACTACATTATTGACCTTATTCAGAAGCTTCGAGTAAGTGTTTATAATTTGCTGCAGATTTAATGGTTGGAAATTTGTTTATGTTTGCAACTTGTTAAATTGCTTGTTAATTAAACACAAAATAAAAATATAAATAAATAATCAATTAACCTGTATTTTAATGTAATTATAGTTGTTAATTTTTAGTAGAAAGCTTGGTACTACCTAAGATAACCAATTACTATAACGTTGAAATTCAAGCGAAATTGGAGTAATTTCTCGGCACAGATGATTAATACGCTTCGGAGTGTCGAAAGAACTTTAACTTATTATGAAGGAAAAATTAAATACGAAACGTGCAATTTACTCTGGTGTTATTGAAAGTAATGATTGGGGAATAAGGTTGAAAACATACAGAGAGTGATTAATAAGTCACAGATGATGTGTTCGCCCTCCGACTCTCTCTTTTAATTAAACCACTAGTGCAAGTATTTTATTAGCTTATGTAAGATTAATTAACGACTATCAGAAGAATGCATTTATAATGTGTAATTCAAATAATATTAATATTAAAATTATGACGGACACATTTTCTATAGGTTTCTGTAGTAAACCAAAAAAATAATATAAAATATTTAGTAAGTGAATACGCTTAGGTTTACTAATGGCACAAAAACATCAATAAAGTGTTGTAAATAAAAGAATGTATTGGTTTATTTAATAAAGAGGATTCGAGTAATGGAAGTTAGTGAATTATTTAAAAGGCTTTTTACGTATCAAATAGTAGCTTCGCTACCTTGGCCTCTACCGTTTGTCTTTACGCAATGGCGTTTTATGTAACTTTTTACCCTCAAATTATGTCCATTAATAGCTATTGATTTGTTATGCTATTACTGGCGTAATTACATACTGTTCAATATCAACAGTAATTTTTCCTTTACGCGTTAGTGCTTTTTCTCGTTATAATAGACAATAGCTGTATTTCGCAGTTTACCAATTCACATTACTATTGTTAATATTTTATTGACAAATACAAGATCAATAATGTACCTACTTTTTAAAATATTTAAGCGGGTTTAGTAGTGCTAACTATATTAAATAGTTAAAATTGTAATAAGTAATTTGTGAGGAAGTAGTCAACCTACATATCATGTATATCTGGGCCACCAAGCCCCTTGTTTACAAATTGTCGACACACCCTTCAACCGTTGTCCATCTTCCTTACCCTTTTAGTTTAACTAGCTATTTAATAGGGAAATTCAATTTTCAGATATTTACTCTTCGCCTCGGATTTTTTGTATAATAAAATATATATATGAGGCCAGTTACATATAATATCATTCGTAAAAGAATAAATTCTAAATATGTTTGCTTATATTTAATCGTTTATATCAGAATATCCCACCTTTTTCTCATTGCCTGCCCCTTTTTCAAAGATAATGTTTCCCTTGGAAACATCCTATCCTGTACCATTAGCTATGTGCGTAATTTTTAAATTGTAGTAGGTAAATAAAACAAAATGGATTAGAAATTCTAAAGGTATTTATTAAAATGAAATTAAGAAATAAAAATGCACAAAAACGCACACAATTGTTTACTATTATTAGTAAAATTAAAAATAATCAGTAACGAGAAGGATGAGCCTGTTATCATGCTACCAGTTGATTTATATTAGGCCCCATATTTGTCAACAGCATCCTTGAATCTCTGTGGTTAAGTAGTTGATATCGGTTCCTAATTTTAGTCAAAAGACTTGTCATCTTACTAAATCTACGTTATGCTAACTAAATTGACGGAAATACAATTAAGTCCATGTAGCGGACATATCGCCACGTCTAAAATTCATAAATTACACCAAAAATGGCATACAGAACAGCGCAGGAAATCGTATAAGTGAAAACTTTTGATGGACGAGGTATCCCGTTTAAATCAGCGGGTGGTAGGAACGGTATGGACGCCGACAGTGAACTGCACGCAATTCGAAGCCCTTTTTGGGCAATATCAACCGGTCGCTTCATGATCAAGGAAATACCGTAACCATCCGGCCAGAGAAGGAGGCGTAATGAAACCCTCTCGCTGACGCAAAACACTCGGACAAAAGGCAGTAACACTTTTATTTGCCAGACGCCTGGCTTTAGCAAGAGAGCATTAAAGACAATAGCACTCTCCCAATACCGCGACTACAGCCAACCTCCAAGAAGCAATAAACCCACCGCACTGGCGCAATTGACGAAAGGCTATATAAGAATAAACAGGAAAGCACAGGAATTCAATTCAGAGTCATCGGTTTACAACATTCTACTCCGAAATTCCGCGTCTACGATCCGTCTAGCTCGTACCGAGCCTTTAGTAGTCAGTAATAAGTGTATTCGTTCACAGAGCTCTGTTAAACTACCAGAGCGCCTTAAGTGTTAGTACAGTAGTTGTTAATCGTGCATATAGATTTATATAAATTAGTCTGCATTTGTGTGAAACATTGTTAACTTTTTTAAAGATAAACAAATAGTTGTTCTCCATTAAGTATCATTACTTCTAAATAATCCGGATATTATCATCTACATCCGTAGACCAGCAGCAGCTAATCCCACAATAACAAATAATAATTATTTTTGGCAAATTTTTCGTCTCTTATGTATGCTAAAAGTAAAATTTCAATCATTATTAATAGGGATTCCACAGCCGGAGTTATTTTTTCAATTCGCCGTTGTTGCATTATTGCTCAAAGAAATTTTATTGGTGCTATTATACGCCTGCTTGTACAATACAGTACGCAGGACGTCACTAGAAGTTAGTGGGGTGAAGTTTTATGTACTAGTATGAGGTTTTCTCAATTCGGAGATAAGTAAGGAAATGCCAGAAACTAAGACAAATATTTATCTTTTTTCATCGGCACTTTCTGGATAGATCTTCTAATCTTGAAAATTTTATAGGTTAATTGGTAACGTTTAGTTTGTGGGGATTGAATACCGCCATCTTTAAAAATATTCGTTATCATATATACGAGCCCCGTCTCAGTGAAGTTGGCCCAATCACTCAAAAATTAGAAATTGCCAGTTTATACTTAAGTTAAAGATAAATTGTTAAAACATACATTATTATTTGACTTTCTGATCTTATTGTTGACAAGTTCTTTACAAATTATTTTTATGTTTTTTTATTTTGAATTGGAAATTTTGGGATATCCATCCGGTATTTACATATTCAGAGTTATTGGCCGAGAATCAAGCAACCCTTACGATGTGTTGAATTAAATGCCCAATAACTTTAATAAACATAAAATCCTTTTTATTTATGCAGAACCGTCACTTCTCAGGTATGTAACAAAACACAAATATTGTTTTTAACTGGCAAATGTTATGCAGCTTTCTTTTGTTTTTTCAGAATACTAAATTATACAACCTCTTCAGAAGAGCAAGTTCGTGCCTGTTTTAACATTTTTAATCAAAAGTTTAGCTTGAGACAGTTTCTTGTTTATAAGAATCATCTCTCACTGGTCAAAATAAAGTAGTTTGATTGTTTTTGGCCAATCAGAGAATAACCATAAACACGGAAAAGAACTTAGAATAGGAAAACACCCGACTATCTTCTGAATAGAACTGATAAAGCAAAATGTGCCGAGTCTAATGTATGTCTTAGTGTTGTGCATACCTTGTGTGAGTTTCCTAGATATTATACAGCAAGATAAGACTATGAAATTAGTGATAACCTCAACAGTGCATTCAAATCGACTGCAAAACTAATCACTTTTTTCAAGAACACTGAAATTGTTGTATGGTAGTGCTGTTAGATCTAGTAGTTTCTTATTTCTTTTTACACCTGAAAATGTTGCTCTGCGTGTATAAAAGAAATTTGACACTGACAAGTGATAGTGATGAAGGTGCAGTAAAGCACCTATCATTTTTATATGGGTGTTGTCCTAAATACCTAAAATGTTTGTGAACCTCAGAACAAACAGTAAAAATGGAAACACAACAGTAGCGCGATCATTAGAAGCGGAACAAGATAATCACCACCAACAAATGAATTTCAACACGCAATTTTTTTCTCGTGTCTAGTACATAATTTTGGCTGATAATAAAAGGCCGGTCACCTCATCTATCCTTTTCATTCAAGCGTGCAATTTAGAACTTTTTTGTTTACCAATTACGAGAAAACGTCAGCGAGAATTTAATTATTGTAATTGCAGAATTCTAGCGTTTCGCTCGGTAGCTATTTATTTTAGTCGTTTTTACTGGCAGCTGATAATTGCTTAGCGTGGTAACATGTGAAACCTTAAACAACCCAAATATTTTCTCCAACGCTTCTGTACTAATAAATAGCTAGGAAAATGCGTTTAGACCGAACGACTGAAAAAATTAGGTTTAGCTGTGGTTTTCCAATTTTATTTTAATCTATTTGCAGAAAGCATTAGTAATTAGTTCCATAATTACGGTTCCTGGTTAAACGTATCTATGTTTAATTATATTTTGGTCAGAAAATTATTGCTTACAAGTTGTTATTTTTAGTTGGCAGCATGTGCTTCGTTTTACAGTAATTAATATTTTACAACCTACACGTTAGGCAGAAGTAGGTGTCTGGCGTTTTGAACGGAAACTTAAACGAGTTAATTTTTATGTGCTTGTTTTAAAGAAAGTAACTTGGGTTTATGACAAAAAAATAATACTCACCGACCGACATTTTCTGTTTGTTTTATTTAATTACCAATTATTTATTTTATCGGATTGTGTAATTTTATAGTTAGAAATCCAATATAGAAACGTAAAATTTGATTTACTGTACTAAAGAAACAACACCGTTTGTTCTGACTGTTTCTAAATATAGAAAAAGACTTCTGGATAATAACTCAAAGTAATAGCGAATGTCAGTCACACTGACAGCAACATGCAAGCTAAAAAATACTTTTTATCAAAAAATTGTGTAACACTACCTTCAAACTCAATATAACGAACATATTTAAATTTGTTTTTATACATTCAAGGACATTTTACGTGTTAATTCAGTTAGAAGATCATTAGGTATACGATTGTGCTTCTGGTATAACTGTGAGATAATATTCGTAGTTACAATTACTCTGGGATATAATTACCGTAAATTGGTTTTGATATAAGTAATTTTAGACAGAGCAGTGATGTGACCACACAATGTTTGGATTTAAGTTTATAGAAGCTCCTAAAGAATGTAGTGTTGTTTTCTTAATTTTAAAAATTATTTTTATCTATAGTGCATATAGTAGTGCTGTCTATTTTGTTAAAACGTTAATTATAAGAAGAATTATAGAATTCTCACTATGTATAAACTAACAAATAATATGACATAGGAGTGTGAAAAATATCGGATGTTTTTGTACGTTCCAAAATAATAAATACCTAAGATAATTATGACGGATTCCTGTTGGATATAAAACTGTAGCTTTGATAGACGCAAGGCTTGTTATAAAACTAAAAAGTATTTAAACGGATATTGTGGTTTTTTCCATACTTGGTAAAAACTTTCTTTCTTTCAAAAATGAAAATCATTCTAATTTGAAGCTGTTGGCGAAATGCAATTAAAAGATAAGATTTGTGAAACATCAATTTCATTGTGAAAAATTAGAAGCTCTCGCGACTGTGTAAAATTAACCTTATTTTCGGAATCATATTTATTAGTTATATGAGGACTGCGATGTTAATACTTAGTAGCACGCCATGCATCAAGATTTAAGTAAAACCCATTGCAATAATTGGCAGTGTTACTTGATAGTTGTTACATCCGTTAAACGTTTCAATTTAATGCTCAATGGTGATCAATTTTCAAGGTGTTTTCACGAACTGCTTTTAGAGCCCTGATTTTATACGATAATAAATCCTTAGTTATCCACTGTTAGTCGTTGGTTTTGAGTTTCAGCGAGGACGAGAGCTGTTAGAAGACGAAACACGATGAAGCAGAGCTGTAGATGCGGCCAGTCTAGAAAATGTACTCCATGTGGAAAACTTAATTAAGGCCGATTGCAATATTACGTATTGGGATATTCATGAAGAACCAACGATTTGATCTGATCATCTGTAGTGAATGATAAGAAGCTATAGCTAACCGTTGGATAACCTATTTTCATCTACAGAACAAACATATGCTAGCAGACTAGTGCAAATTTATGTTAAAAAATTGACGGGGAGCATCATAATAAGTAACGTAAATTGTAACAGGTGACGAATCTTGGATACACAATTACGACCACTAAATAAAACATCAGTTTAGTGTTTGAATCTTTCAAGGTAAAGTTGCCCATTGTTCAAACCAACGTTTGACCATAAAATAAACAATCGTGTTAAGCTTTACGGAAATTAATTAAAATGTAAAACTAGTTCATAATATCTAACATTATTTAAGCTATCTTTACGCAAGACTAAGCTTTGGTGTCATTTTATTAGGTCAAGTTCCAGTGTTATTGTTAAAAACAAGGAGTTTTTTGCAGACTTCGGTCTTCCAAGTGTGTCAAGTAACTCACTAAGTCACATATCGACTAGAATAAGCAAAACATGACACAAATAATGTGTATTTAAACGCTGCGTACTTTTATTTGATGTTCAATACATTCTCTATTATTGAGGTGCATTCATTTGTGAACTGACACAGGCTACAAATGTCTTAAGGGGTAGTTAGGACTGACTACATCATTCACATATTACCCTACAACTTTTCATCCCTTCAGTCAAATAACCTGGTCCTATAACTCTGCAAGTTACATTTCTGAAGTGTTTCCTGAACAAGTGCAACAAATTAAGAAGACTTCCAATCGATGGTTTAAAATATACAAATATCGCTCAAATTTAAACCTGTAAAATGGCACATACTTATGGTAAGTGTCTACGCTCCAAGCAGTACATGACAAGAGGAGAGGACATGTTTACTCAAAAATCTACACGACGTTATAAATTACATTCCTATGGATAAGAATTTGAAATGAAGTAGTTTGTGGAATAATGCCACGATTTCTGTGGCAAAAAGGCATAAGGGTATAAGTCGACTTACCTCATCTTTAATTTTATTGTTGTCCCGTGTCCAGAGAAATATCGGGCATCTACATACAAGAGGATATAAGTCTACATACCATAACCGCATTGTTACAGCAGGTTTTCTAAATGGGTATGTAGACTTATTCCCTGAAAATTCACTAAAATTGATAAAAAAACAAATTTAGTCAATGGAAAATAGATACATGTGTACAAATACCCCGAGTCAAAGCTTTTCGTAAAGTTATCTGCAACGCCGGAACATCATATGTTAACTTATACCCTTTTGCCATTTCATAACTTTCCGTTTTTGTTGGAAACAAATAACTTATGTACACTTATACCACGAGTGCATTTCCATGCAGGTGCAATGGCGTGTTTTAGGGGTCCAGTTTTCCAGTGTTATTATAGTGTAGTTTAACGAATAAGTGCCGAAATAGACACACGCTCTCGTGCGTACAAAGTTTTGCAGAAGTGCTGTAACAAGAACTTAACCGGTAAGTTTACACATAACCTCACATTATTAGAACTCGAAACCGTATATTCTTGTTTAGTTCATGTCTACATATGCTGTTTTGTCATAGTAATTATTTATCAAAAAATATATATTCTGGAAAATTGCAAAAAGCTATATGTCAACTTATACCCTTTTGCTATTTCATAAAATGAATAAAAGGAAATGCGATAAGGTATAAGTTCCTTATTTTTTTATTTTCTAGTAGAAATAGTTTTATAATCAATAGCAATGCAAGCTGTAGTCAATAAATCGACTTGATTCTTTTGATTACCGGTTAAAAGAATTAAATGTTGTTCTCAAATCTCCAGCAAAATAGTTTTTTGATGTTCCTGTAAAATGATAATTTTTGACTTTTAAAATGGCAATATTTTTACTTCCTTTTACTATAAAGAAAGTATTGGATTCACCCCAAAAATTCGAAATTGAGTTTTCAACAGATCTTCACGTTTTAGAGTCCCCTGATCCCAAAAACATATTTTTTTTATTGGTCTGTCTGTCTGTGTGTCTGTCTGTCTGTCTGTGTGTCTGTCTGTGTGTGTGTCTGTCTGTGAACAGAATATCTCAAAAACGAAAAGAGGTATGGCTTTGAAACTTCATATATAAGTTTTGTGTACTATGTAGATGAGACAGCAAGCTTTTGAAGAAAATCGCATAACCGGAAGTATTTGTTTACTCTTGTAATTTTTCAGTTTTTTTCGATTTTTTCAAAAACGGCTCTAACGATTTTTTTTAAACTTTACATTTTTACTACATTTTTAATGTGTATTGATGTGAAATAGGTGATTTTCCAGTTGAATACTTCTAAAGTGGGTTTCTTTTGTTTTTTTTTTGCTATTTTTTTTATTAACTCCCATTTTAAATAAAACACTCGGTATATTATTACATTTTTGAATTCACCTTAAAATTCTAGAGAAAATTTGTCTCTTCAACTAACGCTCTATTTTGAACCGTTTTTGTAGTATTTGTAATTTTTGAAAATTTTTGACAAATGGCTAAAAATTAAAAATGAAATTTTTGACTAATTATAAGAACACTGTAAAAGGAAGTTGTGTGAGTGTATCACACCAGATTTTTAATAATTAGAGTTCTAGCTGATTCTTAATATAATATTTAAATCATGTAATTATAATTTCAACAACTAGTGTTTGTAATAGTAGTTTATTTATCTAGAACGAGAAGTGGCATTTTAAAGACGAGAAAATTGTTTATGTGTATATTATTACTTGCTAGGACCTTTAAAAACACTTTTCGTTCATGGTGAATACAACGGTTTATTTCATACTGCAAGTTTAATGAATTTTATCTACTCCAGTGGGATAAGTAACGCATTACGTCACTCATTTGACACTATTTCAGTTAGGTAATGAAGCTCATTACACCACTCAGTTATGTAATGGTTTCATTACGCAACTGAGTTGTGTAATGACTTCATTACGTAACTGAAATAGTGTCAAATGAATGACATAATGACATTTGCCTACTAAAATATTTTTGAAAATGACAGATCTGACATTTCTCTTAATGCACTTTTCTCAATTTTAGGCAGTCGTAGATAAAATTTTGTACAATACATGTGTGATAATGCATCATTAATATACTTGTGTGCTGACATAACTCGTGCTACGCACCCGTTTGTAACTTACACACACGTATATTAATGATGCTGTTATCCTACTTGAAACAATAAAGAAGCCGACTTGCGATTAATTAATAAAATTAAGCATTGGTAGTAAAAATCGCAGATTAACCCCCCTACAGTTTATACACCACGGCAGCTCTGAAAACTCTTTACTCACCGCGATGGCCCTAGCTAACTCAAATTTCGGCGGCCTTGGATCGTAGGTTCAAATCATCAGCTGTGTGCCCTGGAATGTCTTCAAAAAAAGGAAAGGAAATGGAAATGGGCGCCAGAAATCAAAAGATTTCAAATAATAAGAGGAAATAAACTGCAAGTGAGTAGCGTTTAATTAATGAGTAATAAAAAGTCTTGAAGTGTCAGTAGTAAATAATCAGGATAATTAAAATGCAAATAATGTGATAACAAAACTGTGTACGTAAACTGAAGGTTGCGACACGCATAAAATTAAAAACCCCTCTCAGGTTATTTTAATAACTTTACCAACAAATAATTCGTGGGATAAGCTTATCACAGTCATTTAATAAAATCTTCTGTTAGGCCATTGAAGATAAAAAAAGCGTGACTGTACCTTTTACAGAGGGTCGAAATACATCAAAATTGCAACTTTAAATACTGAGCATAATTAAATATAAGCATAAAAATTCAAATGTAAAAAGCAAGAGCATGTATGAAATTGAACATTACATATTAATAATTGCGGAACGTATGCATTTAAATTTTAAATAGTGACGGGTTTAAACTGTATAAATGTAAAATCCAGGTATTGAAGATACGATAAATCCCGGAATAGCACAAACTAACCTCGCTTCGGTATTGAAGATAATTTGAGATTTAATCCCGGAATAGTACAAACTAACCTCGCTTCTCCAACGCTCACAAACGGCAAGCAGGCAAACGCCGGTCGGGGTAACTACACCCTTCGGTTTAACATAAGGTGGTCGTGAACTGCACACATATCGTTGAAATCGACGTGGATGCGCCGAAAATTGCTGCAGAAGCATCCTCAAAAAGGCAGCAAATACGCCGAACCCAGCAGGTGTCGAAAATGCGATAAGGCAAGCGCCTTAGCCTCCGAGATAAACTCGAGGTTGAAATTGGTAATTAAGAGCTGATCATAATCAGCCCTAGGAAACATACACTCCTCATTAGATTAATTGAGCGTACGTAATTTGACTTGAACAAACATTATTTAACCACGCCGGTCAAAGCGGGCCAAAAATAGCAAGTCCGAGGTACGAACAATTCGTGCACTCGCACTCTGATAAGAGATAGCGCGGGTCGAGAGGGCATCGCGCAAACGAAAGGAACTTGATGCAGGTACAAAATACGCTGCTTTGGAAAATTGAAGAATTTGAAATGCAAAGGATTTATAATTCAAATAAAAATATACAGGTTAGGCCTGAAATAATTGGATAACTGGCAAAACAATTAGGCGAAGCCAAAAAATTGTTTCACACTTGTATAGTAAATAACTATTAAATAAAAAGTTGTAAATCACTTCAAATTTCATGTCAACAACTGACGTATAATTTTAAAGTACTTGAACTTTAAAATGTTACTTTAAAGTACTACGATTTTAATGTTCCATTTTTTGTACCACAAATAATCCGAAAAATGTCATTTTTGACATCAGTATGAAATAAAATTACTAACAGCCTTAGTTGACTTTTCCATAATATTTGAGAATTGCTTAAGAAACGCATTTTTAATACTTAAATTCTTTAAAAGTTACATGTGTATATGTTTGCATTGGGGATTATGGATCGTCGTTTTTTTTAAATTATATAATGATACTTTTGTCCAGAAATTTTTTTGAAGCTATATATTACTGTTGTACTATGGAAAAAATTCACATTTTAAATAATTAAAGATGTAATAGGGGATTCCTATTATGCATGTCGTTGCTTTATGGAAATATTTATATAAAAAATAGTCTGAGCCAAAGCTTCTATAAAGTTATTTTTTATAAGAGATTGATATTGCTAGTTGGGTATTTATTAGTCAGAAATATTAAGATAAACGAGTTGTTCGCTAATTATTCTAGCAAGAATTTATAATTATCTAGGCACTATGAAACATCAGCACAAAGCCAAATAGGCACCTATGTGTCAATCGATATAGTTTCAATTTGATTTAGCGGATCTACGATTTGGAGACTAAATATGTACTTACATAGAAAGCAGTAAACTCAATTTTGTTCATACATTTAGCGTTATACATTATTTATCTGTTGTATTTTTTATGTTAGACACCCGATAGTTTACTTCGCTCAATCCCCGTTAGCACTTCAATAATTTAAGTTGGCTTTATTATTTACAAGGCGATATTTTGTATAGTTTGTCCTTATTTCAAAACACTGAGTTATGTACTATTTTTATTTTTCTAATCATGTTTTGAGAGCTTTGTAATTCTAATGGCGCCTCCACCATTTGTATTAAATTATAAACATCAAACGTGTATCAATAGTAAGAAGTTGGGTGTAAGAATAAATAGACGTCATATTTGAGTCGTGGTCTATAAAACTTCGAATATATTTAGTAAGCTCTAGGAAACTCGTTTAATATCGTTCAAAAGTAGCAAGTAAATTTTCAGTAATTTGTCTTTCTTCTTCAACAAATCCCTCATTTGTTGTATTATACTATCAACTTTTCTTGATCGTTTTTTTACCGTAAGCTACTGTACATTCGTTAATAATAACAATCCTTAAAATGTTTCCACCTTTTAAAAATTTCTAGGTAGTATTCAATATATTAGCATTTTAAAAACTAAAATTTAAAAATATACGTCATATTTAACACGGATTAAGTGCTATATAATTGAATAAAAAAAATACTATACACTACAAACAACACAGAAGCTATAGGATGTACATAGAAAGGATGTTAAAAATAAGGGTAACAAACATATTATACACCGTTCAGTAGTTATTTTCCCGGTAGGTAGACATGGAATTTTGTTTTATGTTTAATAAAATTCAAACTCCCTAGAATTTCTTTCTGACACTTTGTCAGAATCAGCTTTTATGTACAGGAGCCTCCCGAAAGTGGTTAATTTGACATTTTGAGATTAAACGTGCAATGTTGCCAGTCCTTTCATACTTCCACTAGGCATAATATTTATGGACATCGGCGTCATGGATACCTATCTGTCAACAAATTGTAATTTATACTAAAGCAAATATGTCAAAAGTTTTTAAACCTGACACAAAATTACAAATTACAAAAGCCTACAGGAATTATAAAGCCGACACGCCAGACCTCAGCGAAACGAAAATCTTTTCCCGGCTTAGTGACATTTGGGATGTAAGTATTTATGCATAAAACCTAACTGTTGGTTTAATTTTGGGCTTTGTACTGTTTTAGGTATCTGAAAAAACTATTGGAAGTATTATTGGGCGGGAAAATTTTCGTGGCTCGTCCAGGACATGTTCGTATTGCAACTTCAGATGAAAATGTGATGCGTTCGGAAACTGCTTTACGTGCAAATACACATTAAAGTCAGTAAATTTTCTGAAATGATGATTATCAGTATAGGCAGTTTTCATTCCATTATTAATACTCTTATTATCACAAAGGTCATGTCTTTGATGCATTAAAACGATCGCTAAAGAGACAGCGACTCACTTCGGAAGCACACGTGTAGATTTACGTTGAAGAATGGTTTCCTTGACAGCCGCAAGAATTTTACCAGCAGAGAATTTATAGATTGGTACAACAATGGGATTCATGCTTTAATGTTAATAAAGATTTTTTTTAAATAGAGTTGCTAAAAATTATGCTCCCCAGCCTCCAAACGTGTTTATATAGAAATTCTTGCAATACCAAAATCATAGTGAAACTATAACATTCGTGTATCTGGACGAAACCCGGATGTATTCAAATGAATCCAGCATCTGACAATAGGTACTCGATTCTAAAACTAAAAGTAATCCGTCCACAATTAAATCTGAAGGGATGCGTTTTACTGTTTTGTATGCGGGAACTAAATTTGGGTTTTTGGAAGGGTGTGATGTATTATTATCTTCAAATAATAACGATAAGAATTATCACAAAAACATGATTTTTTAAAATTCGGTGGTTAATCAATTACTTCATGTTCTGACTAAAATTCCAGGTAAATGTGTGGTAATCTTGGACAATGCATCGTATCATTTGGTGCAGTTGGAAAAGTTACCCTCATTTAATTGGAAGAAGGATCACATGCAGTATTGGTTGATTAAACACAATGTTAAAATTCAAGGCAAAATTGCAAAAAAACATCTTTGGAGTTTAATTCAACCTTTTAGGAAAGAAAATGCCAGTTACGTGAATGACGAATTTTTGAAAGATAATGGTCATGAGGTTCTTAGATTAACTCCGTACCACTGCCAATACACACAATCATATTGAAACGGTATGGGGGTTCTTTAAAACTTACTACAAGCATGTTAATTCTCAGCTTTCATCCAAAGATAAGGTTAAACATTTATGGCTTGAAGCTCTTCCAAAGTGTACCTCCGACATGTGGCAAAATTACTGTGATCATTGTGAAAAAATTATTTCGGAAGACTGGGCGAAACATATGGGAAATATTTCGTTTGAAAACATTCCACCTTCCAGTATTTCATTGGAAGAATCTGAGTCAGAATCAGGTATTGATAATGATTCAGATACTACCAGTGAAACAATGGAAGTGGAATAGGGGGTTTTTGGCATCAAAATTCTTGTTTATGGCATGGAAAATGGGAGTCCACACCACGCAACTCCAAAAGCTGATTCGGCCCCATGGTAAACCAAGCTCAAGACGTTTCTCGTATGAAAATCTAAAGCCGCTCGAAGTTTAGACCAGCATACCGGCATCCATCCCAACAAAGATTCTCATTCGCATTATTTAGATGTGGAAGTGTTAGTTTATAAAGATTTGCACCACCGTCAGCAACCAAGTATTACTATGCATTTATTATATAATTATAAATTAGTTATTATATAACTGCATACTGAAAAAAAAATATATAAATTGTAATATTTAAATATTTTTTTATACAATTTATAATGACATTAAACAAACGACTTTCATTATACCATTATTCCTACTCAATAAAGTATGAAACGTATTCAGCATCAGCAAGTAGTCTTTTATGAAATTTATCTTAACAATCAAGAATAAAAGTAGCACAAAATCCAAAACCAAATCTGGCAACCACGTCTTGTACATTGACATAAAATTATCATTTTGTATAAAATGGGCACAACCCTTAGAACAGAAAATTGACAGGAAGGCGCATTTCATTTAACTTGGCTGTAACATCTAGGCGACGGAAACGGCCATTTTGAAAACCCATGTATGACTAATGAGGTGTGATACCGGTTTGACAGTTATGGGTTTTAGTTAGTTTGAGACTAATTTTGGCTGTTCTCAGACCCCAAATACCAGGACTTTGGGCATTATATTCCATCAGTAAGTATTAATAGTACTTTTCACTTCAAATAGAGAGATAATTTCTCTGAACATGTCACTTGTCATAGGTACTTGTACACAACAATAGTCATGGGCATAGAAGGAAACGTATAATGGGGTCATTATTTGTAATCACACAATATGAGGAAGGAATTTAAACTACAGACAGTGACTGAAGGCACACAAACTCACATGTAGTCATAAATCACATAGTATAAAGTGCACTTAATAAAACTGTTGAAATTGTTTGCTGCACATGCACCCTCTCGATATGAAACGCCACTGCCAATAGGAAACAACCATCCGCCATTTTGAAAACCCATCGCGGTCGCACGGATTTCTTACAAATGCGGCTTCCTGTTTATTTTCTGTTCTAAGGCACAACCTAACTTTGTTAATGACTGACGGCATATTTACAGGGTGAAATTCATCACCCTAACAGGGCCTCCTATCGGGAAAATAACTATTGAACGGTTTATATATGGATGATAATACTCAGCAAAACAAAAAAAAGTTTCGGTAAACATAGGT
Source organism: Agriotes lineatus (assembly GCA_940337035.1). NCBI lineage: Eukaryota > Metazoa > Arthropoda > Insecta > Coleoptera > Elateridae > Agriotes > Agriotes lineatus. The sequence goes on along the minus strand of OW679196.1, from coordinate 100,605,708 downwards.
CCGGAAATGCGTTTTAAAGGAGCTAGAGCGCAGAGAAGAATCTTAAATTAACACTACTCGGCTTACGGTTTTTCAAAAATTCATTTTCAAGCACTGAAGTGCTATTTTGTGCACTGGGTACTAGATACATATATCTGATTATTAAATACTAGCTGAAACCCGCGGCATATGCCGCATTTAAAATGTACAACGAATTTAATAACTTTTGTTGCACTAAAGAAAGTTTTAAAAGCACGCTAGAGATTGGCAGTAAGGAAAAGTTCCAAAAAATATATTTTCAAATGGAAAGTCTCTGGAAAGGAAACGCTTGCCTCTGGAAGGCGTCCTAATTAATACGACGTTGTTGGAACGCAGTAACAAAAATTGCGGAAAGAATTAATGCTCTTATGAGATTATATGTGAGAATTATTTGCGCCACCGAAATAATTTTCAGCTGCCTGCAATCTGTGTTTCTTTTCAGGTTTAAGCCGTTGAGGCGTTGAGCGTCATAAAAATATAAATGTGGTAACTCAAGTCTCCAGTTACGCCGTTACTGTTATTGTTAAATAACTCGATTAATTATTATTTTAAACTGCCATTATTATTATTATCTCTATAATAGTTTCCATAAGTAACTGTTTATAATGTTTATATGCTAGCGAGTTAATTTTCTTCTTAAATCGCTAGTGAATTAATAGTAGATTGTTGTACAAGTTAAAAAACTTGAGAATTTTCCAGCGAATGTAAAAGTTTTACGTGAGCATGACGCTGTAGCCCGCGCGCATTTAAAGTTTTGCGTGTTAGATAGATATACTTTATTTGTGACATTACAAAAAAAAATTCTTTTACACACGTCTACTATATGGCAAATGCTACACCAAATACATACAATATATACAGTTCACATTTAATTATATATATTTATTCCAAATTCAGTACGTAAAACATGCTTAGAGGCACGTTTTTGATAACGGTGATAAAACTTAGATTAAATTTAGATTTTAGTTTATTGGCATACATGTTTAACGTCAGCGTACAAACAATTTCCAGAATATTTTATACCACATTGAATATTATATATCATCGGATGAAAATTTTTATTATTTGGCCTGAACGAGATCAGGTGATTAAATCAATGCCAGAATGCTTCAAGGTAGCATTTGTCAACAAGATTTCAGTAATAATCGATTGTTTTGAAATGAGAGTGGAAAAATCAAGTAGCCTTGAAGTACAATGTACTACATGGTCTACGTACAAACAACATAATACGGTAAAGGTACTAATAGGCATCACTCCTCCTGGATGAATATCATTTATATCACATGGATATGGTGGCAGAATAAGCGATAAAGGTCTAACAGAGGATTGTGGGATTTTAAACAATCTCTTGCCAGGAGATTTTGTATTGACAGATCGTGGCTTTTTAATAAAAGACTCGGTAGGACTCCATATGGCCACAGTGATTACGCCTGCTTTTCTAAAAGGGAAACGGCAGCTCGATCCAAGGGATATAGAATCAACCAGGAATATAGCAAGCGTGAGGTAGTGCAAGTATATTATTACAATAATTATGGTATCGTTCCTGAGTAAATATAGTCAAATTTTTTAAACCCATTCGGAGTCACGTGATAATCTAGTAATTTTACGTATGTCGATTCTTAAAAATGCAATTTTAGGGAAATAAATGACATTCCGTTTTGTAGGTTATCCTGACATATGCCAATTTCTAAAACAAGGTTGCTACGGGTTTATTCTCTTATATGAAATCAAACTGAATTTACAGGTTAAAGAAAACATAACATGTCGTAAAATGTAAATATAATAAAGATATGTCAGCTGCTACATTAAAAACCTGCTGCGTATAGCAAATTTTAAGTCAATTTCTGTGCATGCATATTCTGTTATAGAACATTGCCATTTGAAGCCTATTTCCTTGCACAATCTATTTAGGGAAGAAACTGAATGTGAAAAATCTCCAGATTCTTCAACCAAGCATTTTTTAGATTTTTTATGGTTACAAATTCTTTAGCTACATACATTTTATATACAGTGTCTTGACTGCTTCGTCGACTTCCGTTTTTGCATTCTTCACTTTCTGGCTCATATTTTCGGTAAATTGTGCTCTCCAAGATATTTAGCGCAAGAGAAGCACGGCGAACAGCGTTGGAGGGTGAAACTGTTGATTTACTATTATTAATATTGTACTCTTCATAAAAAAAACGCATAATATTCAAATTAATTGTTGTGACTGCTCGTTATACCGCATGTCCGATGGTTTCTTTTAATTTCCAGTTTTCGGCTCAACAATTTTAGGTTTTATTACCCTTATCTCAATAACTTACACGAAAAATATAATCTGACAGATTAGAAACGTCAAATTTTAAAATTAATTTTATGAATCGACATGCCTTTTTTTCAAATTTCTTCCATTTCATCTATTTTACTAAAGATGAACAGAGACAGACAAAAGTCACGTGACTCCGAATGGGTATAGTTTTGACTATTCAACACTATAACATATAAGCCAATCACATTGCAGACATTTGCTTTTTTCAACCAATCACAGCAGTATATCACTGAATATTGGGCACCATGCAAAATATTCACAAAACAATGTACGTACTCAAAAAATAAATAGCCTTGTTGCGAAGTATCGCTTAGCAACGATGTTCTGTCCTTAGTGATATCGCTAGGTTACGTAACACTAACCCCAACAAACTGTGTGGCTTGTTTTAAAAATTTTAAAATGCTGTGTTTTGGAAGTATTCCGCTGAATTTAATTGAGAATGAATAATTATATTAATGGTTGGATTGTTTTTCAATAAAGTTCATCGTTATGTATTAATATTGTTAAATAGTCGTCCCAAATACCACTCGAAGTGGATATATTATTTTAAATAGTTTGCCATTTCCATAGAAATTATTGCAAATTTCACTCAACAAAATCACATTTAAATGTCACTCGCCTTCGGCTCGTGACATTTTTGATGTGATTTTGTATCGTGAAATTTAAACGCAATAATTTACATGGAAATGACAAAATATTTGTCAAAAATATATCCACTGCTTGTGGTATTACCCTTGACTATACAATCTGTTCTCCGATACACAACACGGCTTTTAGCCTGCTCCGCTATGTCTATCAGCAACTGGATAACGGTAAATTTGTTGCATCAATATTTTTCGACATATCGTGTGCATTCGACACTGTGAATGTGGAATGCATTAGAAAAAAGTTATGTTGCTTAGGCATTCGGGGCCCACTTCTTATATGGCTGCTATCTTTTCTTACTAACAGAAAACTGTTTGTTAAAATTAATGATGTAACGTCCACCACTGTCCGTATAAACTTAGGTGTTGTTCAGGGCTCGGTATTAGGCCCCTTGCTGTATCTATTGTATGTTACCGATTTGCCCTTACATGTTACATGCGCGCAAATCGTTAGCTTCGCTGACGACACAGCCTTCACTGTATCTGCCAATTCTATTTATATTTACAGAGTTCACATAACCACTTTCCTTTAGGATTTTTTTTAATTGTAGGCATGCTGAATGGTACCATTTTATTCTACATTTTCTGTCAGAACATTTTACCATTTGTTCGCCGTCGTCTGGTTTCCTACAGTGACACCATAGCTGCAATCCATAATCAAAATAGGTACATTGAAACTTACATGCAACAAACATGTAATAACCTGGTGATGTTACATGTAATATTTGAAAGAACAACGTTATATGTACCTAAATGTTATTTAACTGTGTTTGCTGGGATGGTTATGCTCTAATTTAAATTTTTCATCCTTTTTTTGTACACCTGCACGTTTTAGAACATTTAGGTCATCTATGCCAATGTGGATGGTTTTTCCAGTTTTGTTCTGTGAACGCCTTTAAATTTTGAAGCCGTAATTCGACCAGCTCTGTATTGGTACCACGCAGCAGAATTTGCTTGCTTATTAGTATCATTTTCGAGTTTGCGGCATTCTTCGATGGACATGCTCATATCTAACTCGGAACCTAAAATACAACATTTTTAGCTGCTGTCGTCGCTGATCACATCGGTCATAAGTTGCCATAACAACATGATTCACCTGTTGGGTTTAAGGAATTCGCAGGAGCGCACCGTGATTCGATTATCTTCTAGGAATTTTTTAACATCTTCAATACTAACTGTAGGTTAAACTTGAGTCAGAAATATAAAAGAACAATGCTCAATGCACAACGAGTTACTTCTTTCGCCCACTTGCATTCATGGATGGCTTTTTCTGCATGAAGTTTTTTGATTTGCTGCTGTCGTTGCCGCTATCCGCTATGATTTACCAGCTTGTTTCATTTTACTGGGCGAAAAGGCCAAGCATAAAAATTAGCAGAAATATAGGTTATGTAGCGTTAACGTTGGAGTCGCTTTTACACTATGCTACTTGGATTTCGTTGCTTGCTTGCTTGGCAGCGTTCAGTAAGCAGATATGACTGCTAAACAATATGGACTTCCACTTCAATCTGCGTACGTAGTTTTAAAAAACACAAGAAACAGGCATAATAAATAATTGTTTTCTCTGATAATATCGCTATTAAAAGTTAAGGGAAGTTTGTTTACAAAAACCCGAAAATAGAAATGGTGGAACGCAACCATAGTACTTTTAGTTGTGTAAACACGGCTTTTAGTCTTCTGCATTATTATAAGTGATAGTTTTAAAAAAGGGGTGTACTAAGCCATGGAAAAATGCTTAGACCACGCGCTTAAAATGGAACATTTGCACTTTTCAAAGAAATAAATTCAGAAAATGATTAGACAAATGCTAAGCAGAAATGAACAATTAAACATAGATTACTTTTTGATAAACAAATGAGCATGGATAATAGTCAAAGACACTTTTTCGTAGTAACGATATATAAAATAGGCAAAAATAAGAAGGAAGAAAAGAAAATAAAGTTTGTATGTATGTATCATCTGTAAACTCGTTTACCTTATGGTGTTAATAGGAAAATTAGGGGATATAAACTCAGTGATACAAAAATAAAAGAAAAAGACCAAGAAAGTTTAGCAAAATCTTCTATGGAAAGTTTGAATACGCAATGCTAAGAGAAGCGGAATGTGTCAGCGAAACCACCAACAATAAACACAATATATAAAAGAGTAACTAACTACATCCAAGAGAGAGATAGAGAGAGAGAGAGAGAGAGAGAGAGAGAGAGAGAGAGAGAGAGAGAGAGAGAGAGAGAGAGAGAGGGAGAGGGAGAGGGTGAGAGAGAGAGAGGTAGAGAAGGAGAAGTGAATATAATAAAAACCTGAACTTCAAAGGTTATGGAAATATGGTGGCAATATTTCAAGAAATTAGTTGAGGGAAAAGCTATAAGTAATGAAAAGGAATATACCTAAAGTGGAAATGAACTTACACAAAAAGAGGAAATAAGTGCGGAAGAATTGAAAGATGTAGTCGAAAAGGCTAAGCTGAGAAAAACCTAAGAATGTAATAAAATTTCAGCAGCGATGCTGCCAGAGCCCGAACTACAAACTATTCGAGATAATTATAACTATTGAAAGAAGGAAATGCATCGATAGCCCGACAAATAGGTATAACGCCAGTTTCTAAAAATGGTGAAAGTAAAGAGTGCAGATAGTATAGAGGGATTGCACTAATTCACTAATTAGTACAGTAGTTGAAACACATGTAAGAATCGAGAATAAACGCCAATATACATTTATACTGCATACACCTATAGTCCATTTACTTGACATCTGCACTGTCAGTGTCAAAATTTAAAAAAATGTTTTGACTATACCTCAAAAATAATGTGTTTTTTATTAGACTGTACAGTAATTTAATTGTTAAAATGTGAAAAATAGCAGTGGTGCCAACATAATGTCAGTTTGACAGTGCAGATGTCAAGTAAATGAACTATAGAAAAGGCTTTCGATGTAATTAATAGAGAAAACATCTGAAAAGTGCTAGAAATACAGGAAACGTAACAAAATCAGATAACTGGAATAAAACATGAGGAACCTGAAGTGTTTCAAACAATGAGGGAAGTAAATCAGGTATGCAAATTGAGCCCGCTGCTGTTGTCCTTAGCTCTTGATGAAGCGATAAAGGAAGGTAAGAGAAAAACTGCATCATACGAAGTAGGGATATTGGAGAATGGAACATATACTATATACAAATGCTAGAAACATGTTACGCTGCGTGCATAAAAGACTAGAAGACTTTAGATGGAAATGTAGAAATTTATCAAAAAGCATTAGAAAGAATGAACATGAAGATCATCCTGAAGAGAATAAAACCATAGTTTTCTTTCTTCTTTCCCTTTAATCAAATCTTGATTGGTTGGCAGCTCTCCAACGGGTTTTATTATAATATTTAAAACAGATTCTAACATCGCAATTAATAATAAAAAATGAAATACTAGTATGTTTCAAAGAACCGGATGAAGTAAGCATTAAATTAGAGGAACATTTACTAAACCAGACTAATACATATAAATACATACGAAGTAAAATAACGGAAAATGGGAAAAGTACAGTAGTTTTAGAAGGAGATATACAGCAGCATACGGTGCAACTGAAAAAGGAACGATTACCACAATTACAAAAATTCAAGTATTTGTGGACAATCATAGCATAAAATGGATGAAGAATTATTAAGGGAAAGAATAGCAGCGGAAGATTATTCAACGAAATTCAGAACTCATTCCTGGTAACTACCAAAAGAAGAAAACTTCAAATATTTAATAAAATGGTGACTTAACAATGCACCGGACTAATGAAAAAAGTAAAAAAAAGAAAATAAAATTTATTGAAAAGAGATTTCTAAGAAAACTAGAAAATAAAACAAGAATGGATAACTAAGAAAAACAGCACATAGACTAAGGTTAAATGTGAAAGTTATAAATATCAAAATAGCAGAAGACCAATTAAGATCTAAGAAACTTACGAGTTAGTTGGGATGGTTGTATATATTTGAGAATGAGCCGAATAATTGATAACTTACGCTATGTCGATGATATACCTATACCATTCTGACATTCTGACCATTACACAGTAGAGGTTAGGTTTAGTCATAAATCTTGTGTTGAAATTTAAACGCCGTCATTTTAAGCTACAATGGAACGTTTGACTCCAGTGCGCGGAGACTTGGTTATAAGAACAAATGCCCAGCGATGCGAGAGATTGCGATTAGCTAACCATGACGCATCCTCGCTTAAACCCCCAGGAGAAGGTCCATATAAAGGAAAGCGATAAAGGGTATAAGAATACAATGCTCCACCAGTTGATGTCACTTGATTTCATAGATCTACAGGAAGAAGGCCCGAAGCTCTAACAACACTCCTAAGCCCCTAAGCCTGAATCGTCCCTCTGGCTCTTCAATTCTCGGTACCGGAAACTAAGGTATCTTTGAAAATCAGCCGCGTAAATTATACTTCCGTGTCAGCGCCTTGGAAGCTATTCCAAGCTTTGTACCTCGAATTACCATTTCGGATTGCTGGCCCTCGATAATGCCCCAAAAAGTTTGCTCCTCGAATTACCCCTCCGCGTCTCCAATTCTCGGTAGCGAAAATCCACACCCCATCTCGCAATAAGTAGGCTCAATTAAATACGCCAATAAATCTCTAGCACCAGCGATACCCTCCACAATTAACCTGATCGCGGAGTGATAAAAACACTTCAAGCACAATTAGCGCCTTTATTACAGAGAAGCAATGCTGACGTGGGTCGTGGCTCCGCCCCAACAAAATAACATTATATAACTTTCTTGTATGCCCAAGGGAGGCACATAAATGTCTGTTAAGGACACGCGAAGTAAAAATCAAAAAACGCTTGTGACAAAGAGTAGTATACCTTTAATACTGATAAAATAGGGTTATTTTGAGTTTTTTTTTACAGAAAATAATTCCTTAATTTACTCCGCTACAAAACATTTCCATTATAAGCACCTTTTCTTCGATGGAATAATTTTTACTGATCACCACCAGACACTTGCACCGCCGAAATATTGAACCGAAACATAATTAAATAAGTAAAATACCAGTGGTCTTAAATACCACCAAGTTGTTAATTTGTGACATAAGTTATGCTAACACAAAGATATTTCAAGAAGTTGAGAAAAATACCAACAAAACTAATGCTAATTATTTGTATAACGATAAACGCAATCTCAAGAGTATTCTTTTATGAATGAGAGAATAGCGTAAAATTTGGTATAGTGTTTGGCTCACGTTTTCCGTAGATAAAGTTTAATGCTCCCGACCGTCACCATAAAGTAGAAATGTTATTAGCTAATTAGAAAAATTCTGATTTGAGTTGCAGTTGTGCAGCTGCAATCATCATTATTTGCCCAGCTCATCAGAATAACGAACACACACGTCGCATGTGCGTACCATTGCTAGTAGCACCATTAAAAGGCTATCAAGTTTAAAAAGTGCAATTAGAAACGCGAAGCCCAGACGAATTAACAGAGAAAATTATACGGCACTAGTTTTAAATCGTGAACGACGAGCACGACCACCATCAACCCAATTTCTTCCACGACTCGCCTGCACTTCAGGTTATCATCAGTGCGATGCTTAAATTTTCAATTACCGCTGCATCGCAGCGGAATTCTTCACACACCTGTTTTGTCGGAAAAAAATACAAATTTCACCCATCATCGTCGTGCCTCACGTACCTGGCCATGTTCTCGATCAATCTAAAAACACATCACCCGGGGCACTGCGAAACCAGACAGATTCTCAATTTTGTTTCATGAATGGCCTATTTTCTTGAACCTCAAAATGGAAATTTGCTACACGCTTTCGATTGCTTTAGCCGAAGAGTAGACAGCTTGGCATTGTTGAACAAGAATTTTCTCTTTTATTTGATTTCAGAAAAATAACATGGTTTTACTAATAATATAAAGTTCTTATAAAAATAATAAATTAAGATTAAATTAATTAAATAACTAAATGATAACGTCAATTAATAGTAATTTATTGTAGTGTTTTAGAAGGGGTTTTATCCACGAAAAAATGTTTAAAGTCGAGAACGAAGTTTGAGCATTTAATTTTCTTTAGTAGATAAAGCGCAATTAAAACAGGAATACAACATAACGTTTTATCCAACAACTCTAAAAATCAAAAATTTTGTACCTATTGACAATAAATTTATCCGAGTATGTAACTAAGATGCGATAACTGCCGTATGTCGTTGAATTTAAATGAAAAAGTTAAATAGTATTAGTAACGGATGTTAGAAATCTGGTCTTATCAAAGTCACCTATGGAAAAAAATTACGTTTGGCAATACTGAAATCTATTGTTGGTGACACTGTAAGTCTATGTCAAATTCGATGTTAGCAAGTTAGGTTTTGCGTCAGTCTGTGTCAAAACTGACGCAAAACCTAACCTACTAACATCGAATTTGACATAGATTTACAGTGTGACCAACTATACATTTCAGTATTAACAATGTTAAAATGTTACTGTTCTGTTATTTCTTAACGGCCTAGGCTGTTAAATGTATAACAGCCATGGCTGTTATGGGGAACTTTTCAGTCAGGTTCACACTTCTGTTATTGACAAATAACAAGTAGGTGTTATGAAAAATAATATTATTGCACACATCTGTCACTTTATTGCACACTTCTTGCAGAACTGTTTATTAAATATGGGGAGTTTTCAATTTAAAACAATGAAAACATTACCTAACATGATTTTTAATGGATGTTTAATTTGAAATGAAGTTGACTTTTTGTAATCTCTTTTAGCATAAGCATATGGTAGACGAAAATATTATGTATACAATTCGTATCTAAAGCTTCTTTTTGCACTTGTGAGATTTAAAGAATTCGCCTTCGGCTCATTCGTTAAACTTTCTCACGCGTGAAAATACGTGGCACTTTAGCTACTCGTTGTATAAATAACTATTATCTTCATTGGTGTTGTTATAGACTACTCACCAAATCAATTTGAGTATCGTTAAGAGCTTTATTACCGCACTCAGTGTGGTTATAGATGATATTATCGCACTCAGTGCGGCAATGTCCATTAACGCACTCTTTTTTACAAGACAACAAATAAGTTAAACCAAAATGTATTGATGAAGATAAAATATTGAACAATACGTTTGCTTATGGCATTTAACGAGACTCGTTTGATTGCTGCAGAACTCAGCTTACTACCTCGTTCTAGCAATCAAACTAGTTCTGCTAACATGCTCATAACCAAACTTGTATCGTAATATATTGAAATGGTCTTTAGCCCGATACACAACTCTGCTTGCAGAATCAATAATTTACAGCAAGTCAATAAAGCACAGAGCTGGGGTAAGCAGGCATCTGCAAGAAGTCACATTGGAAATTTTAATTTATGATTACATCGGTCAAGCATTGCCGATATTAAATGAAATTACTTTAGAATTAATGGCAATAAGGCAGAGCTCAAATCGTAAATTATATTCACAGTTTTATCAATTAACGTAAATTAAGAGGTTGGTGCAATGTAAAGCCAATAAATAATTCAACAAATCTATCACCAAAAGGATTTATTGCGTGCAGGTTAATTAAATTTGCATATCAGTTTAATTAAATAAGTAGAGTTCTATGAACTTTTTAAATAAAGGTAAAAAGGACAGAATGTTCAATACAGTGCAAAAAGAGCACAATACTAGATCGAATAAGACTAGAAGAAAAGGGAGCAGTGATATTTAAAGATTGATGAAATTCAGACAGGGTTTTATAAAACTGCAAGAAAATCACACTATAGGAAATCACTGACTGACTGACATGACTGATCATGGTAAACCTCTACAAGCTATTTCTTTCAAACCTACGAAAAATTAACATACAGAGTGTGGGATGGTCTCAGTGGAAGAGGGCAGATGGGAAGTTTTATGTTCCCACCTATTTTATTCACGAAAATGCTGTGGTTAGTGGAGGAGCACGCTTTTGCAGTTGAGGCGGCAACTTGCTTTTTTCAAAATTAAATTTAAAACTGTACAGATTTGAAACCCCCTTCATTTTTATTTTTCAATTATAACATAACATGGGTTTTCAAACGTGTACAGTTTTTTATTTAATTTTGAAAAAAGCAAGTTGCCGCCTCAACGGCAAAAGCTCCCTCCTCCACTGCTCACAGCATTTTCGTGACTAAAATGGGTGAGAACATAAACTTCCCATCTGCCCCCTTCCACTGAGACCATCCCCCAACCTTCATGACCCCCTGAGACTTCACGCTGTCCTTTTCAAGAACGCAAGTTGCTGCGCTCCACCCTGTATAAATGACTAGCAATTTGTTGTCCACGGCTATCTCCGTAGAATTTCTGCAACTCTTATCAGTTCTTTCGAATTTATATTTATTATCATCATCGAATATAATTTGGAGATTATGCATATAAATAAAACAAACAAGGCAAAGCTCTGTGCCACCCATACAACATTTATTATATATTATTATGGTATATAGAAAAATATTTAAAAAATGTTAACTAATTCAAATGTTTCATTCTACTCACTTATGATCCCTTATCTCAAGGTTCATTTATTCTTTTTTTATATTTCGTGGTCTCGCAAATTAGATATTCATAATACAAGATACAATTATTTTATCTTTCTCTTACTCAAAACAATCTCATTTATAAAACAGAAAACCAAATAAACGTTAAGGAATGTTTGTATACGGTCATTAATTGGATAGTCTAGATCAGGGGTCGGCAAACTTTTTTTGGAAAGGGCCAGAACGTAAAATTTGTAAGCTCGGCGGGCCAGGTAGCTAACTCGAAGACATTGACACGGGCAATTCTACTCACAGAGCAACAAAAAAAAAACAGATTCATTTTTTTTTTAATTAGGAAGTGATATTTTTACATAATATTTATATATACAATATATGCTGACACAAAAAAAGGAATAAAATATTTCCATCATTAATAAACGTATTATAGAACTGGTTACATTTTGTACTAATGCGATGAATGTAATTTTTTTTTTCTGAGATCATATTTCATCATACTGGAGTTCGAAATTAGTACATCCTATAATTAAAGTAGTTTGCAAATGGTCATCTGTTAATAATGATCTGTATTGCGATTTTACATACTTCATTTTCGAAAATTTCCTTTCACATTGGTAAGTACTGCCAAATACAGATATAAATCCCCAGGCATATGATTTTAATTGGCCGTATTTATCTTGCGAAAGATATTTAGAAAATTGGCTTTCTTTAAACATCATTTTTAGCATACTTATCATCATTTTGCAGTTCAATCACTTCCAATTGAAGGTCTGATAGAAGCTCCTCAATTGTACAGCCAAATGGATTTTGAAATATGGAAATGTCTGTTGCACTTGCATCACGATCTGAAATCCGCTGTTGTAACTGTAGTTTAATTTCAGAAATTATATCCGCCGCGTATTTTTTTTTTGAAAATGAGGATTTCGCTAATATTAGAACATTTTTACAGCATGGAAAATGGTCAAATTTAGTTAATGTGATTTGTGTTTCTAACAATGCAAATTTTTGGCGATATGACTTTACGATGGAATACAGTTCACATGTGAGCAATGTTTTTTCCTGTAATTTTAAGTTAAATTCGTTAAGATATCCCATAATGTATGCAGAAAATGCTAATTTCCATAGCCATTCATTGTTAGATAATACTGGTTGTGGGAAGTTTTTCTCATTTAGATTTTTTTTATTACTTCAGTCAGTCCATTTATATATGTCAGTGGTTACAGCGCGTAATTTGATTTATTTTAAACTAGCTGACCCGGCAAACGTTGTTTTGGATTATCACATGATGGGGAAAACGCTTCAAACCATTAAGCACAGAATCATAAAAGTATGATTGCAAATAGAAAGTCTTACAGTGTATAGAAAAACACACTTTCGATATTTTCCAATTTTACGGCTTTCCCTTTGGATTTTTCCGAATTTTCTTTTTTGCTAAACCACCTCGGGAGTAAGACGAACAAAACAAAAAAAAATCATCCAAATCGGTCAAGTCGTTTTCGAGTTTAATTTTCCGGCTTTCCCTTTGGATTTTTCCGAATTTTATTTTTTGCTAAACCACTTCGGGAGTAAGACGAACAAAACAAAAAAAAATCATCCAAATCGGTCAAGTCGTTCTCGAGTTTAATTTTCCGGCTTTCCCTTTGGATTTTTCCGAATTTTCTTTTTTGCTAAACCACCTCGGGAGTAAGACGAACAAAACAAAAAAAAATCATCCAAATCGGTCAAGTCGTTCTCGAGGGCGGGCCGGATTAAAAACAGATGCCGGGCCGGATATGGCCCGCGGGCCGTAGTTTGCCGACCCCTGGTCTAGATCCAATTAATGACCGTAAGTTCAGAATTCTGGCCCCCCTTCACAGCTTAGCAGCACAGCAACCCTGTTACATTGCAGCTCCGGACTCCTTCAACTATACGCCATACTTTTTGCCCCAAATTTCAATCTTTGTTCTTCCAATTAACTCTTGCTCATTTCCATTCTACTCTTCTATCTCACCAAATTACTTTCATAACATTAATCGAATTTATACCACCTTTCAATCGACACATAAACTTGCTGGTTGACACTTCTTTGTTTCTTCATATAAAAATGCAGAGTTTACAAAATAAGATGTCGAATTTGGAAATTGATTTGTATAATTGTTTGTATCTTCTTTCTAGCAACCCTCGACACTGCTACATTTGTTCTGTTAAGCACCTTGATTGAATTTTATCGAGTTCATAAATTTGATGAGTATTCTGCGACAGAAAAATTGACATTAGTGTTACTTGATGGATATGGATTATTCTGACATTGACAGCTGACGTAATAGTTATTTATGTATTAGGGGCCTAATCAATAGCTTAAAGCATAAGGAAATCTTTAAAGCGCGACGCGAAGAGGCGAGATTTCAATTTTGCCGACGGCTATAATGGTGATTACGCACGTGGTACATACAACGTTTTATTTAATTTTGGTTCTCAAACTGGATAAATTCAGTACAGGCTATTACGTCATCGTTGTGCGCTGTGCATTTTTGGTGTGCTATGGTTACTATGCAGATTGTTGGTGTTGCTATCCTACATTGTTGGTGCTTGTTATACTGCTTAGCAACTTTATAGGCCCTCGGGCCATAAAAGCTAAATTATGGTTACAAAATTAAATAAAGGTACTTTATTGCTAAAAACTATATCATAAACAGTACCTACTTTATAATGATGACGTATATAAATGACTTGAACTGGAGAATTTGGTTTTGTGTACAATGGCGCCAAGTTTTAATTTCACAAGAACCGAAAATTTGTATTTTAAAAGTTCGGATAACAAAAAACTAGTTTGATGAAATGACAAACATTTTACACATATCATATAAATAAAGGAGAACGATCCAAATGTGTGTGTCCGTCACGACAATTGCAGACTCGATGTCCCCCATTTGCGTTTGCATGAATTTTGCCGTCGCCTCGATTTCGCGAACGGGGTGGAGCCCCGAGAGCACCCTTAGAGAGGGGAGAAGCCCCGAAAGTCCTCTTGAAAAAGGGCGGAGCCCTGAGGGCCCCCTTGGAGAGTGGAGGAGCCCGGAGGGCCACCTTGAAGAGGAACGAAGACCCGTGGCCCCCCTTGGAGAGGGGCGATGCCCCGAAGGCTTCCTTGGAGAGGGGCAGAGCCCCGCGGGCCCCCTAGGAGAGGGGCCGAGCCCCGACAGCTCTTTGAAGAGGGGCAGAGCCCCGAGAGCCCCTTGGAGAGGGGCGAAGCCCCGTAAGCCCCCTTGGAGAGAGGCGGAACTCCGGGGCCCCCTTGGAGAGGGACAGAGGCCCGAAGGCCCCCTAAAACAGGGGCGGGGTCCCGTGAGCCCCCTTGGAGAGGGTCGGAGCCCCGGGGTCCCCTTGGACAAGGGCAGAGCCCCGAAGGCCCCCTTGAGCGGAATTGTGATTAAATCGATGCGATTTTAGAAAAGAACCCTAACCAATTCGCGTTTTTTTTTGAAAATGATGAGTAAAGCTTAAAACTACTTCTCAGTGGTGACACATAAAATGTGCTAAGCAGCGCATACGAAAATACATCAGGATAGACCGCGCAATAGCGCGCGCAGCCCCGTTTATAAAATTATATTATAACAGGGATAGAAATCGCATTAATTTTGTTTTTCTATTCTCACAAGCTGAGATTATTAAAAGCTGACCACTCAACCTTTCACCTCATATATATGAAATTATTTTAACAATACGTATTGCTTATAATCTGCCTTTCAATTATTTCAGTGACATGCTCTTTAATTGTTTTTGTAATATCCTAACATACATAAAAGTTCAATTAAAAATAAAAATGCCATTCACGACTTTAAAAAGATATGGTAATAATAGCTATAGAATTAGACGTACATGCATTACATCATGACCGTATATTTTCTTAACTTAAACTGTTGAGATCAACTTGCCAGCCCCTTTTACACACATTTCTCTGGCCTTTTCTCTTGCTCGTGCTCTCTTTCGCCAGCCGCTAAACCACACCTTTTCCATTTAAAGCCTCGGGTATACCAAGTATACTTCGACTTTTCTCTTTTATTTCGTTATTTCCTATATATCTACATCTTCTTAATCGTAATTTTTTCCTGTATGCGTACCGCGTGGCCTGTAATTATTCCACTCTTAGCCTCTTTCCTATATTCGGCTACATTAGAAAACTAAATTACGACACCTAACAAAATGAAAGACGCATACGGCTCGCTTCAGTGGAACGTGACATTACTCTAACAGCTTAGTTGTTTAGGTATAAAAATCAGTTCGGTAATTACATAGAAGGTGATTGTTTTTTATTGCTAGGCGCCACTGAGTTTACTCTTGCCCCAACTCAGAAGAAGACGCCCGGCGTATTGTAAGAATTTTGGAGTGGTATTTGCTGTATGAGTTCATCTTATATTCATTTTCTGGGTACTTTTTGCTTTAACTTTCAAGAAAACTATAAAAAATGAAGATAAGTGTTCACCCCTTCCACTTTTTAAGCTACACCGTTAATAATGATTATTTTGGTCTTATATGATGAGAAATAAAGAGTGTTTGCACACAAAATCTCAAACCTTTACATATTGTGATATATTCATTATGATTACTATTTTCAGATATGAGAACTACAAACTATTCATTTTAAAATTTCTCGGATTACTTAAATATTTGCTTGAAAATAATCATAATTCAAATCACTACTTGTATATATAATGTACAGTACTTTACTTTTTTTTAAAGGTCATTTTATTGATATTCAAATGTTTTATTTTATCCATTATTTATGAAATTCGTTCTACAATCCTAATTGAAATCGTGTAGTCCTATCTTCAGTATTAGACAGTTCAGTGAGAAGATATTGCTATTTAACTGACAGTTGCACTTGTGTTTCATAGACCTTGAAAGACTTTGAAAATGCTATAAGAAGAACATTAGGAACATTGTGGAACACTTACTTATATGACGAAACCACAATGTTCGATTTGGGTTTAAGGTTCTTGCTCTTTATTATATTGGTGAATAATTGTTATAATCGTTTTCACGCCGCTGATTTTAAACTGTTGTAAGGAATGATGATGATATTGTCCAGACCGAAACGGTCACGGTGGAATAACTTTGCGCTAAACGCGAGGCAGACGATGGGCATCTGCGGCTCTTCAGTTTTGCACTCGTCCTAGAGCAGAGAGGCTGCTTCTGGAGGAAGCGTTTCACAGCTGTCTCACATCGCTGAATATTGAGAGACATCAAGCAATGCGTCGTACAGTTTGCCGTAGGTGATGCCATAGCTGGCAGAAGTAACTTGGTTTCGAACACGCCTCGGTTGATAGCGGATACTCAAAACTTCTACAGGGCTTAACCCCTGGGATTCCGCTCTCATCATGTGGTTTTCCGTCAGATCGACTTCTATCGGATCGGAACTGGGCATGGTTCTGAATCATTTCGTGGGCTTTGGTTCCGTCTCAATGCCTGGTCAAACCTTTCGACCTTGGAGATCTGTTATTATGAGCTCATGAGTCATCCCATCAGCCTTCTAGGTTACCTTTCCAGAGTAAGAGTTTCAATCGTCCTCCACTGAGGCAGCCGTTTCGACTTGGAGATTAGCATTATCTTCAGAATTTGAGTAGCGTAAATTACTGCATTACGCTATTCGTGCGTGTATATCATCCTTCCTCGTAGGTGCAATAGTTGCGCCTCTTTTGTTTTGTAAGTGACATTATGCTATTTATATAGATGCTATTGGTAATTGTTACCCTAACACACACCAGGATTGGGTTTTCCCCTTCTGGGAAGGCTAAACGCCATTTGAACACATCAACCAGTCCAGTAAAATGCATTTAACGTCGCCTTATGGTTGCCAAAATATGTTAAGCTATAAGTCGAACTAACTGATAGGTACAATGGTATACGTTAAATGAACGATTTAAGTAATGCGTCACACAGAGACTATTAAAATGTTGCTCATTTAATACATATAGCAGTAATACCCGCACCCACTATTTTACACCCTAAAAGTAATTCACGAAAAAGGTAATTTTTTGGTAAGGTATTTCTTTACTTTTTTTAATAGAATCGTTACAAAACAATTGACGTTAGATCCATACAACTTTATATCAAAATGCTTTGTATTTCAATGCAAAAGTTTTAAGCTGCCTAAATAGAGGGCATTCCATAAAAAAAGTAAGTTTGATTCGCCACACTTTTGTGAAAAACTCTGTATAATCAAAACTATTTTAATAATGTGCATCACCTTTGCACCTACCACTTTCATATACACACTATATACAATCGCATTCTATTCTTATAGCTTGGATTCTTCCCTTTTGTGAAAGTCGTAGCTCTGCAACGAACTCGTCCTACCAATTTGAAAAAAATATATTATTTCAAACCTTTAAGTACAATCAAATTTCCAGAAATATTTATGAATTAATCTTATGTGGAAATTTACTAGAAATTTATATAAATAATTATACATTACGCTTTTCTTGAAAGGCGTATGTAAATATCCATGTAGGAATGTCGGACATAATAAACAAACTCAAATCAATATCTCTAACCTACCGTGAGTGAATTACGAGCTTTCTCACATAGAAATGTCTTTGAGAAGAAAACCAATCAGCTGGATATTGATTGACTGACACAATAAACACGATTGATGGCGCAATTACAAAGTCTGCCGGTAAGTGTGCCATGTGTGTCGTATACCATAACAGTCTTCGGCTTAATATGGAAGACGCTTCTTTGTATGATCCGTAATAGCACCCTACATTCCACATTCAAAGGTTCCATTTGCTGAGCTTTAATGGCGAGCATCAGATAGCATGAGAGCATTTTCAGTGGCAGACAATAGATTTTCCTGGGTTACATCACGCTGCCTGCATTCTCGTCCGTTGTTACAGCACGAACTAAAATAATTAGCAATTCTTTTCGTGAACTTACAAGCCTTGAAGGTTAAAAATAATGATTAGTAACACATATAAATAGAAATAGAGGAGCAATATTTAATCTCAATAATAATCTGAGCAAATTAGCTTGCAAACAAATCACGCCGTGGCGTAGCACTTCATGTAAACTGACTGACAGCAGGAAATAAAGTTACTTAATCAGGCTTAACAGCATTAATTTGTTTACTCGAGCCGCCATTGAACATCGTTGATGTTTAAATATCTAAAGTATTCGCTAATGAGCTTCGTCCGCCGCTCAAAGTAAAAACTTAATGAGACTACTCTCCCTAATAGGTGCACGAAAGAGCTTTAAAATCATACTGCTTCAACTGGCAATTACTTTTCGGCAAACTTGATTTATAAGGCATCTTTATTATATTAAATTTATATTAGATTATTTCTTGTTTGGCATTCTATGTATTTAAAAAAGAAAATTATTTTCTCTATATTTAAATATATTTCTTTGCTTTTGTACTACATATTTACAATAATTGAAGAAAATTGATTTGCGTAATTACATACTTTACACAATTCTCAATTTCTTCAAAGAACCTACTAAAAGCAGCATTTAAAAGGCATAGAAATACACTGTGGTCGTTCATATAGTTTTTCGAATGAAATATATGGTGCTGCAATCAGACTGAAGTTAATTTCTTTTTAAATATTTTCATCTGTGCAAGGGATCGACTTAACATTGCTTAACGTAGATATGCTTGTTAAAAAAATCAAGCATAGTAATAACATTGATGTTTCTAGAAAACCTCTTGCTAGATTAGGCACAAAACAATCATGACCAACTAAAAACGAAAATTAAAAAATCTGTAAAAGGCTTTACTCAGAACTTCTCTCGCCCGAATTAGATCAATTTGAAATTTAAAAAAATTTATCCCGCTGGGGTTTGAACCCGCCGCACATGCATAGCAATCGTAACCGCATATCCGCAGCGGATGTAACTGCAGCGAAATTCCAACTGCGCCATCAACCCTTATAGAAATAACTGCTGCGCACGCCTGTCTTGAACAGAACGGGCTTATTGTTGAAACGTTTTTACTCTTTTGTGACATTATCCTGTATCGGTTGAGTTTTATTGTCGGAAAATATAACGCCTGACCTATGTGAAAGTTATTACATCTTTCTATTTCAAAATTAACCCAAAAATAAGAAAAAACGTTATTTTTTAAGGTGCTCACTGTATATATTTGTATGAAATTGTACCGGTTTCATGCGAGGTAGATATATAATATGTATGCAAAATATCGTCTTCCTCCGACAATTAGGATTTGAGCTATACTGCCAACAGACAGACAGGCAGACAGAGAAAATTAAGAAAACCTCTTTTTCGCCATCTAGGGACCTTGAAACGTAAAGATCTGAACAAATCTGGGAAGGTGATTTTTTCGTGATTACAATACTTCCTTCGTGTTTCAGACGAGGGGAAGTTAAACTCAATGAACTTTTCTTCCAATTGTTTTTTGATATCCTACATTAGGGTGGAGTGATATTTTGTCTATATGTCGCCAAGAAAGTTGTTCTAGTTAAGTACCATACAAAATATCTCTAGATTTTTAAATAAAAGTAAGTTATTTAATTTTAAAACGTAACTGTGACCGTTCACAGTTTCGATCAGATTATAAAACCAGATGAGACGGTGTAAGCCCCTTATCGATACTTGCACACTGTTGGCACGGAGCAGTTTTTGCCATGCCCTCTTTGGGATGCCCATGCCCAATGTCCCAATAAACCCAATGAACGGTGCTTTCAATGTGGTATGACCGTTATCATATTATGTTATACATGGTCGCGCTATATGTGCAACGACTTGCGCTTAAAAGCATTCGTAAAGGTGACGGGAACTAACTGCGAAGCCGAAACGAAGGAAACGTGTTTAAATTTAAGTCGGCGAATTATCAATACCGCTAGCGGAGAGTACGAATGAGGCAGACAGTTCAGATAATGTGAACTTCAAATTTAAGAAGATAGAAATTTTCATCGGCATCTATCAATAATATAAAGAAAATCTGGCTTCAACTGAGATTCACGCCCTCAAGCTCGACATTCTACAAGTGTTATCACTAGGCCAAACCGACAGAGTAGTTATGTGACAGCTTAACGTCTATTATTGGTAACGCTGATACAAATCCACAATCAACGAAACTGCAACCAATTCAGTTTTTTGCATTAATATTCCATGCAAACTGGTGCAAATATAATCGTGCTACTTTTTCATCTATTCTGAGCGACATTTATTAAATTATCGATTTTTTAACACCAAAGCCGTTGCTGTCTTCACAAAATAAAAGAATTTTCCTATAATACAACTTTCGGGAGGTCAGACAGACCAGTTTTGAGGAACAAACAATTCTTCATATGACGCTGCCCTACCCTACCCTACATACAAATTTGAATGGATGACAAAGCTAAGGTTAACATCTATTTCAAGGGTATTGACAAATCGACTTATTCTAATGGTACATGCGACGCTGTTAATAAAAGTGTATCATTTTCTGCGGCGATTATATCGAAAAACAAAGATAAGTAATCAAGATTCTGGGTTCTTGTGTCTCCGATTTCGAAATAACTATTTGTAATACCAGTTAGTTGTGTATCGCCTGGAATTTTACGGGCGAGTGAATCGAAATCTCGAAAAGTCACACGGAGTCGGATTTGCTAACGTGTTTTACTCAAGAACTTTTCGAATTTTGTTAAAAAACAACTTTAAACAAATTAAATTATAAATGTCATGTCAAGTAAGTGTCAATGTATTGAGAATTAAATAGGTAAGCTTATTTCACTTTTCCTCATGTTAGTTTGATGTAAACATAAACTTTTCATCCCTAATTGGGAAAGATTTTTATTTCATAACTGGTTACGAAAAATGTGACGTTTCAAAACTTCAGTTAATTCTGAAAAGTGACACTTTCTATGTCAAAAATAGAAAAAAGCATTAAGTACTAAAGGGATATAAAGGGTGGCATCTTGAGGATTTCTATTACAACTGAAATGTTCGTATTCAAACTAATTTCTTTTTTTCTCACTATGCCGTTCTCGGTTTATTTTTCTTCTTTTGCTCTGATTTTCTTCTAGTCCATTTCTTCGAATTGTCAAATGTACATGTCACACATACCACTCCATATATTGGTTGCTATTTTACTTTTCTTTGCCACAATTTTGCGATATTTTAATTGTCAGCTTATCACAGGCCGCTTTTTTGTTTTTATCGAACGGTAGTTACTACTGCTGCAATACGGTATTTCTATTTTACTTTATTTCGCATTCCATCATAATCCCTTTTGACAACTTGTTGCCTCCCTGATATTGTTCTTTGACGATCTTTGTTATAGGTGTCTCATTGTTATTAATTAGGTCTAGCTTTCTAAGTTATTGGCAAGTTTGAACACTTTCAGTAATTGAGCTAAGTTATCCCTTTTCACCAACTTTGTGGTCTGACGTTTGTATTCTTACGCAAATTAAATTAACACATAATCAATATGTTAGAATTTAGACGACGCCATCCTCAGTTACAATCAACGTTTGTTATTCAGCGCGCGCGAACTTGGTAATAAGTGCAAAGGCGTGATTTTACGAGCAGGTAATTACAGCGCATCCCCACCTCAATTTTCCCAATAGAAGATCCAAGTGGAAATGGACCTGAACGGATATAAAAGAAGATGCCCGCCCAGTCCACGTCACTTGTGAGTTGAACCGGAGGAGCAACTAGCTTGAGGCGCAAGATGGCTTGGGGCCAAGCAACCTGTAGTCAGATCAGATACCTGAGTCTAGGTTCTCCAGTGGAAGCCAGCTTGAAGCTCTGTAGTTAGCAAAACCTAGCGAGCTTTAGCCCGAACACTTGAAGCTGCGATTTATCTGTCAAAGTGGACCAACCAAACCAGTCCTGTCTCCAGAAATAAGCTTTTGTCAGTTCAGTGTTTGAGTCTGAACTCTACCTGAAGATATCTAGCAGCGCTACAAAATTTTCCTGACAAATCCGAACCATTCTCCTAGATCTACAGAACTATCTCCTATTCTTCTTCAGTGGCAAAATTCGTTCACCTACACCTGCAAGATCATCCCCTAAACCTACACCCTCGTCTTCACCGTCATGAAGACGTCCAAATTCCACGAGTCAACGCCGCAACTCTGTCCAGTGCGCTATGCGACATATTGCGTATCAGTTTCATGTAATATTAACACTTTGGGGTACAACGACCGCGGTAATTAAACAAAAGCACTACTTACGTGGAGTCAGCGTCTCAGGAAGAGATCAGGATTTCCACCTGAAGTTGCTTATCCAGGATTTATGCGCTTCATCCTTCAGCCTTTTTCGCGGGATTACTTATTGCCGCATAGCTCTTTGTGGTCGCTACTCTTTTCCCTATTACCTAGCCACATATTTTTATTTCTTCGCCGTCATCATTCTATGTGCTTGGTTAGGTTAATTTTAATTTTTATCGACTGTAGTTTTTCTTCCCAAACTCTGACGGCTTTCTATAAAGCTTTAGCTGGCGGTATTACAAGTAGGGGTGCCTACTCCACCGACAGTAGGTTCCTGTACCTATTGTGATTACACGTCTTGTTTATTGTTCTTCTTCAAGATAGTGTTCTATTTCGTAATTATCAGGAAGTTACCTCGACAGTTTTTACAGAACCGTGGTTTTCCAAATCTTTTGGAATCTGATGTTGCTTCCATGATAGGTTAATTACTATTCTTAAAAGTTTCTGTCTTTTCTCACTACTGCGCTAAGTACCTACTTGCACATATCAGGAACAATATTATCACAGCCTTCTGCTTTGTTTACTTATAGTTTTTTCAGTAATAATAGTATGTGTCATTTCCCTGGTTCGCCATGCTGTGCTTCTAAGTATTCTTGTAAATATTTCTTTCTATTTTTTCTTGGTCTGTCGTAATCGAACCTCTCTTCTCGCTAGTACTTATGGCTGGGGTATGATTTGTTAGTATTGTGTAGGATGACTTTGGATTTTGTCTGCTGCTTGTCTCCATGTTGTACCCAAACTCAGTTCATTTTTCTTTTAGCCTCTTCTACAAATTTGTTCACTCGATTTTGTTGATTCTACATTTCCACATACACTTTTTTCCATAATTTTTGAAATAGCTTCTGCTTGGTACTACGCACAAGTAACGTTGCTCTACAAAGTAATGTAAAAGAAGCAATAAAAAATAATTTTTTCAATTTTTAAAGTAAAATTACACTCATTTTTTGATAGTTTAATAAAATAAAAAAGTGATATATAAATCAATGCAAATATACGGTATTATCTATTCTGTTGGACACTACTTGCACTGATCACTGTTTTTGTTAGTTCTGAGGTATGCACTATGGATTAGTATTACTGGAATGGTTGCAACCTTTAAAAGATTATTGCAATTATTGTAATATCTACTTTTGTGTTCTTTGAGTTGTTTGGAAATATTCTATTATTGTTTAGGATTCGTATAATTATGGGCTTTTGGGTAAACTAACCACTGAAATATAATGCGTTCCAAATTTAGCACAGAATAGAAACGTGCCCGAAGTTATTTTACGGGGCGAGGGCTGTTTTTAAAATACTCGGGGTTTTGAGTAAGCAGTCTGCGGGAGAGGTCGCACACGTACAGACGTGAAACCTAATCCGACCGGGGGTGGCATTTCACTGTGAGAGCGATTATGCGTTTTAGAAGTGACTTGTGGTAATTTTGTAGATTAACAAGAAAGGAACAAACTAACAAGGTTTGTAATAGATAAGATTATTATTGCTCGAGTAGCTTTGAACTGTACGTTCTGTACAGTTTTGATGGCGCAGCTGAGCTGGACACTGTTTAATTGTTGACATTGATTGTCAAGAGCTTTGTTATTTGGGTCATTGGTTCATTGTTTATGGTTGGGCTCTGAATGGTTAGCAAAGCCAATTTTCCATTGCGATTTAGATCTTCTGCTGTTGGGGGCGGCCACCTTGGATGTATCTCACAATGCCATGAGTTGTAGCCCATTGGTTTAGTTAGCGTTCGGCTAATAGGTGCCAGTTGTTGCAAGCACCCGTATGCTTTTTTATTATACATGTACATCACCACGGCGCGCTAAAGACTGTACCTGAACGAGGTACTCTGCTAGATGCTAAGTGGGAATTCCGTACGGGGCGCAGATATTCCTGTAAGTATTGTGATAACAAACACATACTGCTAAATGTTGAATGTTTATTATTCTGCTTGCATGTCTGATTGTGGAATTTAGCTGGGTTTGTGCATGAAACGACCCGCTACTTGCCTTGCTCCCACAGTATGATGTTTCTGATCTACAACCCTCAGACCGAAGGGGCGTTATGGAATTTTTGGTAAGTCGTTAGCCCTGTAAATGTGTATATATATATACAGGGTGATTCAGGAGGAATCTGCCAAACTTTAACAGTATGTTCCTCCAACAATTTTAAACAAAAAAAGGTATATGAACATAGGGCCCATTCGCAAAAATTTTTAATGCTGCCGCTTACATCCGGAATAGACCTCAAGTACTGCCAAATTCGACTAATTCTCTAGTGCGACGAGCTCAGCGGTGCACTGAAAACAAAGGTGGCCATTTTGAACAGTTAATGTAGTTTTGATAAAGTTATCTCAGTAGAATTGTTATTATGTTTCAAGTAAAAACTGTTATTTTTTACATCCATGAATTTTTCTTTAGTAGGCTAGAACTTCTTTATTCTTTCGAATCGGTCCTATGTTAATATACATTTTTTTGTTTAAAGTCGTTGGAGGAACATACTGTTAAAGTTTGGCAGATTCCTCCTGAATCACCCTGTATATATATATGTCCTTATATTGATAAGAAAGCGTGAGATTTGTCCACATTAGCTCCTTCGATTAGCCGAATTTGGGGTTAAGAAGCTATTGGAAGTGGGTCAAAATTGCTTTTAATAGAATATAGGCTTATTTCATTCGATTTCTAAATACTGACAATGCGGACCTCACTGCGTATTTCCCTTTATAAGAATAATTAAAGTTGACAATTTAATATTATTTCAAAATTATGCAAACATTTTTATAAATTGTCTTCCAAAAATGCTTACTTAACGAGAGAAAGCCGTTTAAGAAATTTGTTGCCGTTTTCTTTAAGATCAGGATAATTTGAGCTAACGGGCGCAATCCAGTGGCGTAGTTTTCTATACTACTTAAACCTGTATTTTTCAGTTAAGAAAATATTCTTTTAGATTTGCCGTTAAATTTAGCAAAAATCTTCGCCAGTTAACACAGATTATTCTGAGTAGTTGTATTCGAGTAGAACAAACATAAATCTTTTCTTTGTTCTAGTTTTTGACAAATTAAAAATCAGGAAATAAGTTTTCTTAACTCTTCTTATGCAAACGTTTTCAGAAGCACATTTAATAGAATTTTTGTCCTAATTTTGAATGTAAAATCTACAATTTTCATTCGTTGGTGATATTAAAAACAAGACCATGTGTGTAATAAAGAATAATTCTATATTATTACTTAGAAGAATTTGAAATATATTTAAATATGTTGAATATAATAATGTTCCTTTTATCTGGTTTTATACACTGCATAATTTACAAGTTGCTGGTAGCCAATTGTATAATTTTACACAAACGTTTTGTAGACATGGCAAGCTATTTAAACCCAGAACTTGTGCTAAACCTACTAATAAGTAGTACTCTAAATACGTAAGCCGACACGTCTGTAATATAAACTAGATAACAGTTTCAGAAACCTTATCTGAACATGCTCGTAACCGATGTAGCGCTCTAGTTTGCAGGCTTATAAAACGCAAGGATAACATTCTGTTTACCAATAAATGTTCAAAACAAGCACTCATTTCAGCGTCGTTAAGTTTTGAACGGCCCCGCTACAATAAACTTCGAGGTTACGCTTTTCGGCGTTTTTATTTTAAATAATAGGCATTTTACGACTTGTTTGGCACAGGAAAATTAGTTTCAACATATTGTTATGGCAGCAAAAGCGTGCAGCACTCAGTTTAGAATTTACTGCTTCCCAATGTTAGTGTGCGAAGTCTCAGTTTTGCACCGGTAAAAAACCTTTTAATTCAATCACAAATTGGTTATTGAAAAACTGACATTTGGAACAGATGGCTGACTGCAGATTAATGAGTGGGATGAATTAATGGGCGCGCTAACGCGCAATCTTAAAGGATAATAAGGGCCCACAGCTAGTAATTTTCGCCCGATCTCTAATAGTACCGGTAAATAAATTAAGGCTTTCTTCACTGGACTGGTGGCATAGACGATAGAACTGAACTACTTCTTTTGGTTCGTCGAGAGGAGTTTTCTTTAGGGGATATCGATACACATATGTGGCACACTTTGGAGTTTTTACGGGCTTTCACCAGGTGACATTGTCTTTTGTTTTAATGTGGAAATAGCTTATTTGAAAAAAAAATGTTTCGCCTTTCTATAGCAAGCTTTTGATAAAATTGTATCCCAGCAGAAGATGGAAATGACAATCTGTTCATTGCAGAACGTAAGTTGTTAGATTTACCTAAGTTGAAAATTCAAAACGTATTACTTAAAATGTAGAACTTCCATATGTTTTAATTATCACAGATAAGTTTTAGAATGTAATTGCTTTAGAATATGAATAAAAAATTACTAACGGTATTTTTTGTAAAACAGTAAAAAGTAAAATACCTTAATTTTATTTTACTTTATTTAGAATTTTTCTACTACTTATTAGCTGATAATCATGCCGTACCAACAAATAAAGGTACATATATTACTTTAAAAATTGCTCGGGGTATATTATACACTTGCCACCAAAAAGTGTGCACCATATAAGAAACTTTTGAAATAAGTTTTAGCATGATTAATTATCACAAAATTACCTATGCCATTTAAAATTTTGGACTAGCCTTAATTAAAATAATGAAAATTATCATAGGGAAATTTTATTTGCAGTTCCATTAAGACGCTAAGCACGAAGAAAATTATAAATCTTTAATTTGTTCATTTTCTTTCCAAAAGTATTTAAAATCTTGTTTTACTTTATACATAACCGTGCTATAACTTCCTTTTATGGGGAAATGTGTATCTACACATCTTTTGAAACGATATTTGGCCCAGCTACACCTGAGCTCATTTCCAATAATTAATACTTACATATACAGTCATTCTGAGCATGCATCCTTTGTAATATTTAGATATGGATCTATTTGGTTAGTTTATTTGAACTTAAATAGGTTTAACTTAGGCTCCGATACTCATGCATTCGGCAGAATCACGTCGCATTTTTGCTTGTGCCTTGGATTTACCAGCAAGCCGTAAGTGAATGTTTTGAGCGTGGTTATCCGCGCTGCCGAATTTTGCCAATGCCCAACAAAGTGCATTCACTGCGAGGCGCCCCAGTCCCTAGCGATAGTTCCCAAGTCAGGTCCCTGCATAATTCTGCAGGTCATGAAAATAGCAGTTCACGTACCAGCTCACAGTCTCTTCAGCGAAGCGGCACAATACTTGAAAGCATACGACAACCAAAATCAAGCACCGAGAAGGGGCCTACCCTAGGTGTAGAGCTGCAAATTGGCATTCTTAATTGCAGAACAGGTAGGTGCTTCTTACCGTTTGAAAGCTGCAAAGATAGGGGCTTGCATTATATTGTATCAGCTTGCATCTCAAACCAATAGTAGTTTTTGTGCTATTACTAAAGTCATTTTTTCGACTCGTGTCGTTAAGCGACACTACGTGTCAGGTTACAGCGCAAAATACTGCGAGTTGCATATTCCGCGTAATGTCAGGTTCCTATGCACCAAATCATGATGACGGATTTGTATGTAGTTTAATGTTTCTATATAAAATACAGTTACTTAGGTGTTTTGTTTAACTTGTTAAGTTTAATTGATTCGTCGCTTAAAGCTCTCAAAAAATATAATATTAATGACTACGTAGATACAATTGAAAGCCGGACTAGTTCAGGAAGTCAGCGTGCAGTTCTTTAAGTAAAAACGATAAATTAAAAAGCCAAATGAGCGCCAACCAATGTTTAATAAACGACAAGTGTATCTAGGTATTCATAGAGAATTCGTAAACTCAAAGTAGTACATTAAGCTGAAAGAAAGCATACTAATGGAGGTAGCAGTAGCAAAGAACAAGGTCAAATACAGTATATAATTACATAATCAATATCATATGAGCAAAGTACAGGTAATCATTTGCCAAATATAGGTTAAACGTAACTGTAATAAATCTAGGTCAGATTAAGGTGCATCTTAAAACACATACACGGCTTGCGAGAAAACTAGCAAGTAACACAGATCAAAAGTACAAATATAAATTATGTTAAACACTACTACAACATTTTACAATAGAGATTAATGACGGCTCCGTGGACGAAAAACATTGATTGAAATCAGCACATAACAACGAGAGTCGCAAGATAAAGGTTTCAGAATTCGGCAGGTACTGTAGCAATAATATGAGTTACTTAGCACCAGGTAACCGCCCACAGTATAAAATGGTTTTAAATAGAAAGAAATCAAAACATGTTACACAATTTCTGTGTTGAGCCCCTTTCTTCCCACTAGGAAGATCGCGTAGCTGGCACAGTATCGTGTATGACAAAACCCCAAACAGCCTATACAAAGGTCGGAAACAGCAGGTGCTTTCCAAAGCCCATACAGAGCCAACGTCGACGCCCTCGATGTGAGAATAGCGATTAAGAGAAGCTCCAAACTTACGGCTACAAGGAAAAAGCCCAAAATAAAATAATGGATGTGTTAAATACGGCATGAGAAAGCTTCAATCGACTTACCACAGAACAGTTTTAGCCACGTGTAGAAATGGGTCAACAAAACGCTTTAATCGGCCAGAATTGACGTGAGAAGAAATTTCTCAGTAAATCGCCAGTATTGCATAAGCCGCCAGTATCAATAAGGGCAAATTCCACCAAACATAAGCTCCATGCTCGGAAAACCACGGACAATTCGAAAGATGCTAGCTGTTGGCCATCACAGCATCAAAAAAGAAAAAGTCGCTTCTCGTGCCGATAAAAACAATATGCAAACGGAGCAGCCAGCGCGCGAAAGTCAAATCATGCCCTACAGACCCCGGAACAACCTAAACTGTGGGCACAGACCTACGTTAAAGTTAAAGAGACGCGTTCTGAACGTAACACCCTGTTTAGATGTAAATGTAAGTCAGATAAAGTGATTTTATTATTATGTAACTTGTAAATGCGATTTGAAATGAGCTATTGCACGTAACTCCATTCGCATTTTATTTAGAGTATGGTTGGCCATATTTTTTGGCTTGCAAGGTTGGTAATACATTTCTATTTTGTTGCACAGCTTTTTATATTCTCAAAAAATTCAACCGTCATAGTAGTAAATAGAATTGTTGTCTGATGTACTACTGGATTTATTGGAAGGCGTAACTTTTGTTCAAGTGACCTTATTTCATTGGTTTTTCAAACAGTCATTAAATTAATTCATAAAAGCCAAAAATTATCATATACAATACCGCGAGCGGTCGACGAATTGCTGAAAATTTTTGTCAAAGTGTATGAGTGTTTATTGCTTCGATATAAATTGGTCGAGTGCGACAGCACGAGACCAATTTCGAAGCAATAAGCACGAATAAACACTTTGACAAAAATTCATACAATTCGTCGGCTGCAAGCGGCATTTGAAGGACTATTCAACGAACAAAATTGACATTTCTTAGTAATTAATCAATTTTATCACGTCCTCTTTGAAAATAAAAATCTGTTGACGTAAAATAAATTGTTTGTCAAATTTGACATTTCTAATATCATATTTGATTAATTTTACAGGAAGTTATATAAATGTCACAGGAAGAGAAAAAAATTGTCATTAAAACTCCGCTAGCGGAATTGTTGCACAATTTTACGCTGATTGGTGGCAAATGACATAAATACTAAATTATGATTGGTGAATAGTTAACTTGAAGGGGGTGAGTTGAATAGTCAGTGAAGAAGTAAAGCTAGATATTAGGAGATCGGTTGATACTTGTCAAAGAAACAGTCCAAATTTACCAGTTAACATGTAATAAAGCAGGTGGCTCTAATATTTGAGGTATTTTTTAAATTTAGGTAAAGCAAAATTATGTTGGTTGCATATAATTGTAGGTTTCTGAAGCTGCAGTGTAGGATATTTCAAAATTGACTCTGAAAAATCTGGTGTGATACACTCACACAACTTCCTTTTACAGTGATCTTATAATTAGTTAAATATTTAATTTTTAATTTTTAAGCATTTGTCAAAAATTTTCAAAAATTACGAATTCTACAAAAACGGTACAAAATAGAGCGTTAGTTGAAGAGACAAATTTTCTCTAAAATCTTAAGCAGAATTCAAAAATGTAATAATATACCGGGTGTTCTATTTAAAATAGGAGTTAATAAAAAAAATAGAAAAAAAAAACAAAAGAAACCCACTTTAGAAGTATTCAACTGGAAAATCACCTATCTCACGTTAATGCACATTAAAAATGTAATAAAAATGTAAAGTTTGAAAAAATCGTTAGAGCCGTTTTTGAAAAATCGAAAAAAACTAAAAAATCACAAGAGTAAACACCTACTTCCGGTTATGCGATTTTTTTAAAAAGCTTGCTGTCTCATCTACATAGTACACAAAACTTATATATGAAGTTTCAACGCCATACCTCTTTTCGTTTTTGAGATATTCTGTTCACAGACAGACACACAGACAGACACACAGACAGACAGACAGACAGACAGACCAATGAACAAAAACATGTTTTTTAGGTTCAGGGGACTGGAAAACGTGAAGATCTGTTGAAAACTCAATTTCGAATTTTTGGGGTGAATCCAATACTTCCTTTATTGTAAAAGGTAGTAAAAAGAAACGGAAGGAGAGGTTAGTCTTCAAAAATATTTGTAATCTAACAATGACTGTGAATTAATAAAAACAGTACACGTCTTTCCAGTTTATTTTGGCTAGAGGGGTAATTTAGGTTTCTGGTGTACTTTCGAAATTTCGTACACTTATAAAATTTTGAGTACTTTTAGAATTTACATGCGCTTTCATGATTTGGCAATGTTTCAATATTTTGTGCGCTTGCAAAAGTTTTATCCTTCCACTAAATGTGCGTTTTCAGAATTCTATAAAGTGCCAGCATTGCGTCGTTAATAGTAATTTTTCTTCTTTTAAATGTGTACTGATCCCAATATTTATATAATTCTGAAATCTTGCGTAACTTTATGTTAGTACTATTTCGATTGATTTTTAATACATAGAAAGAATTTCTAGATAAACACTTTTGAGAACCATGGCATGGAGAACGAATATTACATACAAAATTCCTATTTTGAACAACTCTTGAAGCGTTTAAATTGATTTAAGTAGGTTTTATTAATCAAACACTTGAATAACATTTTACTAAATTTGACATCCGAATTTTATGGCATCTGTTAAAAACGGTTGTATCTATGTTAAAAATGCGAAGTAAACCAGTTGAAAGTTACTAAATTTTGTCAACACACCAATTTAAAAGCACAAGAATTATTTGCATAATTTAATTTTTTAGTACGTTGATACCAAATTTTGGACAAATTAAAACCATCGTGACTACATGGGTACATTTGAGGGCCGACCAGCTACAGTAAAGACTGCTTGGATCGCTTAGCCATTATAAAAGGTCAAATATGCCGAGATATAAACGAGAACTCATAAATTAATAGCTTAGCCAAAATTACACTAATATGAAACGCCATGCAAACAGTGACCAGGTTATAAATCAATTTGCTGTAACTAAAACACATGTGTCAATAGTAAAATATTTAATAGTCAACGATATATAATTAAAACAAAGTCAGCTGCAACAATATTAAAACGTTTATAAAGAAGAGTTCATCCAAAAAGTCAATCTATTGTATCTAATATCACAAATTTTCCACCATAAAGCTGCCAGCAGAATAGCAAACACAATAAAACATATAACTGTATAACTACAAACGCAAATAACGAAACGTGTGAACTAATAATACCAGAGCAAATAAAGATTTTTTGAAACCTGAACGGTACTAATTGAAGGTGTTGGCCCCTCACTACAACGGCACAACGCAGAGCGCAACGTATGATATCAAAACAAATTACAATTTTACAACGGCAAAGATGAAGTTCGAAAAGATCTTAAGGATCTTAGTCGAAAACGTTGGCACTTGACCCAATAATACAATTGCGATAAAAACAAATGGAAACCTTGAGACGATTTGAAGAATCTCCCTTCGAGGAAAGATAGCACATTCAACTAACAACACATTTATAGCTCCTTGGGGCTCGGCTAGTAACAAAAGCTCTAAAATCGAATTAGGCTAATAAAAACAGGCATCTTTGCATTAAAAGCTATCGGAACCAGGTGTGGGAAATTCGCCAACATTGAGCGGTAGAAAATAAAAGCGCCTGTTGCGGAAGTGCCGTCAAAATGAGAATCACTGCGGGGCAATTCAAATAAACAGCAAATTCGTGAAAGCTCGAACTAAATAGTTTTTTGTCGGTAATACGATACATCTAGCTTAATTTATTTTTTCTTTAATCATTGTTGTTAAAAGCCAGACCCGGAAACGCCTACAGACTTAGATACAAGTATTCGTTGTAATCGGAAATCACTCACAGCGCTTGCGCGATTGTCAACCAACAGTAGTGGTCTAAGACGTAAGAAAGTGTAGAATATTTTATAGTCAAAGAAAGCATTAGGCGTGACAATTTACAAACATTTACTCATACCCCTCTGAGCTTTACAATTCATTATGTTTCTTTTAACTTAGAAGGCATTACATCGAAAATTTAAAATTTAAAGATAATACTTTTTCGATATATTGTCCAAATATTTTTAATAATAGTAATTTATTATACAAGACGATAAAGTTAAATTTTATCCACGAGTGAATCGTTTAACGTCGAGACGAAGTCGAGACGTTAATGATTCAAGAGTGGATAGAAATAACTTTATCGTCGTGTATAATACAATATTTTTTTCTATAGCAAGAACTTTAACAATTTCAAAAGAAAATAATGACAGTCAATCACATTTCAAAATGTCAGTAGCTAGATTGGGTTGCTACGATAATACGAAGCTGTCATATTTAATTTAAACAAAAGTTAGAAAATTAAATTACTTTATCTATCCTTGATGTTAAAGTGCTACTTTATCTACCCTTGCTGTTAAAGTAAAACTTGACCTTTTGTTTTGAGGTGATAAAAGCACACTTTAACATGTGCTATAGAAAAAAAAATGGCATCACTACTCTAAAGCAGAAATATTTGAAGGTGGCAGTATCCTAGATAAAAGTGATTTGGGGCCTCAATAGGCGAGCGGTTCCGCCGCTCGCAGTCGAGGTCGCAGTGAGAGCTCGAGCGCTCGGTAGAGAGTTCGACTCCCGATCTGGGTGCTCAGGTTCTCACTTAGTTAAGGCATGATAGGTTAAGTGACGCCCGCACCCCCCTGTTCTAATGCGAAACGCGGTTCCAGGGGGGAACAGTACAAAAGCTTAGGGAAGGAAAAAAAAAGATAAAGGTGATTTGAGTACTGTACAAAAACGAAGATAAATTCGAAAGGTAGGAAAGCAAAATATTTCACAGAATGGGCAAAAATTAGACACAGTTTAGAGAAGTTGGATATAATATGTATATACAAAAACAAAAAATATACTTCAATGGATATTACAAATAAAACAATAAATCCAGTAAGCCCAAAATCATCATAATATAGTGACTCTTTAAAATATTAAAATTCACACGATAGTCTCCACTTTTGATAGTTAGCATCTGGCTACAATTAGTGAATTTCCTTTAAAAACAGTCTATTTATGAACTTCTCAGAAGCTCTTCCAAGGACCATATCGCGAATGAGCAACTTCATTGCCACTTCTTAGAACCTGAAGACTAATTTCTATATCCCACGTGTTCTTCTAAGGCAGCAATATTAAAAATAATTAAATAATTGCCGCACTGCGGTCTGTTCACACCGTACGTCGATACGTAGTTTTTCATCAGTTAATAGACTTTCCAGCTAGACACACTATAAATCAGCTGATTAGAATCCTATTAAGGCTGCCTTGACAGGCTGCATCGAATGCAATTAACGACAACAAAAATGCACGTTGCGCATAAGCATTTGCAGTTCCGCCGGCCGTGTTTCCGTTAGCCGCACGTGCGAATTATTACAATTATATCTGTGGAAGTCATCGCGAATGCAACATCTCATTGATGTATTATTCCCACACCTTTGTGGAGCACACTCTTTATTGTGTGGAAATTAGTTATTGCTCCACTGGAAGCTCGAGTCAGGTGCGTCGATACTCGAATATACGAGAGGGCACTAATCATCCGATTGCATTTTTAAATACTAGATTATATAGTTTAAACAGTTTTGAGATATTTGTTTTTATTTATTTGGTTAGACGGCTCAAGCATAAATGAATCATTAATACTGAAACGATTTCATAATCTCAAACTAGGCATGTACTTGCTACTGATGATAATAAAAGATTCTGTTGAAATGTGTAAAAAATAAAAGTAGTTGTATATACCACATAAACTAAGTGAGCATTGTAAAAAATAGTTTATAAAATAACACTTATTTCCCTTCAAGCAGAAATCCTAATTAAATATTCTTGATCCAGTGCTTTTACATGTTTTCAAATATTCACCAATTTATATTATAATAATATAAATATTTCTCTAAAGAGTCACATTGGAACTTCAATTTCAGCTGACGACTAAGAAGAACTTGAAAGGCATATCTACAACAGAAAAAAAGCTGTTGGAGCACAGTGATTTGGTGAGGATAATCGTATTCAGTAGAAATAGTTTGGTCTTCAGATATAAATAAATACTTTCTATTTATGCATTTCTCCCCAATTACTCAAAATAGGAGAATTTGATAAAGCTGCATCTGTTGAGCCTATGATGAACAAGAAAGTGCCGAAAGTAGAAAGTTGTTTTTGAAATGTGTAATGCGGCTTTACTGTATGCCTTATTTGTTTACTTAGCTAGCTCAGTTTACAATAAAAGACCTCTTACCTCTATTGCAGTGCTTAAGGATAAATTAACGCAATAAAGATCCGGAAGTTAATCCACTCCAGCCCGTAACACTGAAAATATATGCTACAAACTCCTACTCAAATAAAAGCCAATCTACTCACAATTAATGTAGCAGAAGTATATATTGGCTTATAATTACACACATAAAAAAATTAGGATTAAAATCTAAAAAAAAGGCTATTTTTAAACACAAAGGTTTTAACTAAGTATGTACAATGAATGTGCATAAGTTGGTTTTTACACACATTTACAAGTCAATTAAAGTATACTAACTATATCTGAAATATTTAAGCAACATTTAAAAGACCCCATAGAAACTGTTCTTAATACGCAAATATCTTGCTGCCTACAAATATTTTGTTGCGATTCCATGCATACAAATCCGGCATTCAAGCAAAATATGTAGCTCGCAGCGTTTTGTACTGTAATCTGATACACACGCTGCGGCTGCCGCTTGCCGTCACGTATCAAAACAAGGGCTTTAGGACTCGCCCAAAATTGTCTCCTAGGTTGAGACGCAATATAATGTAACGTGCCATTTTTACAAATTTCCAAAATGTTAAAAACACCAATATTTTATTATCCGTACTAGCAGTAAAAAAACTTGCTTAAGTCACAGTGTTTCTGTCCAAACAAACAGGCGGGGTGATTCTGCAGGATGCATGCACATTGGTGCCTCAGTTTAATCTACTCAAACTTCACATAAACTACTCGAACAGACTTATATCTAAATATTACAAGATACACATTGGCTACATATTTAAATATTAATTACCCTTAATGAGCTCAGGTGGAGCTCGGTATACCTACGTAAAAAAGGGTGATGTTAGTTATTATTTCTAGATTTTTAAAGTCGAATTTGTTACAATTTTAAAGAGTCAGTGTTGAAGTTGCTCGGTAATTGTGGCTTTTAGCGATATAATCTGTCTGGTCTCTATATGTTAAACTGGGATGGTTATATCTGTAGAAAATTGTGTTATTTTAAAAGGTAACCATTTTAGTTTATGCAGTTGTGATGAATCTTTAAATATTTGTTTAAGTTACATGCGTGATACGTCCAGCCTTATCTGTTAAGTGCTTTTCCCAGTCGAGATGTGATAGTTTACTACGTCTCTCCACTAGTTTGCGCTGGATATAAAAGCAAATTCGCAAGCTGAATGAACACAGTCTTACGGTTCTCTTCTTCCAGAGCAGTCAAGCCCAGCTAAAGAGTTAGGTGCTTCTCGAAGTGCAAAACGCTTCGAGAAATTATCCACCTCAGGCATGGTTCTGTGTTCTCACTAAAGCGGTGCCTACTGTTACGAGCGCCCGTTTATCGAATCAACTTCAGGCTGTGTTTTCATGGAGCCCGCTCTTAGTTATCCTGAAAGCTCGTCGCTGCAAATGACAGCGACTTTGTGCCTTCACGAAGCCGTCGTTGTTAGTTTTAGTGTGGAAATCCGGGCTCTGAGCGCTCACGGAACCCGTATTAAAACGCTTAAAGCTTTCCTCCAGTTACCGTCGTTGTTCGCACAGGTTCTGTGCGCTAAAAGAACTTAGTCTGCAACAGCATTAATCTTTGTTTAGGTCCGGATCTTGTGCGCTTATAGGCTTCAGACTTCTCCCACCAAACCATACAGTGCACTGAATAGTTAGGTATTATTATTATGTTGCGAATCGCGCTTACTAGCCGACGCTCGTGGCTGCGCTATGCATGCGAATTGCTTGCAAAACCGCCTCGCTCAAATAATAATAATAACAATTTGTGTAGTGATTTAACATTAGTTTAACTAATAGCTTAAACCTAGATTGGTTTGAATTATTGTAGTCCCGCCTAATATAATCCTGCTTTATTTATTAAAAAACATAGTAACTTTAAGTGTACCCACACCCCTGGAATCTACTCAACTTTCATTGTAGCTACTGAGGCCTCTATCAGCAACGAGGAATCTGCGGAGTGTACGAGAGTAAACTCTCGGCTTCCGAGATTTTTAAACACTTAAGTGGTTACTCAATAAGCTAAAACGCGTCACACAGTTAAGGAGGGAAGCTGCTATTGAATTTTGTAATATAATTTTATTGATATTTATTATAAGGTTCTGAGCTAGAAAATTCTCAATCAATGTGATACGTGCCGGCAGCAGATTTAAGCATTCCTTTTTAACATTAAAATATAACCGATTATTTAAAAACAACAATGGCGGGACATTCCTTGATTTCGTAACAAGCCATAAAAAATCGAAAGGCTAAAACGACTTCAAAAATCCATTGAATTTTTACGAATCAACGCTACCAACCCTCATAAAAAATCTTAACCATCACGCTCGTGCTGGTTTCAAGAAAATCTTTAATTTCAGTATGCAAATAGTCCCCAATTTAAATAATAATAAGCGCTTTCCTAAATGAACTACCCCAGTGCAAGTTCATACATGCGCAAAAACGCTGGAGAGAGGATAGACATAGTGCCGATACCAAATTTAGAAGGTGGACCCAGCGCAGCATAAAGAAGGTCCGGAGTTATTTCACTGGGGAGACGAATTAGAAAGAAGCACGCAAAGATCCACGCGCCCTTGTCTCCAAAAATCGCGCATGTCCGCGCTCTGCTCCACATTAGCCAGCGCTCCTGCTACAGACCTCCAACGTCTGTCCGCAAGCAAACCCCAGTCCTGCCACCACGTCCTGACTGCAGCTGCTCACATGAACATAATTTCCATGACGTTAGCAAAACACCAGATGATTCAGAACTTGATGTTCGAACGATGAGATCGAGATCGAGCTAGCCGTTCGGCCTAGAGCTGCAATCAAAGATGCAGTCCTTAGCGGTAGAGTCTCCCTGCTCGGCCAGACTTACCATCGACTTCCAACACTTCCAGGTTTAGAGCTCGCACCATTTAAGTGTAGCCTAAGGTCACAAACGTCCAACACTCTCTGCTTCAGGGCGTGCACCTAAATGCGGTCAAGAGCCCCAACTTCCAACGCTTTAAGCCTTAGAGCACTCACCTAAGTGTGGCTTAAGAGCGTAAGCTACAATCAAACTTCTAGCCATGTCAACTCTGGGACGAACCGCCACCATTTATTTTCAACAGCCACCAGCCGTCATCAGAACTGCTCCCAGAAGCACACCAGTTTCACCACTTCTGTGAGGTGTGCGGGCCGCGAAAAGACCTGGACAAATCGTCAGGTTCTAGAAGCCCTGGCCCACTGCCTGCTTCACGGATGGTAGATCTTGCTTCGCCATAGTCACTTCAAGCTTCAGGCTTGTACCATGCGCGTGCGGGGTAAGTGTGTTACTTACCAGCCCAGGAATGCTGCAAGAGGCGCCCTTATTCCGCGCACAGTCAGCAAGAAGCGCATCTGCTGTTATCCCCTTCGCCTGGATGCGTCAGCAGATCCCCGAAGCCCTAGGCCGGCGCATCTTTGCGGCTGGTCGACTACGCCTCTCCATGCACCCGAACAACCGCCACCTTCGTCGAAGAAGAGTACCAGCCACGTCCGCAAGGAGCTCCCAGCCACGAGAAGACCGCCTGAACGCGCGGTAGGTTCCCGAACCTCTGTCCCGCCGCGTCCTTCATCGATGGTCGACTCCGCCTCTCCAAGTTTACGACCATGAGCAAGCCTCATCCATACGCTAGCCACCGCTACCACCGCATACTATATTTGCCCCAGGGCTTCTCGTTTCGACAACCTAGACGTCCTAACTATCTTCAACCAATATCATTCTTATTCCTTATTCCGTTGAGTTTTGTAAATAATATTGTGTAAATAGTAATCTTAAACTTCGAATAAACACAATTTAACTTAACCAAACGCTATACATTAACAGGAGCTCCGCCTCGACTACTCTTCGTCAACACCCCTACCACTGAGATAATGTGGTGAATAGAGCTAAAACGTTATCCACGCCCTCGCATTCACGAAACCGTCTTCTCAGTCTTTATAAATGCATTTACCTAACGTCTAAGACGTCTTTCAGCATATGTGATGCAATGAAACAAACCGTAACAGCAACATATATCTCTTTTTAGTTCTTGAAAGTTTGCCGGTTTACTAAAATAAAAGTTGCTCTTTAAGTAACCTAAAAGACAAAAATCAGGAATAGATAATTGATTTGGGATTGAATTGTACAAAATTAATCGCTGCTTATTCAATCATCTTAAGAACTATCTTAGCAATTATTTAATTAGTACCTAAAACCTTTTTGTTTCGTTTATAATAAGATCAATTACACATAGCCACCTTTTAAAATGAATTTTTGCGACGTTTAAAAAACACATTCAATATGACTTCCTCTTGCGAAGTAGATTCAGTTTAAAATTTAAGTCTTAAATTATTTTTTCTATGTGTTATTGTCAGATAAATAGGTCCTCACATTCCTTACTTAAATCGCTATTAACATGTAATTGGTTTCAAAATTAAATTAGACAAATAATTAATTATATTAGTTATTTTGTTCTCCGCTAAGTTGCTTAGCAAATAAAACAAAACGAAAAATAAATAGCAATACCTGTTTATTGCAGGTGCCTATTAATACCTCAACCCATTAGCGAATCATTTAAATACCTCAATGCCTCCCTAGTCGGCGCCTATGGCGGAAGTTCTACCCTATTTACCAGAAGCACATTTTCTAGCATCGTAACCATCTTCATACTCGTAAGGGAAATTGGTATCAGAATATTAATCAGCTTCAAGGTATGACTAACTAGTTTGATCTGCGGCGTGATTTGCTTTGACAACCGTA
The DNA here is from genome assembly GCA_940337035.1 of Agriotes lineatus. Lineage (NCBI taxonomy): Eukaryota > Metazoa > Arthropoda > Insecta > Coleoptera > Elateridae > Agriotes > Agriotes lineatus. The sequence goes on along the minus strand of OW679196.1, from coordinate 100,565,580 downwards.
TAAAAAGGAAGTTCCTTTTCTTAATAACTGAAAGGTCTTGATGTTTTTATCGGCATATATTTGGTTGGAGAGGTACCGTATGCTGCCTCAGGCGTTCATTATTTTATAAAATGTATGCTAGGGTCGCCTCAAATGCAGATACGTACGTTTAAACGAACTCGTTAGCGACATAAAAAATTATCTGAATATGTAAATGCTTGTGTTCAAGCTTATTGTTATTCAGCGGTCAACATGGTTGTTTATTCTTTAGAAACTACCAGCATGCCCACGTAAATAGATACCTTTCGGCTTCTTGTAACTTTCTGAATATAATTAGATTTTTTGGCCCGTTAAATAAAAAAAATAGATAAAGATTATTAGTAATGTAGGTTATAACTTATAACAGTAAATACTATTTGATTCTTAAAATATCATAAAAATAACTAAAGCAAGATAACTATTAAAGTTAAATCTGGCATGTGTTAGAAAAGGACGAGAGTATCCCACCATAAAATAAAAACTCAAATTAAAAGAAGAAATAATGACGTCAGCATTATTACAAATTCCTTTTACATAAAGCTACTAATACGCGACAGTCTTTTCATTAATTTATAATTACCTTAAAATCTACAACCCCTAGGCTGCTTGATAAGTACCTAAATGTAAACGTTCTTACTATCTTTTAATGGACATTGAAATAGCCATGTTTGGACTCTTACTCCACAGCTTAGAAACGTTTCTTTCGGTAACGCTCATTACTGCAAATTTACTTACTTTCTGCTGTTTAAAAATTAATTACCTTGGGGCATGATAAATATTTATAATATTGATAGAAGAGCCACAACGAAAAGGTTTGGAAACTGTTAACAGAAAATAAATACATATTTTTAAAAAATCGTTACTTTCCTTTCTCCCTTATATCCTATAAGTTTTTCCATTCGGTAAAACTAGTTGCTGAAGCAGTTTTACTACTCTCTTGAGAACTACATATAGATATTTTCGTAATATTTAACTATGTCATTTGGTGAAAAGGGTGCTTCCAGGCATTTTATTAGGCATTTTATTAGAATTATAAAAGAGAAAAAATCTGTAAAAGACTTTACCCAGAACTTCCCTCGCAAGTGGACATGGTGACACTAAATAACTTTGAAAATCAAAGAAAACTAGGTGTAAATATGTTTTCATGTTCCAAATAATACTGAAACGAGGAAAGAAAACACTTGAATGCTAATTACATCAATTTTCAAATAAAAAAATCGTTACCGGTGGGATTTGAACCTTTGCGCCTTCCATTGCGATCTAATGGTTCACCAATTTCATTCAAGTCCACGAAGCTGTTCTCATACCATTGCGTTGTAGCTAGCTTAACCTTTACATATGGTATCTATTAAGTTTCGTGCCAAAGCGAGGTACGTTTCAACCAAATCACGCAGTGGAAAAAATATATATTTTTTAGAATAAATCAATGCATATAATTCTTTTACTAAAAATTTCTTCATTCTTTCTTATATATTTCATGTGCATGATGTACATATTTATGTGCAATAGTTTTTAAGATACGTCGATGCTGAAATGTATGCCACACATTCCACGTACGCGTTGTTTAAACAATTTCTTTTGTTAAAAATAATTTTGAGATTAATTTGATATCATCTAAATCTAAGAATAACCTCTCTACTAGTTTAAGAATCTTTCAAAATTAAGCCAGTAAATTCGATGTACGCATAAAATTAATCAATTTTCAGTAATAAAAAAATCGAATTTTTTTTTCTGGTTTTTTGCAATATCAAAGAGAATGGAGAGCTTCACATTTATATCTGCAAGGTAACTCCAGATAGTGTACATTTCTCTTAAAACTATATCTTCGAGTGCACATCCTATGATAGAATTTATGGCCTCGGCCAAATATGCGTTTCCCGTGTATTTGAATGTTTGAGATTTACGCATTTATGCTGCACGCGGCCTAAAAAGGTCAACATAACGCACTTCTTCTTTGCACCCTTTTTGACTTGTACAACACTTATCCTGTATCTGTTGGGTCCCATGTTTGTCAAGGATAAAGCCTGCGCTTTATACAAATTCTAACTTTTTTGTATTTCTCACTTCAAGCAAAAATTAACAAAATTTATTTTTTAAGGTGCTCATTATTATATATTGGTCTCAATTTTTCTCAATTTCATGCCAGGTAGATACATAATATGTATGCAAAATATCCTCTTCCTCCAACAAATATTTTTTGAGTTATACCGCCAAAATGCAGGCAGGCAGACGACAGACAAACGGAATTGAGAAGACCTGCTTTTCGTCATCTAAAGACCATGAAACGTAAAACTCTGAAGAAATCTCGGAAGGTGATTTTTTCGTGATTACAATACTTCCTTCGTCTTTCAGAGGAGGGAAGTAAAAATCAATAAGTGCCAGAACATAAGTGTATGGTAGATGGTTTACTAATTTCACCCTCGAAATCTTTAAAAATTCCATTGTTTATTTTTCTGTATGAGAGGAAGCATTGTCGTGATGCGAAGCAATCTTCCCTTTAGACAGTTTTTTGTTTAAAATCCTTTTGGCAGACAACAGATGTATACCAATCCACATTACATCGATCGAAAACTTCTCACACTATTCTTACCAACACTTGCTCATCTTACTTTTGTGTACGGGCCACCTTAAAAAATCCAGTAGGCCCTTTGTATATTCACGCTTCGCACTCTGTTACGATGTTCCAAACTACCAATTCACTCTTTCTTGCTTTTTGTTGTTTTGCAGTGCGAGGAATTCAATAACATATATTTTTTATGATTATGTACTTTTTTGCATTTGTGCACAGTAATGCCTACTTTTGTTCGAATAAGACCATACGTTATTCATCTATCTTCAATGATGGACTGAAAACCAACAAATTGTTTTCACTATAACAGTAGATGGTTAACGAAAGTCATCGCTCAACAACGTTTAATTCTGTATCAATTATAAATGATGGCCAGCCATAGAATTTCATTATCAAACGCCCTTTTTTCGCTTTGCTTTCCAGCAGTTGACGGTTTAAAATTATAATAGACCATACACTATAGACCCTACTCAGATTAATTTTCATCGTAGTAGTAATTTTCATGGGAGATGGCAATTGAACGTTATGGAAAATAAAGAGTCCCTTATTTTGAAGGTGGGGATTTGTCTTTTGAAAAATATTTCCAGTCTATTCATTTCAGTGTATAGTACAGACAAATGACATATGTTCAAAATGTAGTACCTGCCAAATACTTCACTCCACAGCTGTTACTAAAAATGGCCACTTTTTTGGTGAAGTTTTTAATTGCATTTTGTCGAAATTGCAGTTCAATTTCATTTGTTCAATTTGTCGAAAAACATCACATGCAATGTGTTGTGAATCGTATTTACAACAGAACGCTAATTTTTGTAAGAAGTTTACACGATTTTTATACATAATTTCGTTGTAAAATGCTACAAAATTAAATTGGGTCGGTGGAGCAGTGGAGAGGCTGGTGATTTTGTATGCTTAGCAAATATAAACATAGACATTTTTGCAAATAGCGCCAAATTTAAGTCCCCTAGTTCAAAATGGGGCACCCTTTATTACTCAACAAGCGCTATTCTGCCATTAGAGAAGCATGGTATTCTGAATATTTTCAGTGTCACCCTCGTATCAATAGCAGTAATACTACAAGTACTTCGATATTGTCTGGTTATGTGTAGATACATTGTTGCACAATAATACAGGAGCGTCATCTTGACAATTTATTCTTTCAAATTGACACGATTTGTTCTTGTATAGGAAGGTTGAAACGTATAATCCGAAAATATTTGAAGTACGCCTTGTATTCGATTTCATTATCTTTTGAGTACATTTCAATATTAGGAACAAATAAATATTTTATTGACAGCTGGATTAGTTTGTATTAACCTAACTTAAAGTCGTCTCCATGGAAACAACGTATAAGTTGATAAAAGTTGGATACTTTTCCGCACTAGTTATTTGTCTAGCAAGTGTGAAAATGGAGATTATTGAAGCACGGGACTAATAGTGGACTAAGCGAGTTTTCATACGCGGCCCACAGAGTCAGTTTTGTATATCAATAAACGTTTAGTATCTTCATTTTTACTGTTTTTGAAAGCAGAAATATTCATTGCCCAACTATGTTTTAAAGGTGTGAAAAAGTAAATCATTTACCAACAAAGTGTTTGAAAACTGTAAATACTCATCTAACTATTTTTAAAAAGCGTGGAAAAGTAAATCATTTACTAACTAAACTTGTAAATTAATATGGAAAAATAAAACTTATCCTAACAAGTGACTGTTTTTCACTAGTGAAGAAACATTTACTTTTTACACTAAAATGACCCACAAAAGTTTGACATTTCTTAATGGCGTTGCATTTTATTTTTATCTATTTTCGTCAGAAAAAGCTTACTTTTCCATTAATTTGAGTTCGGAAATGAAGTTCATTTCTTCACTAGTCGGAAAAGTAAATGTTGTAGAGAGAAAAGTAATTACCTTTCCCACTAAGGAAAAAAGTAAATATTTAAAGTAAATTGTCTTACAGTTGTTTCTTTCGAGAATTGATTAAATATTGTATATGATGCGTGGGAAACTGCATAATTTCCAACTTATAACATAAATAGCTATTATTCAATTATGACGTTTTAAAGTGCCTTTATCAGTTTTTTAGCAAAAACCATTAGTAGTTGTTTATATGTGGATGTTTTTTCACGAGCCCTAAATGTGACAATTACGAGTGAATAAAACTTTTTCAATTAAAAACGCATCTATTATGTATATATTACTTAATATGATTAGAAAAATTTCTCTTAAATCAATAACCGTGATTTTATACAGCGACGTTTATTTGACATTTGTGACAGAAAGTGAATAAAAATGCCACAGTCTATTGAAGAATATGCCGATTGTGCCTATATTTTATTTATTTATTTATTTAGTACTCAGCGAACAGCCGTTAGGCCAATTATAAGCGTCGTTGTACATTTTATGGGGACTTCCAACCCCACTAACGACTGTCATGATGTTATTATGACATCCGGGACCAACTATTTGCGTGGCAGCCGTACCACGAGGCGCCGAGAGATGCAACCGTGAAACTCCTATCCAAGTTCTGCGGATGTTAATTTGAAAGGAATTCTACTGTTCGGCGAAAATCCTCACTAAGTACTGTCAGGCCATTTTCTATTTTCCCTAAATTCGGATAATTAAATAACTATTTAGAACAGTTTTGGTACATATTTAAATATTTCATCTTATAACGCTTTAGCTTCTAGCATTAAATAACAATTCAGGCACGAACATGGCTTTTGTCTACATCTTAAGGTTTAGCGCATCGCGCCTATCTCTACATTGCTGTTTCATGCAGCTGCGTGTCCTTTAATTGTGAGAACGTCTATTTTGAAGTTATTTAAAATTTATTCAATGAGATCAAGTGAAAAAGCATCTGTCGATTTCTCTCGAACCGAGACAGCTGCGAAGTCATGACGCGAGGCCCTGGCTTCCCATTGGTCACTTTTGGCGCGTACGAACGCCTCTGTCTGGAAGGTTTAGCGTCGGTTGCAGGGATTCAGCCTCGGGCCGCGCAGAGGTCAGTCGACGTTGCGAGTTGTGTGGGCTTCTTCACGCTTCGGCGTGGAAACGCCCGATATTCCGTTTGTGCTGATACAGCAGAGTGTTTTTCTGTGACTCCTTAAATATGCGTTGCTCGTTTTGCGACAGAGAGTGATTGGCAAGTTACGAGGTTACTGGTGTGTTTGTTGGTGGTGTTCGCTCGCGGGCTTAATTTGGGTCATTCATTAGTATGGAGCTCGTTACGCCTAATTTTGTCCGTCAGTAGTTCGACGGGATTCATCGCCGAGTGATCCAATTAACGGCCTAGCCCATTTTTATGTTTTTCCAAGGGGGGCAGAAACATTCCGCTCACTCCACGTACCGAAAACGCAGCAACAGACGACTCCTACACGTAGCGCACTGCTCCCGTCGTGAGGCTGATCTAGTACCCATGTAACAATGTGTTATTAACTGTTTCGCCAGCATGTGCATAAATTGACAATAGTGTCGTACACTGTCCCGCTACGAGCCAGTCTTGTTTTCGCAATTAAACTCACATAAATTAACAATAGTGTTGTACACTGTTTCGCTGCGAGCCAGTCTGGTTTCTGCAATCAAACTCACATAAAGTATTAATAGTGTTGTACACAGTTCCGCTGCGAGCCAGTCTTGTTTTTCCAATTAAACTCACATAAATTAACAACAGTGTTGTACATTGTTTCGCTGCGAGCCAGTCTAGCTTCTGCAATTAAACTCACATAAAGTACCGATAGTGTTGTACACTGTTCAGCTTTGAGCCAGTCTTGTTTTTGTAATTGTCTGGTACACCCACGTGTAAATCTCACGCGTGTGTAATATGCTTGTTTAGCAGTAAGCCGTCATTTCGCTAGAACTGAATTTGTCTTGTTGTACGCCTCAGCTATATGTCGTAGCTTTTAGGTAAAGCGCTTTCCAGCTGGGCGTTTCTCGTAAGTCGATTATTAAAAATTGTTATACGTGCTGAGCACGTCGGTACTACTGTAAGTTGTTTGTTTGGTCATGTGAAGTGGCCCAATAGATGTATTAACTATACCGTATTATGATTTTTCCCTTGTGTCTTGTGTATGTTTCTTTACAGGGTGACCGAGTCACTATGTTACGATCGATGTAAGGTGAGACCCGGACGTGGTGGATGAGCTCTGCAGGTAGGTGGTTGCGTTTGTCGCTGCGATGTGGCTTCCAGAAGTCACTTATGAGTATCTTTCGCCGCGTTTGACCTTCAAGGTCCGGTTGAACGTGGGTCTCCTGGATTTGGATCTTGTGGCGCCCTTTTATTTGGTAACATTCTATATATACCTCAACACGCTTGCCCTGTGATGACTCGTTTTAGGACCCGCCTCCTCCCTGAGCGTATTTGATCTGAGACCTTTAGCCTGTTTCTTACGATTTCCAGGGTGAGCGTGCACATTTCTCGGACTTGTCTAGTTATTTGGTACTCACGCAGTCGTGAGTGACGATAAGTCAGTTTGATACTGTAACAATTCAAACAATTTCTCTTTAAGGCTCTGACATAAATTGGTGTCAATAACTTAAATGCCATATTCTGGTTGCTTACGCGACTAAATGATGTAATGTATCAATTTTTTTAGAAGAAAAATGCATAGAAGCATATTGTTTAGGCAAGGTGAGGCCAGTTTCTATTGTAAGAGCAATGTTACTCAGTACTTGAATGTAGCCTCATAATATAGGGCTATATAGGGTATCATTGAAAGAGGAGATCTGTTCTACATCAATTAGAGAGGTGATCATCTTTATTAAGTTGGGCTAATGTATACATACGAGCAAATGGTTCACACTTCAAACAGTTAAGCTTTAACTATCAAATATCTTGAGGTTCTATTTTGAGTTTTTAATTTATATTACAGTTTAAAATATCTGTGAATATCCATAAAGGCACTCTAATGTCAATAGAATAGAATAGAATAGAATAGAATAAACATCAGATTTATAAACTCGCTTATGTACTGCATTTATTTATTTATTTATTTAAATAATAATTGCCCAACAGCTTTACCCAGTGATAGGACAACATAAAATAAACTAATAGAACAAACAAATACATCTACATACAACCCAGAAATGATGAGTTGCAACGATAAAATAATTAATCGTTCTAAATTTCAAAGTAAAGATAATGTTAACTATAATTATGGTTACTTCGCTCAGAAACTGATCTTAAAATATAAGATAATGCTCTACAGTTTAAATCGGTGCAGTTACATACATTTTTTAAATTACTACACGTCACATAAATGGGAGATAAATATATTAAATTATTTTCATGTATTAATAATTGCTATTGTCTTGATTATCAAAATTGTTGTACTTGATAATTAATTAGCATTATGATCATTATTCAAAATGACACTTCTACAATTGTCAATGTCAAATTATGAAAAGTGAAAAGTCAGTGAAACTCATATCTGTTACACTTAATATAATTTCAAATATTGACAATGGTAGGTATTTATTTTAAATACCTTATTCATTCACTATTGAAACTTCTTACTGTTTATTTCTTATTACATATACCTGTAATTATCTCACTTAAGTGCTCCGATCAGCTACTCTGTCGAATCAAGTGCATGCCGCCTGTTTACTAACGTTCTGGAACAGCCATGTAAATACAGCTCGTATCATCAGTTTGCAACAGCCGTTGTTATTAATTGCTCCTTTTATAGCTCCAATGAAGATACCAGTACCACAACTTACTGGTCTACATTAACCGCCTTACTTGAAGCTACGACTAAGACACAGCAACCCAGGAAAACCAGCTCTCCTGGTAAAGACTCGCTCCACGAATAACTTCAATGAAGTTTACTTAAATCAAACTCAGGTGTAGATGTACCCGTCCAACAGTGACTCCAATGCAATTTATGCAAATTAAACAGGATATTTTAGACTAACCTTCAACAATAACTTCCATGTAGTACACATCCAAATACAACTCAGGTCTAGATGTATCCACCCAACAGTGACTTCAAAGCAATTTATCCAAATCAAACGCAGACTTCACATCACCAATTCCATAAAAGATCATTCCTCTGATCGTGGCTGTCCAGTTGTCTTATTATAATTTTCCAATTTTGTAGTTTGTTTTAAATCTTTATTTCGTAGTCATTTATTTGTGCACGTCAACCACTCATACCCTTTTATAACATTTTAAACCAGAAAATTGATCTTAATATGAGTTTATTTTCAAATTTTACTATTTACAAACTTTTTACATGTACCTATTACTAATAAAAAATCGTTGTTATTACTAAACTACAATTTACCATAGTAATCTATTCACACACTTTTTTCTAAACTAACACTCCCGGATAATTTACAATACAATTTATTTATATTAAATTTGACATTTCAATTTACTTCCAATAATTATTCGACTTTTGCTTTTCACATATATTCAAACTATCTTATAGTTTGTTCTGATTGTTATCTAATTTCAACTATGAATTTTTATTTGATATTACCAAATAACTAGCTTTATTACTTCAAATATCATTTAATTCATATGTTAGAACCTTTTTCTAAGAATATTAATTACATTTCCGGATTTGAATTAAATCTAATTTATTAAATCAAAATTTAAATAGCTATACTGTTCTTTTACTTTTTAAATTCATCTTTCTTAAAATGTAATATTTTAATAATTAGGTACATTGTTATTACATAATTAATCTTTAGGTATGATTAACTTTTATAAATTATTAGTCGTGAGGTACTATACCATAGCAGTGCATAATTATTCAACCGACTGCGATCTTTTTTCTCGGTTCTGTTTACTACAGAAATTTGTGAACCTAATCGTTCTGCTTCAGTTTTAAAGCTACATAAACTACCGTCATACAATTTACTGATGCTGTTATTAAAAAAAATATATTTCGGACTTTTCGATTTCACGGTATATAGATTTAAGCATTTTTTAAATCAAAATATATGCCGAGCACTCCTCGATTTCGTAACAAGCAATAAAACACCCGGAAGGCTAAAAGGACTTCAACGGCTGCTGCATTTTGCGACTAACTGCCAGCGGCACTCATAAAACAAAGAAATCTTTATCGCCACGTCAGCGATGGCTCCAAAGAAAACCGTTACTTTTCAGTATGCATATAATCCCAAATTAATTTAATAATTAGTGCTTTCCGAACTCTAACAGCCCCATTCGAAGTGTCCCTGCACGGGGAAAATTGCGGGAAAGACGATAAAAACAATGCCGACGCTGAAGCTAGCAAACTGACTAAACACGAATAAAACACATGGAAATATTTCACCGGGGAGGCTATCAGCTAATAAAGAAAACCCACAGAAAAATCCATGTAACCCTGTCGTGTGAGGTATCAAACTGCATTTTTATTTTTTAACAATTCGGTAGGGTTAAAATTGAACCTCTAATTAGATGCGCCGGCTAATTAACATTGCGGTTTCGCCACTTTGATGAAAATATGCATTCCTCCTCACCTCTCTGACTAATCAGCATCGAGGGAACCTAACGCAATAGAATTGGCCTCTTTAATTAGTGAAGCGTTTGGCACAAGAAATCACTATGCTTCGGCCACTCAACGCTTGAGTTTACTCCACCTGAAGTCAATGAGAAGGAGGCCGTTCCAGCTTAGCAGAAAGCCACTCCAGCCTAGAAGGAAGTCACTTTAACGACTTAATGCAGCCGCTAGGACCACTTCAAGCTGAGCCAGCCTCTGGCACCAACTCCAAGCCTAGCCAGCCCGAAGGAGGACCTCTTACTGCAGTTACTAGGGCCACTGCAAGCCGAGGAGACCGCATCGCCACCTTCTTCAGAACAAGGAGCCTGTACGCCGCCTTCTTCACCACAAAGTGCCCGTACTCCCCTCCTCTTTACCACGAGGAGTAGCGTCGCCGTCTTCTTCAGCACGAGGAGCTCGCACCGCCGCCTTCGTCAGCACGAGTAGCCCGCACCGCCTACTATTTAGACCCAGGCACCCGACTACGCCCGCGGCACTACTTTATTTTGTTTCAATTTTTCTTTATTGTACAATACTCCTCTAGTTCTAAGGGTTTATAGTAGAAGTAAATAGATACTAATTTCAACCAACCAACTGTGAAGCAGAGGATAACGACTCCTCCGTTTTTGACTGCCGCCATTGGCCACCACCGCCGAGCGGGCTAAGGGTGGTATTAAACATTTCAGCTACTAATTTCTTATAATTTATGGAAGTTATTATAGTTGACAAAAAAATATAAAAAGTTTTTAAATACACTTCATAATTTCGACTGGAGAATCGATAAGATCAATAACTTAAGTTACTTGTAAGTCCTCCACCCGAAGTTATACTATAGCGGTCAGCGGTATGTACTTGCATAAAATAATTATAAAAGTAAGATAACATAACACATTCAGAAATATATACATCTATTTATCTTGGAAAATATGTTTGGCACACCATTTACATAGAAACGTACTATTGTAATGGCCTTATTCGAAGTATAATAGGAGCACCAACATTTTCATGTAGCAATAAAATTATTCCAATAAGTGATTAAAACAAAATTAACTCAACAACGTGCTTTTTGAAAACGATAGCGATTTTACTGATGTTATATGTTGAATGCTCACCTACTTCCATATCCCTTGTTTCCAAATCTTTTGTTAATAATCCTTATGCTTACATCGTGACAATTTAAAGTGCATTCCCTAATCTTTAAATTTTGCAATTAGCGGAGTCAGACGAGTGCTTCTTAATAGTTTTTAATTTCAGGAAGTTTTAATGATTAAGAGAGACCGTTACTACCACATTTCAGCATTACAAACTCGTGACTGGTTTAAGAATTACTAACTTCGAAAGTTTCAACTTATAATTGTATCTTCCGTTGTAAACAAGTATCAGACCACGATCGGTTTATTGTTATATTAGTTTTTACACGTGACAATCTACAAATAACAATTTAAGTAAAAAAGAGGGTTGCAGTATAGGCAGGTTTTAAATATCAGTTATTTCTCCTTAATAATAACATAAAAAATACTTTCATTTTTTAAATGACTTACTCTAATTATAGTTTGAAATGTAAAGGAAAAGAGAGAATGTAAACATAAATACATGTTTATTAATTTGTATTTACTAATATACCTTAATAATAACCTAATATATTTATTTAATATGCATTATGCTACAGCTTATTTTCCTAATATTTGAAAGAATACAATTTCAGTTCTCTGTTCTTTGTTAATATTAAAATCTGTAATATAAATGACTACAAAAATCAAAACTACCGTAAACTTTAATTTTGTAGTAGTCAAACCAGGTATAGCGGAGCCCATAAATCAGCTATTGTCAAAGTCATTCATGTGTATTGCCTTACGAAAGGCACTAACAAAAGTGTAAAATCGGGGTGCGCCGGTTCTAGTGAAAATCAAGTCAAAATCAATTGTGTGCTTGCAGTTAGGAAATCTCTTTAACGCCAGAATTGGCTAATGTCGTCAAGCAATGAATGTAAGGAATCTTCCAAACGTCACACTACAGTCTGTAAACAGCAGGCATTCCGTACCAACACAGCGAGACTTTCATCTACCCTTTTTGCGTCATGAAAAAAAATCCAATTGCATAGGGCAATAAAGAGACGAGCGTTTGACTCGAATAATAATATGCCAAAGAAAAGTGAAAGTCAACCCTTCTGGACAATATGACCATAAACTCAAGCAGAGAGTTCTCTTTTCTTAGGCGAAAGTGAAGATTTCAACTCTTAGCTCTGCCCGGCTGGAGACCTATTGTATCCAAATAATAGAGAACCCTTTTGTCTTGCACAAGCGACCTATATAAACAGAGACACTCTGGGATTCAAGATCGTTGCTTCTACATCCGTCTTGCGTCACTCTAACCAAGATAAGGGCGCGGGGGTCAGATACCTTAGCTTCTAATTAACTAATTAAATTTCGGATTTCGTTATACGTAATTCACTATTAGTATTTGTATTTGAAACATATTGGCCTAGTTTTATGTGTTTGCAATCTATGTTAATAAAAATGTGTTCTAATGCAAATAAAAAGGTATTAGTGTTTTCCACGTTCGTTTATATCTTATCGAATCAATTTAATTTCAAAGTGGTGAACCAGGTAAGATCATAACAGTCCCTAAAGATTAAACCACTTTACAGGCATGTAGACATTATTGAGAGCACAGCTGAACTGAAGAAATTGCAGCTTATTACTTCGTTACCTTTCAGAGTTAGTTTTTAAAAGCAATTTAAAATATAAAAGTTAAATTATTTGCAGAATATTGCACCTTGAACATATTGTACAACTATTACTTGTTACTACATATGAAATTAATAGTACAATCTAATAATCTCGAACTTTAGTTCATCATTAATAGCATTAAAAATGTAATGCAGTATATTAGGTAACGTATAGTCTCACGAAGAACAGATTGCCAAGTTTCCCACATGTGCTTTTACCAAAGTTAACAATTATCGAAAGATTGTTTAAATACAGTCAATATAAATTAAAAGCGAGAGTTTATACAATGTGTGACGTATCTATATGTACAACATTCCTTTAGACACCTTCATTGTATCACACACTTTGCAGTTTCAAAGCTCGTTTAATAATGGGAAACCTTTTCAAATCCAAAAATCTAAAAACTGTCAAAGCTCTGCCAAAGCTTTATTATCTGCACAGTCCCTACAAATTTTAAACTGGATCTACAACAACAGTAATTGTGATCTAGTACTAGAGAAAAGTAACGTTTGTAGATGCCATTCTGGAATTTAATGTTGATCGAACGGCAACAGTAGTAGCGACAACATTGTAAAAAATCTTAAAATACGATCAACAAAGCAACTGATGAAAGGCCAAAAGGACAACCTCTAGTAACACGGGACAACGAGAAGTAAAAAATGAGAAGTTATCTGAAACAGATTGAAAAAAATGGTGAAGAGAAAATGCAAAGGAAAACAATTAAATAAAGGGCAATGCAGCACATTACAATATGTTAGTCATTAATTTACTCAAGCTTTCTGATTATCATTAGAAAAATTCCTTCTTTGGAGATCGTGGTAAATACTGGTAACGGGAGTTTTGTCTGCATGTGCCTCGCTATAAGGAAATGTGTCCAGCACAACAGTGAAATATAGATTTAATAATTCATTGTGTAACGGCTGGATCTTAAACGCCTGGACAAGTTTGTCAACCTCCTAGTACGTCAGCGGAGAGACTCTGGAGGTTGATGGGTTTGTTGTTTACCACGCGGGTACCACATGCAGCTATTAAGGAGTAATTTGCACCCCTACCAAAAATGTTTGCAATTGGAAGTGTAGTTCAGAAACGATAGGGCGTCTCGCATCAATTTGTGTCTGGCCGATAAATGTGTACAGATTTGCAGGACTGTTTCCCGTGCTCCTTCAATCACTTGCAATTTCTCCATGGGACGTCGTGAAACGAACCTGTGGGCTAGAAGGGGGTATGGACGTCACCTAAGTTACGCCTTGGCTTGATTACGGTGGCGGTTGTGGTCAATTGTGGAGGACATCGGTGGGGCCTGAGACATTATGACGGTGTCATTACGAAACTTTGAGCCGGCTGGTTGCAAAAGAGGATGGGGACTTTTGCTACCGAGAATCGGCGAGGCGAAGAGATTGGTCGGAGTATGGATTTTTAGGGGTAGTTTCCTTTGGTACCGAGAACCGGCGAGCCAGAGGTAGTTTACGAACAAGTTATAGAGGCATTCTCCGGTAGCGTTATCGACGTGTCGGTGCGATAGTCTAGGAACTAATTTTAAAGCTAGTCTTCAGCACCAAAACCGCTGAGCCAGGAGAATAGTTAAGGCTTAGGAATTCGGGAAGGTTGCTAGAGTTATAGAAGACTTCTTCTGGTAGGGCTCTGAACTTAAATGCCAGCGGACCAACAAAGTCTTTCATTTCGGGGTAAAGCTGAGCGCAGGATCGGTTTGGCTGGCCCGATTCGCTGGAGCCAATTAGGGTTTATGTATCGATTCTGACGGAAACTCGATTAGTAGAATCAGGCGGACCTAGCGGTGACTGGAAAATTTACTCTGGGTGTAGGCTGTTAGTCCTAAGCCCCAGGGGGCTTAAGGCTGCTGGCTCCTCCGGGAGGAGAAAAACTTACTAGTGTCTAAATCTGGACGGGCATCGTCTTCTTATACCCTGACGAACCTCACTACCTGGATCATCTCCTGGGAGAAATCCAGTAAAATTCGCCATTGTTAGGTTCTGATAACGCTGACATACGTGACATTACACCTGACATGGTCGTTCAAAAGTTTTCATAATTTTTGTGTTGTTGTTTCGTAGTTTGAAGATCTTCTTCGAATTATGAATTGATACTATCATTAGAAAAATGTCTCCTCCAGAGATCATGGTAAAAACTGCTGGCGCTAACATGTGTGATATTACATTTGATGGAGTTGTTCAAAGATTTTGGTGAATTTTCTGCTTCTGTTTCAAGACAACAGCTGTGTTATTCATGAATTTCATGAAGTTCTCTGTTGAGATCTTCATTAGAAAAATTGTATTATATTCGATGTTACTAATTTTGACATTTGAAATTATGTTAGTTTACTATAAATTGGATACTAATTAAGATGGTTGGGTCATATTTGAAAAAATAGATTACCTATAACCTTATCATAGATTGAAAATTGCATTTACTATTTATATTCTAAAAATATAAATTTTTTAAATTGTATTTTAATGTTGATTATTTGCAATCATACACACAAATGTTAGTACAAAGCTGTTTTTTAAAATGTTTACATGAAATCTGATATTAACAGCAACACGATGCAAATAGAGTCATGAACATGTATGAGTATAATGTCCAAGTTTCTAATCTCTAATGAATTCTGTAACGGTATGATCTTTATCCAAAACAATATGTGAAACACACAGATTTTTTTATTCTATTTCAGGAAGCAAAACTGCACGACTTCGAAATATTAAAGGATGTTTTTCATATGGTGTATTTAATATGGAAATTTAATAACTTTCGCAATGAGTCTCATCAAAGACTTTGTTATTATCTTTCACCACAGATTTCGCTGTCTAATCTGACAAAACTAATTACGCCGACACAACACGTATTTACAATTTTACTAAGTATGGAAAGTAGGTGATGTTTAGGCGCAGTTCGTGTGGGCGACGTTGCAACTGAAAACAATGGCAGTTTATAGTTTTGAAAGACATGCCATATCCGTTTATGAATAAAACGACGCAATTCCAACCTTTATAGCGATTTCTAAACGTAAAACAGTTTGTAGTGATCGCAAGAGTGCTCCCAAGAGGTCGATTTCGTATCATCTCGCCGAGTGCGAACCTAATGTTAAGTCCAGGTGTACAATTACATTAATGCAAATGCAAGCAATATCTCATCATTGGCAAACCGTGAGAGCGGCCGGCAAAAAGCTTAGTGTTAATCCCACGTTTTTTCGAAACGATTATCCTTAACACTTCGGCGCTGAAGCTGCCTATTATTCAAAATGAAAAATAAACGATTTGCATAAATTGCTATTGATAGTCGAGTTACACGAGCCAATACCATGCCAGCTGCAAACAAAGGATGTTCTGAAATTCAGGTCGAAGTTGATTGGTCTGTGACAATTGTGGGAAACTGAAATTATTGTCATTGTTCTCCTACTTGGCAACTGATAGATTAAATTGTATTGTTTACTGTTCTTATAAAACAGTGTCTAAAATAAGTAATTTTTTTATTATTTACTATTCCTGGTAAATTGATAGAGGATAACTAGAGTCCGTTATCCTTTGTTATACTATGAGAAAATTGTGCAATAATGTAAAATATCATTGAAATATGCGCTTTAAGGCCGTATGATTTCAAAAATATTGTTCAGTAAAGATTATAGTCCTTATCTGTTATTGGTACTGTTATGAAGCTCTCTTGTTTTTATGGGACAAATTAAATAAATTCGAAATAAATAATTAAATGGGGCAAATCACCACACAGGGTATTAATGTTAAATTTGGGAAAAGCAAAACTTGCCTGTCAGTATCTTAGGCTAATCAAAATGAAATGTATTTATCACTCTTTAATAAAATGGTTAATTGCCCCTTTCTATATTTTATCGAATTGCAATATTTCTTTGGGCTTGCTCCGGCAAAACACAAAAGACTAATATCTTAGGTTAGGTTCAAATTTGAGTTTTATTTTAAAATTATTCTTTAGAATATTTAACTCAGAGTAGCTCAAATACGCCAAATTTTAGTACAACCGCTCTACTCGCTTCAATTATCATAACCTCACAAACTTGACTTAACCACAAAAGGTTCGCGGGTGCATACAACGTTTTATTTTGATTTTCAAAGGCGAAATTTGCAAGAACCACAGGTAAACTGAAGCAAATCTCCCGCCTAGAAACAACTAACATGATTTTGTTTCAGATGTGACGTAAAACGACGCTACCTATATTTTCTTCTACTTTCCGCAATAAGCCAAATCCTAGCCAAAATCGTATTTTCTGGTGACGCCTCGCAATTTACTCGAACTGGGATAGATCTGGACACTCGGAAACACAATGAATCTTTTCAGCAAGGTATATACTCGAAATCCACTAACTTTCCGGACTCCAACCACATAAAAACATCCCAAATCGTATCTTTGAAATTCTCGCCGATCTCGCCTCGGAGCTGGTGCAGGTGACGCCGATGTGTTTATTTGCTGGAAGTCGCTCCCCTGGCCCCAAATCTTGTTCTGGATGCTCTTACACATCTTCCTGGCCTATAGGACTTGCGATCAATGTATTATAAAGTTCAAATGGACCGGTGTTGCAGCTCGAAATATCCAGGTGCTCGGTGCCGATCCAAAGCCGAAGTTGGTTTACACAAATTTATAATTTTTATATTGGGGAAACTTTTACTAACATTCCTACATGTGCCCGGTAACTTGTAAAATAATTTGGTATACTTTTTACACTTGGCAAATAACTTTTATTGTATTAAAACATTAAAATTCAGGAGCACCATTTGCCCACAACTTGACATAAGAGCAATTAATTTATTACTTTCTTAACAAAAAAGCATCGCGTTACCTAGTAACCGCGTTCTGATATTGTTTAAAGGAAACAAGTATTAGTTACAATTTCACATAAAGGAATAAAATTTGATTAACATGTTGCGTAACACTAGAAATTGTCTTATACATAAAAATTGTTTTTTCTCGTAACATAAAACGTTATTTATCACTGCTCTGCTATGAACACCTAGTTTTAAAATGTACTGGCACTTGAGTTCAATTTTAAACAGGTCACTGATTATTCTTTATTTCAGTTGCCCTCGTTCTGTATTGCTCTTTGCAAATTCTATCGTATCTTGCTTTGATTTCCATCTATCTTTCAGCTTGCTTGCTTTTCACTGGCCTGTAGTTTATTACTAATTCTACGCTCATATTCTTTATGCACATAACCAACCTTTTGTATTATTACACTTTCATTTGGTCCGACTTCAAATATGCTCAAACCTATCATATTACTTATATTACATTAGCCATCTTAAATCCTTCTTTTACTCAAACTTCAAATGCAAACCTTCTGAAATCTGTTTTTCTTATGCCTGCCTTTATCTCTCTAATTATGCTTCTTGCATATCATTACCAATGCATTTAATAACTTCAACTACTGTTTAGATTGCAATTAAATAAAATATTTCAACTCTGTGCTTTAATTGACTTTGTTCACTATTTTTCTCTGCATACAGAATTAAATTGTGCGCTTTAAACCATCTCAGTACGTATATGTGCAAGCGGCACAGCACACGTTTTTATTTGGAGTTTTGAGGGCATTTCTCAAGTGCGAAGGTTTTGTACAAAAACAGGTTAGGAGGTTACTCTTACTCTGGTTCATTGTAAATTTGAAAGACACTCTTCTATAGCGTAATTGAGAGTTCTCGAGGGAGTTTTACTGAAAGCTAATTTTAAAAATAGTTTTTGTTGGATTTGAACTTTTGGGGTTTCTGAAAATCGTTTAAATATAATTATTTGAATATATTTCCAGCGTGTAGTTTATTGCTGAACTAACAACACCAGTGGAAAATATTTACCGATCAATATCAGGAACTTCGCTACACTGTTCTCAAAAGCCTTAATTTAGGCATTTTTTTAACTACATCTTATATATAAAAATCAATCGCCGTGTGTTAGTGCGTTAGTGCGTTAGTGTGTTAGTAACGCAAACACTCGAGAACGACTTGACCGATTTGTATGATTTTTCTTTTGTTGTATTCGTCTTACTCCCGAGGTGGTTTAGCAAAACAGGAAATTCGGAAAAATCCAAAGGGAAAGCCGGAAAATTGGAAAATATCGAAAGTGAAACTGGGTTTTAGAGACAAATTATTTTTGGGCAGAACAACGTTTGCCGGGCGAGCTAGTCTCTTGATATAAAGATGTGAGTATCTCTCTTTACTCACGCATTTAATGATTCGTAAAGCCATCAACGTACCAATAAAGAGTAACAAGAAAATTACAGCTTTTATATGTATTGTTTATAATATTATAATTTGGTTTAGCATTAGCTACACCTGAGATTCAAAATGTAATTTTTAAATAGTAATGATCCAAATTATTCCAGGAACATCAATGTCCAAACTAGAAAACCTACAGGTAGAAATCTAAATCCCAAACTACATAAAAACTTCAAACTAAGAAAAACGAACAAAAGTTGCTTAACCCTTTAATATTTATTATTCAATAATACTAACTTTATAATACACATCACATCAAACATTCACCTTAATATGCATTAAAAATAATTATAAAAGATGTAATATTTCAGTAGCAGACGGATATGGATGGCAAGCATAAAAGAATTTGATTATTTAAAAGCGCTTGCAAGCGATTAAGCGAAGTATAGATTCCTAAATTAAGGTGACCATAATGTCATGTTTAAAAATATTAATTAGCATATAAAAACCCGCAGATTCGGTTAAGCCTAATTGAAATCCACATATACAAAAAACGCAGAAATGAAGTTACAGCACACTTCGCAATAATTCATGTAGTTACACGCACAGGTTAATTTACTGTTACATAAAATTCGCCTACTAATTTACAATGTATATCTAAATAAATTGAACGCTGCCAAATGCAAGTAGTGTTACCAAATAAAACCGCTGTAAACAACGAGTTATTGTATGCTGATTACAACATTACAACCTTACAACTATTATAAATTGGAGTAAGATGGTAAGTCATTACTAACCAAGTTCGGCGAAAAACCCGATGTTTTTTTCAGCACGTAACGTAGTCAGCTTACTCTCACCTGTACTATATGCTAATCACAGTTATCATGAGACTGTTTCTCTCCCTCTCTCTCTCTCTCTCTCTCTCTCTCTCTCTCTCTCTTTCTCTCTCACTCTCTAGGACGATCCGCTAGAATAGATTCGGTAGAATGCAGTGGTAGAGGTTTCGCCCCAGAGTATTAGGTGCACTCGAGCAGGCGAAAGGTATTAAGAACAGTCCCGGCAGTACTTTAGTAGTTTCAGATAATTTAAAATATAAATACCGTGCGCTTCTGGTTAACAACTCAGATTATATCAAATCACAAAACCATCACATAAATGCTGAACCCGACGACGCATGCCATTAGAAGATGAATCCGCTTTCAAGGCTTGTACCAACATCTAACGTGCATCCTACGGCGTGAGAAGCATTTTTTAAAATGGGAACAGTAATTAGATCCTGGGAATACGAGTATATCATACGAAATAATTATCAAAACTTGTCAGAATAATGTAAAAACAGTAAGCAGAAGGTTCGGGATTATTCTAAGAGCACAAGCCTTAAAAACTACCAACAATATTCAGGTCAAAAGAAAAGAAAATAAAACTAGTCTTTGCAGTTAGACTAGTGCAAACCCCTAGCACAAGGCAGCATCCCCACAATCATCCTCTTTAATCTCCAATCATAATCACAAGGCTAAATCATTAAATTCCAATATTTATAACAAGAGCAAAGCCCAGAACATATCGCAACTAATCAATCCGCAGAACTAAGAAGAGACAAGGATTTAATCAACCCGAAGAAAATGTCGATAGATCTCACAAAAAAGTAACCACCAACCCATCCTAAGATTATGTGGGTAGATGTTTGCCACACAACAAAGGGTGACCTACTTAATAGAGATCATCCAACGACCTAAAGACAAAGAACCTTAAATTAGCAGAAACTAACCTCCTAATCCCAGCTAAAATTTCAAATTTAACACAAAATAGAACGCGACTTGTTTTATGTTTTTGATCCATTTAATGTCGTTTTCCATTTTATATAATTTAAAGAAGCAGAATTTACGGGCACAATTGATTTTATAAATGTAGATCCAAAGTAAGACCATTTCGTTAGCGACTAAATACCCATAAAATAAAAACCATAGACACTTTTGAGTGACAACTTTGATACGTCATCATTTTTACTTACCTGGTCTAGAAGGTGAAAGAGGTATTGTATCGCAAAAATATCACCTTCGGAGATTTCTTCAGATCTTCACTTTTCAGGGTCACATGACGAAAAATAGTTTTTCTCAATTCCGCCGGTCTGTCCGTTTGTCTGCCGGTTTTTCCATCTGTTGGTGGTATAGCTCAAAAACTATTCCTTGGAATAAAACGAAATTTTGCATAGATTATATGTCTACTTGTTTCGAAACAAAGAAAATTTCGGTCAATTATATACAGGGGTGAGCACATTAAAAAATTAAATCCTGTTCATTTTACTTTTAACTTAAGAACTATGAATTAAATAAAAGTAATATTTTGCACATAGCTCAGGTTTCTACTCTTGACGAAAATGGGCATATGTTGGACCCAACATATACAGGGCGAACACCTTAAAACAATTAATTTTTTCCTTTGATATTTTCAAAATTTTTAGTTTTAAAACTAACACTTGCGAGAGAAGTTCCGTGTAAAGCCCTTTACAGATGTTTACTTCCCTGCTCTAAAAGACGAAGGAAGTATTGTAATCGCGAAAAAACACCTTTTAAGATCTTCAGATTTTTACTTTTCAGGGTTCCTAGATCACGAAAAACAAGTTTTCTCAATTCCGCCTATCTGTCTGCGGTATAACTTAAAAATGATTTGTTGGAGAAAGACGGCATTTTGCATGCAGATTATAGGTTTACTTGACATGAAACCCAGAAAATTTCGGACAAATACATGCAGGGTGAGCACCTTAAAAAAATAATTTTGTTTATTTTTGTGTTAACTGAGAAATAGATAAAAGTAATAATTTCTACATAGCTTAGGCTTTACCCTTGGCAAAAAGTAAGACCCACCAAGTAATTAAGAAAAAACGATTCAACAATAAATGCAAAGCAATTATGTGAGAGGTCTTTTTATTTGAAAATTGATGTGATTCGCATTGCCAAGTGTTTCCTTTTATTGTTTCAGTATTATTATGAACCTCCATTGATTTATAAAATTATTTACTGTCACAACGTCCGCTTGCGAGAGAAGTTCTGGGTAGAGCCCATCACAGATTTTTTTCTCTCAGTTTGAACAATATATTTACTTCAAAGTAAAATTAATATAATTGCATAACAGTGAAATTATATTTATTATGTAATAAGCTACAATTTTTAAACAATGTCTTATTTTAGAATATGCAACAAGTTAATTCATTAGAGAAAATATATTGGGAAAAGTGTTTTTAAATAAGACCTACTCTGCACTGAAAAAACACAAAAAGTGAAAATACTAGGTAGGTACATGCATAAAGGAATAAATATGTAAGTTTAAAAGGAAAAGTAAATTTCTGAAAACTGTAGCTGTAACTGTATAGCTTTCGTGTACAGATTAGTGAAAACACTTCGTAATTCGGTAGTAAACAATCAAATTGCTGCTTCAGTCTACAAACACCATGTACGACTGGAATTTATTAGATCAAATTTCGAGCCTGTCTTTGATGCAACTGTATCGAATAGTAGTCGATTCACTGATGCTTACGTTCTAGTATCATAACGAAAATTCTCAGCAGGGTTATTTTACTCTTGCATTGGAGGCATCGCGTCTATGAAATCATAATGGCAGAAATTTGTTGAACTAAATATGATTATTCTGAACATGATATGTTTCATTGCAGAGCTTTCAGAGATACTGGGAATTGATTAACAAAATTCAAGTACGTTTTGTGAGATGCAGACATCTAGAAGGACATAAATAATAATTTTGTTAAAAATAAACGGAAGAACAAATTTATAATTTCATTTTAATTGCCAAAAATATCTTGCTAAATTGGAATACAACGTTCGTATAACTATCAAACTGGTCGGAAGTTTCATCAACAGTTTCAGTTTGTACTATCTTTTAAATAGATCCGACAGTAATTTCAAAATGTTTATGTTGTTTCTAAACTAATTGTGTAATAAGAGTTTTGATATATTTTTAAATAAAGCTATCTCTAGTAGTAATACTAGGCGGGTTCTGCCTCAAAGTGTGTCTCTGCGCATGTGTTCTGCGCAGGTTGTTAATAGGGGCGATATTTGCGCGCACCGGATGTCTGGGACGCACCGGATGTCGCGCAGACGTGTGGGCGTGGTGATTGACCTTAGGGTGACGTCATAGTCTGGGTGGCGCACATGTGGATGACTCATCACAGCATGTGGCCGGATGTCGCGCAGACGTGTGGGGTATTTTTTGCGAGGTGATTGACCTTAGGGTTTGGGAAATTTGCGTGCACATGTGGATGACTCATCACAGCATGTGGCAAACATGTGTTATGATGACTCATCGCAGCATGGGGTAAATTGTCTCCTCAGTTGTGTGTGAGAAATTTGCGGGTGATGACATCATTGCTCGCCAGATGTGTTTTCTCTCTAAATACGCAGTTTCGGCTGTCTGCAGAATCAGTGTTGCAGCGACACACGTACTTTCAGCATGTGTGTGGCAAATAGCATTTCAGAATTAAGTTCAAATTCTATAAAGTCAATTAGGAGTGCATTACAGTTGATAAAATGTAGTGATGAGGTGATAGGTGGATTAAGCTTGTAAATAGAACTATTTTAACTGTTAGGCGGTTTATTCGTGATGGTGGTGGTAAGAATGAAAATCCTTTCAAGTTAGAGGCAAACCTTAGTTTATTAAAGGGACAGCGGCAATTATTAAGAAATTTAAAATTAAATTAGTAAAGAGAGGATCAGGTGTAGGAGGCGAGCGACAGCAAAAGTTAAATAAAAACAAGCTAGTGTGGGGAAGACGTGGAATCATGCTTTCATAGTCGAATAAGGACTGGCATCATTGCAAATTTGGGGTATAAAAAGCCTCAAGAATTCTTTCAAAATCGTATAAAAGTTTTTCAATAAAAATTAAAAAGATATGAAAAATAAATTAATCTTTAAAGCTAATGTAATATTTAGCGCATATTTTATCAAACCTAGCAGTGGGGAGATAGATTTAAAAACGTTTGCTACTAAAAATGAAAAAATTGATTCTGGTACTAATATAAAACAATGGTACGCAAACTATGGGAAAATAAATTGTTGACAAAATTAGAAGAGTTCAAAGACGTGATTCAGGTTGGAGTTTACTCGAGATACTACATTTAAAGGTAAATTTAAATAATTACAGCCCCCTAACGGTAGGTAGTTATATCGACTTGCCTCAAGATATAAAAAATAAAAAAGCTGTAGTTAACGTAAAAAATGACGATCAATATTGTTTTTTGTGGTCAATAGTATCGGCATTACATCCTGCACCTGCAGGTAAGAATTCTGATAGAATATCTTCGTATCCGCATTTCAACGAAGTTTTAAATTACGCAGGTCTAGAATTTCCAATAAAATTAAAAAACGTATCAAAATTTGAAAGAATGAATGATTTGCGTATAAATATTTATACTTTAGAAAGGAAAAATAAATATAGTAAAAATATAGTACTGCCGATATATATTAGTAAAAATACATTAATTAATAAGGATGCTATACATTTATTAATGATACCCAACGGGGAGAAGCAGTTTCATTTTTGTTGGATTAAAAATTTATCTAGATTGGTTACAACTCAGATGCATAAGAAAAAATCTCAAACTTTTCTATGCGATATTTGTCTAAATCACTTCGTAACTAAACAGTCGCACATAAATCACATTAAAAATTGCAATAGCGTAAATAAAACTAAAGTTAGAATGCCTTACAGGGGTGAATGCATAGAATTTACAAACTATAAATATCAGGAAAAAGTGCCATTTTCAATCTACGCGGACGTGGAATGTATTTTAGAAAAGCAAAACAACCTTGCTATGTCAGCTGAAAATAGTACAGTTTATCAAAAACACACGCCATTTAGTATCGCATATTATTTAAAATGCTCATATGATGACAGTTTATCACGATTTTGGATATATCGCGGTGCTGACTGTATTGAGCGATTTGTAAAAGAATTACAGACTATAACATATCAAGTAAGTGATATATTGAAAAATGTGCAACCTATGAATATTAGTCAACAGCAAAACGAGTCTTTTAAAAAATCAGTATGCTGTTATATTTGCAAAAAACCCTTCTCTGTCAAAGACGTGCGTGTACGCGATCACAATCATCAGACAGGTGAGTTTAGAGGCAGTGCTCACCAACATTGTAATCTTAATTACAAAGATGCTCATTATATTCCTGTTCTCTTTCATAATCTCAGCGGGTATGATGCACATTTTATTATAAAACCGTTAGCAAACCTGATTAGGGGAGAGATTAAATTATTACCTATAAATAAGGAAAAATATATTTCATTTACGAAGCATATGCATGGAACAAATATTTATTTTAGATTTTTAGACTCGTTTCGATTCATGGCTAGCAGCTTAGAACAATTGTCTCTAAATTTACCGAATAACCTAAAAATTATTACGCGCAAATTTTGTAAGAGCGAAGAAGAATTTCAATTATTACTACGTAAGGGGATCTTTCCCTACGACTATTTAGACAGTTTTGAAAAGTTGAATGACAATACTCTTCCCGAAAAAACTCATTTTTTTAACCAGCTGCATGGAACAGCTATTTCTGATGAAAATTATGAACATGCGCTGCGTGTCTGGAACACTTTCAATGTGCAAACTTTAGGCCAGTATGCAGATATGTACCTTACTGTCGACGTTCTGCTCTTAGCCGATGTGTTTGAAAATTTCAGAGAAAATTGTATGAAAACATACGGATTAGATGCTTTACATTTTTACACAGCACCAGGACTTTCTTTTCAAGCAATGCTAAAAACTACTAAAGTTAAACTTGAATTACTGACAGATGTAGATCAACTGCTTTTTATAGAAAAGGGAATTAGAGGAGGGTTAGCGCAGTGTTCAAATCGCTACGCTAAAGCTAATAATCGATATATGCATAAAAAATATGTAGAAACTGATCCTGAATCATATATCCTGTATTTTGACATTAATAACATGTACGGAAAGGCAATGTCTGAATATCTACCGTATGGAGGATTTGAATGGGTAAATGATTTAGAAATCTATAATATTGATCACTTAAATATTCCAGAAAATGCTGAAACAGGATATATTTATGAAGTTGATTTAGAATATCCTCAACATTTATTCGAACTTCACAAAGATTTGCCTCTTTGTCCTGATCATTATACACCACCATCATCGAAACATTCAAAATTAATGACTACATTATTTAAAAAACAAAACTACATAATACATTATCGCAATCTGCAACAGGCTGTAAGTTTAGGTTTGAAAATTGTAAAAATTCATAGAATATTAAAATTTCAACAATCAGCTTGGCTTAAATCGTACATAGATTTAAATACAAAATTACGACAAGCCGCCAAAAATAATTTTGAAAAAGATTTCTATAAACTTATGAATAACGCTGTATTTGGAAAGACTATGGAAAATGTTAGAAAATACAAATCAGTAAAATTACTTTCTAAATGGGAAGGTAGGTACGGAGTCAATGCATACATATCAAAACCAAATTTTCACAGCATTACTATTTTAAATAAAGATGAAAACTTGGTACTCATAGAATTAGATCGTTTGGAAGTAGTTTTTAATAAGCCAATATACGTAGGATTTTCAATTCTAGATCTTTCAAAAATTTTAATATACGATTTCCATTATAAATATATTAAACAGAAAATGGGTAATAATGCAAAATTGCTTTACACCGACACAGATAGTCTTGTATATCATTTTACCTCCACGAATATATACGATTTAATGCGAGAAGATATTCACAAATTTGATACAAGCGATTATCCACCAAACAATCCATATAACCTTCCGCAAGCTAATAAAAAGGTTCTAGGTCTAATGAAGGATGAAATGGGGGGAAAAATTATT
Source organism: Agriotes lineatus (assembly GCA_940337035.1). NCBI lineage: Eukaryota > Metazoa > Arthropoda > Insecta > Coleoptera > Elateridae > Agriotes > Agriotes lineatus. The sequence goes on along the minus strand of OW679196.1, from coordinate 100,538,710 downwards.
ACAGAATTTATTGGTTTACGTGCAAAAATGTATGCTTTGAAAACACTAGAGAATGATGAGAATGAGGAATTTAGAATTACAAAGAAAGCTAAAGGTATTACCAGAGCTGCTTTGAATAGAATTACATTTGACGATTACAAAGACAGTCTTTTTAATAACGAGACTGTATTTTGCGAACAGCGAACAATTAGATCAAAAACCCACAATGTCTTTTCTTTAAAACAAAGAAAAAAGGCGTTAGACTGCCACGATGACAAAAGAATAGTAAACTATATTTATACAGATACTTTGCCTTGGGGGTACCAACTGCCAAACACAAGAATATAAAGTACGCATGTCTCTGCAATACTCATTATTTGAATACAATCATGCAGAAAAACCTTTGACAGTCGTTCTAAAATTCAATGGATCAGGCTAGCCACCTGTCCAGACTGCGGTCGAAGAAGGCTTAGAAAACATGCAAACACATTTGATAATCGTCATCCTAAAATTCAATGGAGCAGGCTAGCCACCTGTCCAGGCTGCGGCTGAAGAAGGCTTATATAAAACACCTTTGATGATCGTCACTCCTATTTTTCTCTAAAATTCAATGGGTCAGGCTAGCCACCTACCCAGACTGCGGTCGAAGAAGGCTTCACAGCTGGAGGGAGTCATACAATTGTATATACGTTTACTTACTGCAAATAAACAATTTTTTCTGCAATATGTTTTTTATTTTCCTTGCTTCTCATAATGTATAAGTAATATGTAAACAGTATTAGATATCTCAGTCGGCACAATGTTGTCGCCGCAGCAAAATTCAAATATACAGTGGTTGAACAAAGATCTGTACGTTAAAAATAAAGAAACCTATAATTATCATTTACGTAATGCTATAGGACGTAACGATTTGCAAACTTTGAAGTATATATTACAAAAAGTTGGTATTGCTATACCTAGTAAAACTCTTATTTGGGCTACACACTTTAAAACTGTTGAAACTGATGTCGTAAGTGAAATTTTAAGAACTATGTTAGATGCTTTCGATGTTATTAGAAAAATTATTAACGAAGTAAGAGGGAGAAAGTTGAAAATTAATAGTGAGACAGATCTTAACTTGGTGCTATCAAAATTATCTCTACACCACACCAGTTCCTACGAGCAGCATTTTCTTATTGAAATATTATTATCATCTGACTCTCGAATTGAATTTGTAGCAGGTGAGCAGCAACAGCAACAATATCCATATTTTCTTCACGATGCGATCTTCGAGGCAGCCTATTATGCTCGCATCAAGTTTATAGAAGACGTGTTCCAGTATTTGAATACACACCACATAGCTTATATATTTCAACCCAGCGCTGTACATCAGCACAAAGATATTTTTAAATGGCTTGAGGAAAACATCAGAAAAGCTCAAAATGGCGAAGCTGTCGGTTGGAGAACTGGTCCTTGTTCCGGTCCTTGGCCCTCAACAACACCTCAAGACTATATTGATACTTACTCTTTGTTAAGTTCTGTTTCACTCATGAATACATAAGATATTTAATTAAATAAAAAACATATATGAAAATAAACGTCTTTTATTCAGTACTGTTAAGGCTAAGTTCTGTTTCACTCATAAATAAAACATGTATGAAAATAAACGTCTTTTATTCAGTATTCAGTATATACATATAACTATTATTACCTAATTTTATATTAATTTTTATAGGAGAAATATGTAGAGGTATGGTCGTTGCAGGCAAGCCGAATTCATACTCAGCCTGATATGATGACGGTTGCTGCTGCTGCTGGAGCTGTGATTGTGATGGTCCTGGCGATGGCGGTTGCTGAGGCTGTGATGATGATGACGATTGCGGTGTTGGACAATACTCGCACCCAGAACATGAATAATCGTCATCGTCATCATCATCGTCGACTACCAGGACTTCATCGACATCGTCAATCGCCGAATATGTTGGCAGCTGCTGCTGCTGAAGCTGTGATTGTGGTTGCTGGGGCTGCGATGATGATGGCGATTCTCCCTGGCAATATTCACAACCGCAACATGAATAGTCGTCAACGCCAACGTCAATGGCTGGAGGATCGTCGACATCCTCCATGCCCGACCAAACATGGGGGTCGTCTTGTGGCTGGTGCCACGTCCACGACCCCTCATCGCTGTCGACGGTTGCGGGTGACGCCGAAATAGCAGGCAGTTGTTGGCACATTGGACTCATGTTGAATTAATGTTCCTATAGTAAAACAGTTATTCTTATATACATGCAAATTTCCTCCTACTACTCTATACTGCGCAGCAGGAGGTCCAGATTAAGCTTTCGCAGCAGGATGCACATGTGCAGATTAAGTGTCAACTAATGACAATTAATGCCACTCATTATACCACTTGTGCAAAATGTGTACATTTTGTTTAGCACATTGCACTCTTGTACCAATATGATGAGAACAAAAATTAGCATTATACAGGGTCTTTAATTGCTTTATATTGGGGCAATCTGGTAAATCAATAAATTTTACATTATCAGTTTGTTCACCAATCAACATTTTTTTAATCCATATTCTTTTATCTAATCCTTTGAGAAATATGAAATCATTAGTTTGTATGATCCTCCGGATGTACAGAGATAATTCTTCGTAGGGTATTGTTCCATTATTGTTCCATTCTAGTCCATGCAGATTAGTTGTAAGCCAAACCACCTGATCTTTTAAAGCGTCTGAAAGGTGCTCGTACGGTATCGGTGGTTCTACAATCTGATGGATTGTATCATTTGTATCACTATCATATACAGCTATTTCTTTACAAATAAAGTTGCTATTTTTATACTGAAAACCTTGAATATCAATAAATTTCATCGCAATCACTATTGTTGTTGTTATTGAACGAACAGACAATCTGCAACTAATCGTGCAACATCTAGTTAACTATTTTTATGTCGCTGGTGAAAGGATTATATTTTACTTTTCGATCGAATAAAATCAATGCGTAAGCTGATGTATTTTGCGGTATATCAGTATTGGTTTCGAATTCAAGCCGAATATCTACAGCACCGCCTTTTAATGTCTCATTTTGTCTAGAACAATCTATTACAACCAATGGAGCTATACTTTTGAATTGTACAGGTGTAAGAACAGGTTGATTGTCATGTTCGTAGTAAGACGATTGAAATCCTGCAAACATTTCATACAGTTGTGCATAACGATTGCTGGAAAATTCTAGATTTAAATTATCATAGGGATATCTTTCAGAATTGAGATAAAGTGTAATATTTCTTAAATCGCAAGAATCAAATTGACTCATATTTTTATTATTTTTATTTTTTCTGTCTGTCTGGAAACCTACAATAATGTAGCGTGGAGTTTCTACTTGACTAACATTTTTTATCGCCCAAGTGTGCCGTTTTGTTTGCTGTAATACTGGATACTCATGCAATTCCCAACTTCTAAAATTTATTTCCAACTGACTACTCTGCTCAACGTATTTTAATAATTTTAAACGATTTACATCAGCCACCGAAATATGCGGCACTCTCCAATACACTTTTGTTAATTCTACTTTAAGCTTTTCATCAGCAGTAGCATTAATAACAGCATTTAAATCATGATTGCCTCTAATAAGTACTAATTCTTGTCGAACGTTTAGTAAAATCTTTCTAAAGTCTTCAAAAACTCCCATCAGCATTTCGCAGGGGACAAATATCTGAAAATTGCCTTTTAAGTCAACCAATCCCTCAATAGTTGTTTTGGTTGGAGCCCAACCTGCATTCTCCAAACGAATACTTTGGTTCGAATTATATGATACGTAAGCTTTCATAGTTGCAGTTATACCGACATTTCTCACGCGATCAATCGCTACACCATTAAGTTCATATCTAATTTCATCAAGTAGGTGAGATATGCCTAAATTTACAAATGATCCTGTTGTAGTAGGTTTACTATCTACATTCTTTAACAATTTTCCTTCAAAACATATAACACTGTTGCATGGTAATGTGTACACATCTTGATGTAAAATAGGTATTCGTATTTCATCATTATTATTAAATGTTGTAGAAGAATAGGGTTGGTGCGTATGTTTCTCTGCATAAATAATTGAATTATCTTGAAAAGCTTTTTCAGTAACGTTTAGTACTTCTGAAACCGTCATTTTTATTTAATGATGATGATGAAAAGCAAGCGCTCTTAATATGGCAGAGTATTAGAATTTTTCTAATATTAACAACAAAATTTAATTTAATAACGGACCAGATGTTTTCTCTTCTTCCTTTTCCCTTCGCCGTCGTTACTTCTATCAGTTAACTTAAACCCCAAAGATTTTAGGAACAGTTTATTGTCAGATGTTAATCTGTCGACTGCAGTTAGTCTACTAATGTTGGATACAAACTGTTCATCCCTAATATATGTTTGTTGTTGCTGCTGTTTATTTAAAGAGTTGTATCTAACCACCATTTTGTTTTTTGAGATGCAACCTTACCGTGACGGTTTCTCCACAGAAATTGACCAATTTACCATTTTGATCCAGTATTTGTATGACAATGTTATCGATAATTCTCGTATTGATTGGTAGATATATAACATTAGAAGGATTTTCTACAATTTTAAATCCTGGCGGATCTGTAGGGAAAAACTGATGAACTCTGTGTACAGCACTGCTGTTGTGATAAGTTCCAGTTACGATATTACAATCAATACATATAGTATTAACTTTAAATATATCTACAGGATTATCGGAAATATATCTGCCATAAGGTTTCAGTTTTTTAGGTTTGAAGCCTAATAATTGTCCAATGCTATCTTTAGCAGTAAAATCGATTGCAAAGGTTGATTTTATTTCGCTCCTGAGTGTGTTATTATTAGCTTTAATACGTAGCACAGGTTCTGCTCGTTGTTGTACAATATTTTCTAGCACATCATTACCACTACCCGTTTGAGGAGAGGGTAGCTTAGGCTTTGTTAAATTACTTACACCGCCTATACCTAGTTCACGACGAATATATTGATTAATATCATTGACTTCATAAGAACCTTCGGGTATTTCAATTACACTAGGTTTACCGTCAATGTTTGTATAATGAAATTTATTATTATCTGATTCGATATTAGGTATAGTATTATATGCTTCAAAACTGATTAATCCTATAACGTATTCAGATTCAGAATCCAGATGTATGGATGGGTACTGAGCCGTGAGAACAGATTCGTTCCCAGACAGTGTAAAAGTCCAGGACATGTTTAATATTAGACAGCTTAACTAGAACTGATGCAAAACATCTGGAGGCTATTAATTTAATCCGTCAGCCAACGACCTCCTCTCAGAATATTATATATATTATTATGAGAAGACGTTGGTGATTAGATTACTGCTGCTGATCATATTGCACACACATGCCAGCCATGACATCCTCTGGCGTATCAGTTTTTGTAATAGCTTTACTAATATTTTTTGTTGAAGGTAATGATGAGAAAGAGATGGTTGTTAAGCATTTACATAAGTTTGGTTATCTTGAAAACGGTATCAACATTTCAAATTTGAGTAAGGTACATTTTAGCACGGCTTTATCTTTATTTCAAAAAGATTATGGTTTACCTGCAGACGGTAAAATTAACGAGGAAACTATTCAATTTATACGCACTCCACGCTGTGGAGTAAGAGACAATAGTGCCGACTTTACTCTTGGTACTACCAAATGGAAATATAACACTACTATAAAATGGCATTTTCCTACAATCCATATGAGCATATTAAATGTGACTTTGACTGCATTTTCTACCTGGGAAAAACATTCATCGTTAAAGTTTTCTCATGATGTTGAAAACCCCAATATTTTAATATCTTTCAAACAAGCTGCACATAATTATAGTTGGAATAGTAGAACTTGCATAGTTCCGTTTGACGGTCCTGGAAATATTCTCGCTCACTCGGATTTTCCACCACATAACGCTACAGGTAGCAGTGTTGTTGAAATACATTTAGATCAGAATGAAGACTGGTATTTTGATGGTATAGATAAACCTTCCAAGAATAAAGTAAGTTTATTTTATGTATTACTTCATGAAATAGGTCATACTTTAGGAATTAGACATTCCCATAATAAAGCTGCTATAATGTACACATATTTCGAATCTGCTCACGTAACAGATTTGCATGCTGACGATATTGACGCACTTCAGTCGCTATATGGTAAGCCTTTATCACCACCATCACAACCAACCCTATCAACAATAGTAACAACAAAAACTAAAACAGTAACAGCGAAAACAATATCATCCAAAAGAACAACTTCAGAACCAACTCAGAACAGAAATATTCCTCCAGCTCCAGCTTTGTGCAATATTGATGTAAATACGCTATTAATTATAAATAAACGTATGTATATGTTCTATAGGAATTGGGTTTGGACATCATCTCTAGCAGAAGATGAACATACTTTTGAGGGGCCTCTGTATATACCTGATTGGCTTCCGTTTGTACCGAAAAATTTTTCAAAAATCTCTGCAGTTTATCAAAGACCTCGAGGCGAAGTTGTCTTATTTATTGATAGGTTAGTTTATTTAATAGATTTTCCCAGTCTTCAACTTATACCAGGCTTCCCTAAACCTTACACTTCGCTTGGAATGACTGATAGCAGCAGGATTCATGCTGCAGTAAATACCTACACAGGTCGAACATATATCTTTTACGATGACAATAAATTTATCGAGTTGGATGAATGCACATTTAGACCTAAAGTTTACGGTCTAATTTCTAATAACTTTCCAGGTTTGCCTCCCAAGATTAATTCTGCATTTAGATACATGAACGGCTTGATATATTTTAAAAAGAAGAGAATTTACTTTGAATTTAATGAATTTACAAATACTATGGTTAGAGCTAATAAAAATGATTTGTTGTCATTGTTTAACGTAAGCTGTTCAAATACAAGTCTTTTACAGCAGTTAAGAGATTTATTATCCAAATTACTATCCCTCGATGTATTACTAACAGACACGAGATATGAAAATGAGGATGATGATGAGGAAATTTATTAAATTTGTTGTAAATGTATGTAATTTGTTATGCTACATCTCATCAATTGTAAATGTGCTTACTAGAAATAAAACAACTTTTTAAACAAATGAGTTTTATTTTCCTTTTTCCTACATCCTATTTATTACAATTATTTTCTATAATACATTCTAATTTCTTTTTTAAAACTGGCTCTAGCACCAGCGACATTTTATCTATTCTATCCTTAAACCTCATCCTGTCGAGTGCGCACAATTGCCAGTAATTGTGCGGAAGATCATCGTCATTTTCCACTTCTCTCTTATGGAAATGATGGATTTGAACAATAGGGTAAAATTGAACCTGCTTGCTGTTGCAGGTGTTGCTACGCCTATCCCTAATCTTCTTTATTATACTGCTCCATTGACAGGGCATGATTGAATTGATCTATTAGGAGAAGGAAGAGCTGATCCTGCTGCTGCTGCTGATGCTGCTGTCGCTGCTGCAGATCGCTTAATTGCAGGTGGAAAAACTGTGTTGACATATCGTTTAATTTCTGATATGTCTCCACATCCTTTTTCAACACCTCTAGCTTCGCCAACCAACGGTTAAGTTGCATTCTATATTCGTCGTACGGTTGAGTTTGGTGACTCATGATGTGTGGTCGAGGTTGGTGACTCATGGTGTGAAGTCTGTGCAAAGCTCCTCGGGGTTAAATATCAAGTTACGAGAACATTCTCACGCAATGACTTCATACATTTAACTTGCAGATCTGCAGATGTACAACTACAGCCATCTGGAAGCTATTAATTTCAATTACACATGGTATTGTACAAAAACTGAAGACATAAATGTCCACAATTTACAGAATCATACGTTTGAAATGTCTGGTGATTATATTTAATACGATGACAGCTACCATCTTTGCTACTTGTCAAATATTTCACAATCTCTTTTGGCGGCTGTAAGTCTCCAAAACTATCAAAGTAAATTGCATCTTTCCCACGTTTTATGTAAGCTACCCAATGTGTGCCAAGATTTGTTTTATCATCTAAATTTACAATACCACATTCTATATTACGAACCTGTTTCGGTAAATCATCCCTCATAAAGATACCTCGAAAGTTTGGAATTTTTAAACGTTTAGCGTATGATTGTAAATCGATATTTGTCAAGGCGCGGTTTGGTAGCTGCATTACTAGTTTTTTGTCATGAACAATCCGTATCCTCTTTTATAAGGTCTTAGATATAACCCTTTACCCAAAGCGATTGTTTCCATCGTTTTATTATGTCTTTCAGACTCTGCTAATTGTTTCTTTGCAGACTCGGTATCTTTAACTGCCTTTGCAATTCCTGCAGCTCCGCCGCTAAGAGCTCCTAAAGCGCTAAGAGCTGCAAAGATTGGAATCAAAGGTAAAATTCCTCCTGTTTTAGGTACAGGTATTACGCGTGGAGTTTTAATAATTTTTTTCCTTTTTATTTTATTAATTGCCTTAACAGCTATATTCGCGGCATTGCTTAAGTCTTGCTGCAAACGTCCTCGGCCTCCTAATTGAGATCTTGCTTTTTTCAAGACTTGATTGAAAGTAAGAGCACCACCACAATGACGTTTACCTTTTTTCTTTTTACCAGTTTGACTCTTTTTCTTTTTAGCCCCCATCCCCATCTTTACTTTCGTCTTCATAGCTGCAGTTACTCCTACAGCTGCAGCGCGTTCGACTAAGTTAGCGTCTGAAGCCCTAATACGCTCAATAGCCTTTTTAGCTAAAATACTATCAGCTTTGTGTCGTTCCTCTATATTATCAGAATATTTTGAGTAAGCCAAATCGTGCTCGCGACACGCTTGATCTAATTTGTTAATTCCAGGATCTCCTCTTGCAATTCTTTTCTCTAGTTTTGTGCCTGGTCCGCAATATTGATATCCAGGTATGTGCAATTCGAAAGGCAATTTATTAATAAGCGTATTGACTACACCTGCACCTCGCCGTCGAATGACTGGTTTACTGTTTCGATGACGAGGCATTTTATAGAACTGAGAGCTGGTTGATTAGAACCTTAATATATATTAAGCGTATAGCTGTATTAGTATGAGTTTGCAATTAGTCGTCATGAGGGTAGTTAAACTAAAAAATAGCTTGTCAATAAAAAATCATGACGATAATCATACTACATCTCTAAGCAGGAGACACGGGCCGTTGTTACCTTCCACAATACGATGCCTCGTTCTAGGTCTATCGAATTGTGGTAAAACAAACATCATTATTTCGCTAATAGTAGATGCTAATGGAGTACGATTCGAAAATATTTATATATATTCAAAATCGCTGTTTCAAGCAAAGTTTGAATATCTAAGTATGTTGTTTCAATTAATTCCTGAGGTTGGTTACTATACATACAGCGATGGTGCGAACATTGTACCACCTGATCAAGCTAAATCTAACAGCATTTTTATTTTTGACGACATTGCTTGCGACAAACAGGACGTTATGAGAGAATATTTTAGCATGGGTCGGCATAAAAATATAGACTGTTTCTATCTTTGTCAAACATATGCATGTATTCCTAAACATCTTATTCGTGATAATGCTAACATGCTGGTGTTGTTTAAGCAGGATGATGTGAATTTGCAGAAGGTCTATCGAGATCATGTTAATACCGACATGACTTATGAACAATTTAAAGAAATGTGTGCTTATTGTTGGAATAGACATAAACACGGATTTTTGGTAATAGACAAAGATAGTGATTTAAATAATGGTCGCTATCGTTATGAATTTGATTCGTATATATACATCTAACAATTCTAATAATCTATTATTCCATAGATAGCTGTTAGTGTGTGAACTGGTCTGGTTTTGAACAGTTTACCTACCTATCTGTCCACCTGTCTAACTATCTGTCTACCTACCAGTCTACCTGTCTGTCTACCTACCTGTCTACCTGTCTGTCTGTCTGTCTGTCTGTCTGTCTGTTTACCTACCTAACAGTCTGCCTACTCATCAATAATGAAAACGAGTACAGCAGCAGCAGCATCGTCAGAACTTATTAAAACTAAAAATATTATAAGACAGAAAGTTAGAGCTCTTAAAGAGGGTAATTTGCAGCAACAACAGATCCTCGGAGAGTTTTTTTAAGCCTGTTACAGAAAAAGTGCAGACTGTTGTAGGAGAGATAAAGAAAAAAGAGCATCTTCCATCACTATCACAATTTACACCTTTCAAATTGAAAAAGCAAGTTAAATACAATTACGACGATGCTGATGATGATGATAAAGGGAAAACCAAATACGATTATGATGCTGATGAAGAATATATTTCACCAAAAAAACTTCCAAAATTGGAATTATTTACACCAAAACCGACTGATGAAGTATCGCAATCGCTATCGTCTGCTGAAGACGAATTTCAATCACCTCGCAACATAGAACCGCAAGCTATAAGTTCTATTTTTAAACAGTATGACGAACTTCCTAGAAAATATGCAAACAATTACCTTATAAAAAGACCTGAGCTTGGGAGGTATGGGATTAGATATGATTTTGATAAAAACAAATTTTATTTTGGTTCAGCTGAACTGGATATAAAGGGTTCAGATATAATTGTTCAGAATGTGCGCTATGAAGGTTCACCCGGTTTGTACGAATTATTATTTAAAAACGATCCTCAAATAACTCCAACTCGATCAGATATATCAAATTATAATGATATTATAGACAGAACAAATGCAGCACATAGAGATTTTGATAAAAATGCTCAGAAGGTAGGTTTCAACCAAGCGAAATATAAGAAATTTATAAAACCTGAACAGTCATCACCATCATCATCATCATCATCATCATCAGCAGCGCCATTAGCGATTAAAAAACGTACTGGTAAAGGTATGCAGCAAATGTATAAACAGGTTACCAATAAACCATTGGATTATGTTTACTGGGACGATCCGAATGAGCTAGTCAATCGATTAAAGTTACTGTATGCCTCTCAAGCAGCTGGTCACTCAAATCACAGAAATGAAATTGTTAGCATAATAGAAGAGTTAAAAGAAGCTAAAATTATATTATAACGTCAGTTCAAAAATGTCGCGGGATAAGTTCGGTCGTCACATTCAGCACAAAAATCGTTACTATGGATCATATGATGATGATGACGACTTCGAATATATTGATCTTCAACATAAACGATTAGTCAATCTTGCACAACCTCTATATGAAGAAGACGCTGTCAACAAATCGTTCCTTAACAAAGAACTTAATAAGGTTATTTACCTACTTTCTGAACATCAAAAATCTGCTAGTACAAATATAGAAATAGCAAATGAAATTCTTATAGACATTCAATCTGAAATCGATCATCTCTACTCTTCTCTAAATCTAACTAAAGCGTCGCCTAAACCTACAGTTGGTGAAACCGCGCCATTTAGAGGAGTTCAAAATGACTCGGAAGAAAAAGATATCGAAAATAAACAGTTCAATTAAGGCTCAGATAGTAGATGAGCTACATAAGCCTGCACGAATAAATTTTAGGAGACGACGTGTCATAGTAAAAGGATTAGATGATCTTCATCAAGCTGATTTAGTAGAAATGATACCATACTCTAAAGTAAATAAAGGTTATCGATATATTTTAGTAATTATAGATGTATTTTCAAAATATGTTTGGCTAGAACCTATAAAAACCAAAACCTCTAGGGAAGTTGCTAGAGCAACTGAAAAAATACTGTCTGAAAGCGGCCGAATTCCAAAGAACTTGCAAACAGATCAAGGTAAAGAGTTTTTCAATAAAGATTTTCAAACGCTAATGAATAAATATAAAATTAACCATTTCTCAACATTCAGCTCAAAAAAAGCATGTGTCGTTGAAAGAGTAAATCGTACACTTAAATCTATTATGTGGAAGATGTTTAGTTTGCAAGGTTCATACAAATGGCTTTCTCTATTATCTCAAGTCAGTCACACCTACAATCACAGAAAACATAGTACGATTGGTAAAAAACCTGCTGATGTGAATAAGAGTAATGAGCAGGAAATTCTCAATCAAGCCTATAATCATATAAAAATGACAGATTTAAGTAATGTAAAATTTAAGGTTGGCGATCCTGTGCGAATTACCAAATATCGAACAATATTTGAAAAAGGATATACACCCAACTGGACTAATGAAATATTCACAATCGATCAAGTTAAATTAACTAATCCAATTACCTATCTACTAAAAGATGCTTCAAATCAACCTATTCGAGGGTGTTTCTACGATCTAGAGCTTCAAAAAGTTAAATATCCAGACATACATCTCGTTGAACGTGTAATAAAACGAAAACGTAACAAAGTATTTGTAAAATGGCTTGGATTTTCAAATCAGCACAATAGCTGGATAGATGCTAAAAATATTGTGTAAATTACTCCATGCTGTGATGTGCCACATGTGCGATGAGTCATCATAACACATGTTACCACATGCTGTGATGAGTCATCGTAACCGCATGTTACAAGAACATGTGTGTATAACACATGTTGAGGATAATTTTAGAAACATCTTGAGTGGTGCTATATAAACTCAGTATTTTGCAGCATTGTTATCATTCTCGTGTGTGCTTGTACCGTGCTCTAACAACATGGCAGATTTCACTGAAAAATTGTCTAAGTTGAACGAGATTAAAGAGTGGAAAAATGTTAAAGACTTAGTTGTTCAAAATAAATATTTAATAATAAGTGTGTTTCGATGTTCTACAAGATACGGTGATAAAGTAGCTATTGAGCTACACGATTGTAAAGTCATATTACCAGCAAGATATGACTGTCTCACAGATGAGGATCTGCAACGACTTTCTGGATGCTGCTACTACATCATATCTGGCGGAAAGTGTGGTAACAGTACTAAACTTTCCTTCGAGGAGATCGAAATGGCTGACCAGATCCAGGCCTTGCAATGAGGCTTTCCCTACTACTACTAGATGGCACAATGACAACAACAACAACAACATCAACACCAACAACTGTTGTAATTTTTATTTTATCTAATACATTGTAATGTATGAAATAAAACACATATTAGAATAAAAAGCCTTTTATTTTTAATCTTTAATAATTACATGTATAAGTTTATTACCTAACTTAATTTTTAAATCTAGAGGCAGTGTTGGTTCAGAAAGTGTAAAACTATATGCTTGAAATGAAGGAGTTGGTGATGGGGATGGTGGTGGCACCTGTTCCAGTTCAGGTTGTTGTAGTGGTGCCTTAAGATTTTGTGTTGAGCTTAACCACCTGATACAATTTATACAGCCACAGCCCTCCACTTTTGTTATGTTAGATGGCCAGAAGTGCGGTTGTTCCATCGGAGGACTCCAACTATGATTTGAGAAGCAGTCTTTGATCATTGCTATCGTAGAACTAATATTTCTATGATATGATTTAGATAAATAAAAACATTTATATCTTTACAATTGTCTTGGAGTAAAAAATCAGGTGGTGGTGGTTAGCCTGACCAATTGAATTTTAGGATGACGGCGGAGCATCAATATAACTCGTATACGATTTTCTTTACACATTCACGTTTTAAATTCCAATTTTTTAAATACTCCTCGATGGGTTCCATCACATTGTACTCAAAAAAATCATCCGAGTCTGGGAGGCGTAGTTTTGTACTAGTTGTATAGAAGTCCGGATGTCCATCCAGCTTAACGGTAGCACTTATACGTTCGCTGCCAAGCCAAGGAAATAACTCAGAAAATTCCTTGTAATATTTCCCATATGCCTGCCAAATGCAATTTGCTGCAGGCATGTTGAAGGTACGCGTGTTGCTGCAACACTGACAGCCGAAATTGTGTCAAGAGGAGGCAATTTACCCCATGCTGCGATGAGTCATCATAACACATGTTTGCCACATGCTGATGAGTCATCCACATGTGCACGCAAATTTCCCAGACCCTAAGGTCAATCACCTCGCAAAAAATACCCCACACGTCTGCGCGACATTCGGCCACATGCTGTGATGAGTCATCCACATGTGCACCACCCAGACTATGACGTCACCCTAAGGTCAATCACCTCGCAAAAAATACCCCACACGTCTGCGCGACATCCGGTGCGTCCCAGACATCCGGCGCGCGCAAATATCACCCCTATTAACAACCTGCGCAGAACACATGCGCAGAGACACACTTTGAGCCAGAACCCGTCTAGTATTACTACTACCTTCTTATGAATACCCTGCTCTCAAAGTAGCCTCAACGAAAAAAGTCAGGAGGGTCTCGAGGGTCTTTAGGAACATTTGTCGTAAGACATCCATACCAATTCTTGAGGAGAGACCTGTAGCACCGTCCTGTTGAAAGCAATACTCACTGTTGCTACTCACACCATAA
>OW679196.1:100501405-100524290 GCA_940337035.1 Agriotes lineatus | reverse complement strand
GGTTATATTTCACAAAAAAAGCATTTGCAGCACAAAAGCGTCAACAAATGCATTAAAAGCAGTCAGCGTTTCTTGACTGGCCTAGTTACTATATGCAATTATGCTAAAATTTGCTGACTCTACAGTTTGTTATGAAATGTAACGCTTTTGGTAGAATTGCAATTTAACTGCATTCCGTACAAACAACTTTTTCACCTTTAGAATTTACGTCCTCAATTAAGTGTACTAATGTAGGTAGGATATTTGCTAATCAAAACAATACTGGTAGATATCTTTGACTGTATTCAGGAACCTTTACCAACCGGTCCAATTTTTACCAACTCCTTATGATATTTTTTTCTATAGCACACGTTAAAGTGTGCTTTTATCAACTCAAAACAAAAGGTTAAGTTTTACTTTAACAGCAAGGGTAGATAAAGTAGCACTTTAACATCAAGGATAGATAAAGTAATTTAATTTTCTAACTTTTGTTTAAATTAAATATGACGGCTTCGTATTATCGTAGCAACCCAATCTAGCTACTGACATTTTGAAATGTGATTGACTGTCATTATTACTTCGACACGAAGTGTACGAAGTATTGAAATTCCCTCATATTGAAAACCACTCTGAGTCAAATATCTCTAAAATTCGAGCCAACCGACTAATGAACCCACTATATCAAATCTCCGTCTCGGCGGTGCGGATCTTTTGGTGAAGACCCCAGCCCACTAGATCAATCCCCCCGTATTGGGGGGTGCCTAAACGTGCTGTGCGGGGGATGTATGTTCGTATGTGTACACGATTCCGGTCGCCAGGAACCTTCCTGAAGTCTTGGATCGTTTTCATACGATAGGTCCTCCGAAAATGAAGGCAACATCAACTTTTGAGCTATGGTCGTCGGCAAAAAAATTTTTTTTTATTTTATTTATTTATTTTATTTTTTTTTTGATAAATAGCTGGTTCATAGCATTTCATTGTATTAGCAAAACGGAGTGATGCTGAGTATCGAAGTATTCTTGGAAAGCACTGAAGAGCGCTTTTCTTGGGTGGGGGGTACCGTATATTTTTCTTTTGAAATTGTTAAAGTTCTTCCTATAGAAAAAAATATTGTATTATACACTACGATAAAGTTATTTCTATCCACTCTTGAATCATTAACGTCTCGACTTCGTCTCGACGTTAAACGATTCACTCGTGGATAAAATTTAACTTTATCGTCTTGTATAATAAATTACTATTATTTGAGAAACTAATCCTGAACTCGTTTAAGTTAATTTAAAGCACTAGCATTCCATAAAACTAAATCCATTCTGTGTTCCCTATGTTGTTACTAGCTCACGTCTGTTCTAACCCACTTAGTCCAGTCAAATAGGAACAAGTTTCGACGTTTTTAAACTCTCCAAAAATGTTCATTTAGGCATACTTTTAAACATAATGAAGGTCCTGAACGCAATATGCTGCTCTCGAGCCGTCATCTTGAAAAAATGGTGCTCTTATTTATGTTTTGCTTATATCTTCTTAACCATTAACGGTATCGGAATTATGCTTCCTATAAAAAAGCCTGCAAAATAAATAGGACAATATAACAATCGACCGAACAATTCACTAAGACCAAGACTAAGGACATTTTACTGATCGAAGACAATTGTTTGGAGGAGGAGTAAAGCCACGTCTCCAATTATTGTCTGAGATCGGTAATTCCTTAACGATCGTGATGCTTATGACGTTTTTTGTACGATAGAATAGTACATTGTGTATCTAGGACGAAAAACGTAACCTTCCCAGACTACTGTGAACAACACAGGAGGATTTAAAAAAATTAGGAAATAGTACTCGAATATTCCCTGCCTAGGCCCGAAATATTATTCCTGTACGGTTTTGTTGAAAATTACCTAGCAACGGCTGATGTAATGGAATGTTTGACTTTGCTCAACAAAATTTTGTCAATAATGTGTCAGTTCTAGTACGACTGGCGGAAAATATATTTTTCTTCAGACGTCAGTAAAATATAATATTATACCACAGAATAATATGTTAGTGGCACTGTAAGTCTATGTCAATTTCTAGAACGGTAAAAGTTTGAGGTTATCAGGTTAGGTTTTGCGTCAGTTTTGACATAGACTGGCGCAAAACCTAACCTGCTAACCTCGAATCTTTAATTACCATTCTAGAACGGTAAACATAACTTACTGATTTGGGAGCACACACGGTAACTAAGTAAAATCGTTCTATCGTGCAAAAAATAGTTTATTTACATGGATAAGTTATGTGTAGAGATCGTTAAATTTGTGGTAATTGAGTAAATGCGGTGTGAGTTTAAATTAGTATCAAGTAACACGTAAACTCCAATTAAATCTGTAGCTTGATTAACAATAAACGGCTATTTGTCTGACAGTAAATAGTATATTAAGTATCAAGAACGGTAAGGACATTTTACCGATCGAACACAACTGTTTGGAGGAGGAGCGAAGCGACGACTCCAATTATCATTGTCTGAGATCGGTAATTCCTTAACGTTCGTGATGGTTATGACGTTTTTTGCACGATAGAAATGTATTTTTCTTCAAACGTCAGTAAAATGTGACATTATACCGCAGAATAATATGTTGGTGACACTGTAAGTCTATGTCAAATTCGAGGTTAGCACGTTAGGTTTTGCGTCAGTCTGTGTCAAAACGGACGCAAAACCTAACCTGCTAACCTCGAATTACTGATTTGGCAACAAACGCGGTAACTATTATTAAAATCGTTAAATGTATAACAATTTAAAGATATTTCTTTAACTGATTGAGAGAAGGATGGGACAAATACGCGCAATGCTAGCTGAACACCGGTATCTAGCTCATAAGCTGATTTAGTAACCGAAAATTTGGAACTGTCGGGAAATACCAGGTTATAAGGCCTGTTATTACCCCCTAATAAATCCTTGTATAAACATCTGACGAGGTAAAATCTACCTACGCGCATCCCTGACTATATAATAGATAAAAAATATATATTGCAGAAAATCGAAAGTTCACGTAGGTCGTGTATTAGACAGAGCCACGAAAATAGCTAATTTCGTTGCTAAAAATTTAAATCTCTAGAGTCTAGATGATAAACATACAAGCATGTCGACAAACAGGTAAGTAATAGTATATTACATACAGAAGTGGAAAGGGCTCCATCAATACTTCCGAGATAGGAATGAAACTTTTCACCGTGTTACGTATACTATTTTATTCACAACCACTTAATTCGAAACAATAATTGGAAAAATTTATCTAATAGTTCTTTAAAGCTGACCGTAAGCTAATAATAATACAATGCGGCGAAAATCTGTTACCACGACAGCGATCGGGAATTGATTATTCCCACCCGCAGTCATAATAATTAACTTCCCGCCTGGTGTGGGAATAAAAAGTTCGTAACGGTTCATTTTCCAGCTTTTTAAGTCAGTAATGACCTTATTGCATTATGGTTGTGAATTAACAAGTTCATATATAACACCATACATGGTTTTTTCACGAATACATAGTAATAAATAGTATAATACAATATACACCGTAAAAATTACGTAACCTGCAGCTCAGGACGAACGGGGAAGGTTTTGCCAAAATCAGAACGTGGACACAGCCTCACTTGCGAAGGCAACTACCTTGCGGCCCAAGAGTTGGTTAGCAAATCTCTGAAGGCGCCCAGGGACACAGAACCACCAAGTATCCACAAACATGGTCTCGTGTGGCATCCGGAGAGAGTACTCCAGGTATGGATATGTAGGTTACACCAGATCTAACCTTATAGGTGAGATGAGGCAGATAACACATATGACGTCTAGGTCGATGCAAGCCCGGTCTAGGACGTTTAGGCGCGATTCTTTAGGCGCGCATCTTTAGGCGCGCACTTTTAGGCGCGAGCGCTTTAGACGCGGACGCTATTAGGCGCCTGAACATTTAGGCGCCGCCACTTTAGGCGCGGGGACACTTAGGCGCCACATGAAAGAAATTCACATTATTCTTGATTTTAAAACTTGTTAGGTAATTATTGCAGTAATTAATGTTGAAAAAAAAATGCAAACCTTCATAAACAATATGTATTTGGCGCTTTTACGAGCCTTCTTCAGCGTTAAAGTTTTACAAATTTACATATTTAATTTACATTGTATCGATTATGAAAAATGAGTTATTTACATTTTGTATATGGGTAGTTTAACGTGATGGAATTATACACACCATATAATTTCACTACGTTAACCTATCCATATACAAAATGTAAATAACTTTTTGTTCATAATCGATAAAATGTCAATTCAATATGTAAATTTCTACAACATCTTTACACTGAACACACTGAAGAAGGCTCGTAAAAAGCTGAATATATATTGTTTATGAAGGTGTGAATTTTTCTTCAACATTAATGACTGCAATAATTACCTAACAAAAAAATTTAAAATCAAGAATAATGTGAATTTCTTTCATGTGGCGCCTAAACGTCCAGGCGCCTAATAGCGTCCGCGTCTAAAAGCTTCGCGTCTAAAAGCTCGGGCCTAATAATGCGCGCCTAAACGTCCGTTTCCGATGCAAGCCAAACCAGGAAGGTTCCCAAGGTCCTCGTCACGGCTAGACAGGTTGTGAGAGAGCTAGACTTCCATCCAAATAAATCCTGACTACACGAAGGCTCTAGCTGAGCTTAATTTGACTACACAATCGCTCGTACACGAAGAATGGCCATTTTGTAGCTTCTACGGAACGGGGCTACTGCGTAGCTCATATTAAACTGGCTAAAAGAGAAATCTTTAGCTATAGCAACGGTGCCACAATGGGCAGAAATCAGCCACTTGGTCTATGATGATATCTAGCCAGAAGAGACCATGTGTTTGGCGAGGTTACAATTAATATAACTCTGAAAATAGCAGAATCCTAATAGGGTTTGGTGATCCCAAATTGACAAGGAAAGGGCAAGCTATACAATAGCTTGAAATGGACTAACAAACCCCAGCGCAACCTTACTCATACGAAGCTAGGGCAGAATGGGCCGAAGGAATCCAAAGAATCAATCCACCTTTTTCCAGGATTATCAAGGCTCAATAAAGACACATCAAAAAAACTTTGCCAACGCTGGCTGTTAGGAAAGATAGGGAATTCAAATGTAGCTTTCCAGTTATAATCTAAATCTAAGTAGAGTTCCATAAGCATCAGGGAATTTGAAGACCAATTACCTAAATAAATTTGATAATATATATACTACGTGGCTAATTCTAATAAAGCAAACAGTGAGTACAAATTAACCGCAACAACATGCCATGGACAGTGAATATCTCATGCATCGTGTAATTTGACATCTAAATTAAACATGCCAGTGTCTATGCTACGTACATAAATTACTTAAAACATAACTTTGGAAGGATTTCTGTAGTGATGTTTGGTGATTATACTGTCAACACTACCAGCACCGATAAGTCTACACAGAATTGTTCGAAATATATGAGCTCTGATATTATTTTTCATGACACTGTGACGTCTACTATTTATACCGTAAGACAAGTTCTTATCCAATGAACACGAAATCGATTGAATTCAATGGCGATGAAGAAATGTACAGATAAAATGCTCAGCATTAAACAGGCTCCAGATAACGCAGACACCCTTATTGTCGCGACTGCAATAGAAATAGCATCTTAGAATCAAATTGTAATCGTTGGAGAAGACATAGATTTTCTTGCTTTAGTAACGGCTTTGGCCCCATCGAATCGAGGCACAGAAAGTAAAACACTTTCTGTTGGTCCTTAAACGCTTTGTCAAACTGCCAGTTATAATTTTTAGCAAAACAAGCTTATTCGTAGCAACTAGATTGGGAGTTGCTTGTTTTGGATTATTTTTGAAATAATCAATCCTTTATCTAATAGACGTGTCTGTCCGGGACGCTGTTTTGTCTGTCTGGGACGCTGTTTCAGCAGCCAAACCGTAAGAGATAGAGAAAAAAGTTATGAAAGTTATATGTTTGGAATGGTCATGTCAGGTCAGGAACCGAATTTCAGTCTCTAACACTAATTATTATCTTAATTATAATCCTAACTTTTTAGGTTAGATTCTAGGCAAATTTTATCAAGGCGAATGCGACTGGTAGTTTGCTACCAATGACGTCATATACGTACGTGTGGTGAATACGCGTTCTATTTGCAAAACGGTCTTTTTTGTTTTATTAAATGAGAAATTTGTCTCACTGGACTGCTAGTTATACATTATTAAACAGCTTTTAAACCCATTTAATTAAACTCATAGAAAAAATCATGTGTATAAAGCGCATAGGAAGTTATTTTCTGACACCCGATGCAGCAAATTCTACTTTATACACTTATTATACAAATAACTATTCTTTGCACATGCGATATCACATCATGCCTTTTCCAGAAAGAAAAACAGAAATGCTTTCAACTGTTGGGATACGATGATTTAGAGAAAGTCGTTACCATTTTTAACACCGTGACTGCAAGGCATGACGAGATAACTCAAGCTGAGAACGTTTTTTTCTATCTAACTGTGCGATGGACCAACTGTTACCAACTTTATTCTGTACACAACTCTGAATATCGCGATGATAACGCTCTCACGTTTGCTTAACTGTCACTTCAATGTATTGTTTAGAAGTCATGGGAAGTTTTCGTACTAAGTTGAAAACAAAAAAAGATATTGACGGTGGATTTTAAACGCAACAGTACGTCTTCCTTATATTTAGCTAGAAATTTTGTGCCTACCTGCTATTGTTCGCAGCTGTAGTCTTAATCTGAACAAAATATTTGTGTATCGTACCATCAATCGTTATCAGATTACAAGAAAATTGGCAAGAGCTCTCAACATCTCGGACTGGAACATTAGTCAAATATTCAAAAATCAACTTCTACTCAAACCCTACAAGACTTAACGCCAGCGTAGAAAAAAGTACGACGAAATATCACAGGTACTGAAACGCTTGCACGTGAGTGAAGCTTTGCTTTAGCATCGTCTTCTTAGGTGACAACATGTTTACTGTTAAGCACTACGTGAACAAACCAAACGACAGTATTTAGTGGGGGAGGAAGTCTAACAATAATCTGGAGCAAAGGGTTGCAGTTAGAAGGTAAACATTAGCTACTGTTAGGATTTGGCCTTCCGTAGATTAGATTAGATTAGATTAGATTACACGACTGCCTTTTGCTGGCATGCGCACGTCAGCCCTTAGGGCTTTTTGTACTGTCGGGAGTTTTCAAGTTAGCAAGCCGACATCCGTGTCTTTTACTAGACTTGCAATGTCCGCTACTAGCTTGTGGTTGTCAATAGAGTTAAGGCTCCAATCGAGTTGGTGTCTTTTACGCTCTAATGCTGGGCATTCAAAGAGGATATGATAGGCTGTTTCATCATCCTCTTGGCATAGTCTGCAAACAGGTTCATCTCTATAGATATTGATCCTGTGCATAAATTCTCTGAATGCTCCAGTGCCTGTTAGTAGACTGACTACTTGCTTGATTCGAGTTCTGTTCAGTCTCAACAGGGTTTTGGTGGTATGTGGATTCGGAGTTTTTAGCAATCTTTTGCAGTGTGTTGCTTGATTGTAGTTTCTCCACCTTAGTTGGTGTGCGGTATTGACCCATTCATTAATGGCTGAGCGGGCTTGGTTTTTCTGAATGCTTAGACCAGGTTCTGGACCGGTCATTGCATTACGGGCTGCTTCTTTTGCGAGCTTGTCCGCCTTTTCGTTTCCTTCAATACCTTGGTGACCTGGGATCCAGCATAATTTTACTGTATTTCCCTGGCTTAAAGTTTGAAGTTTGGATTTGCATTCCTTGACCAGTCTCGATGAAGTACTGAAAGCGTTTAACGCTTTCAATGCTGCCTGACTGTCTGAGA
Source organism: Agriotes lineatus (assembly GCA_940337035.1). NCBI lineage: Eukaryota > Metazoa > Arthropoda > Insecta > Coleoptera > Elateridae > Agriotes > Agriotes lineatus. The sequence goes on along the minus strand of OW679196.1, from coordinate 100,516,446 downwards.
GAATGTGTATGTCTCGATTGAGCAGCTTCTTTTCTATGCTGATGTTTGCGCATACGTTAATAGCTTGTACTTCAGCCTGAAAGATGTTACAAAACTTTCCTAGACTGACTTTTTCGTTGGTTCTAGGATTGGTACTGTACACACCGGAACCTGTACCCCCTTCAAACTTAGATCCATCAGTGTAAAAAATGATGTTCTTATTTGTTGGAGTTGGTAGTTGGTCCGGATTCCAACTTGTGTGTACAGTAAAGTTCTTTTCAAAGTCATAGGCTTTGATTATAAGATCACAACCCATTTCTAATATTGGGTTGTTGATGTGTGACATGATCTTGCCATGTCCTAGATTATTAGCTGTGGTCATCCAGTGACCTGTACTTTGTAATCTGTAGGCTGCCATTCTGGCTTCACCTTCCAAGAAGATGTGCAGAGGTGGCAGATTTAAAATAGCATTCAGTGCTTGTCCTGAGGTGCCTTTAAAGGCTCCAGTGATGCACCGATTAGCTAGATATTGTATTCTGCTGATTTTGTGGATCGCAGTTGCTTGTTTTATTTTGGGCCACCAGGCGATTATTCCATATGAAATTATTGGTCGAACCATGGTTTTGTACAGCCAGAGGGTCAGTTCCGGTTTGAGCCCCCACGTACTACCTATGGCTCTTTTTCCAATAACTAATGTTTGTATGCACCTGGTGATTGTTTTGTCTAAGTGGGAGTTCCAAGTTAGTTTGGAATCGATAGTTAGACCTAAGTACTTAACCTCGTTCTCCCAGTTGACATTTGTCTCAAACAGTTTTATGTTCATTCTGTTTGTGATGTTCTTTCTACGAGTGAAAGCGACGAGAGTGGCTTTGCTGGGATTAATTCTAAGATTATTCTCTAGACACCACTCTTCGGTTATCTTTAGTGCTGATTTCATTACATTGTCTACGGTTCTTTGGTATTTACCTTGAATCAGTATGACAATGTCATCAGCGTATCCTTGAGTGTAGTAGCCTTTGTTATTGAGTTGGATCAGCAGTTCATCAACTGTGAGGCACCACAGGAGTGGAGAAAGAACTCCTCCCTGTGGACATCCCCTTGTCGCCTGCACTGTCTTTTCCTTGTCAAATAACTTGACTTTTACGACTCTGGTGTTGAGCATTGCCATAGTCCATCTTATCGTGGTGTTATCGATCTGATGGTTTGTCATTGCTCTTTCAATAGAGTGGTAGGAGGTGTTGTCGAAGGCACCTTCTATGTCTAGAAATGCTCCGACTGCGTACTCCTTGTACTCCAAGGTTCTCTCAATTTTCCCCACTAGTTGGTGTAGGGCGGTTTCACATGACTTCCCTGTTTGGTAAGCATGTTGATATTTGTGAATCGGGAGTGAAGTTAGGGCTTCCTCCCTCCAGTATCTGTCTACTAATCTTTCCAACGTTTTAAGGAGGAATGACGTTAGGCTGATAGGTCTGTAAGATTTAGCTTCTGCATAGCTGCTCTTACCAGGCTTAGGGATAAATACTACTTTAGTCACTCTCCAGGATTGGGGAATGTAACCCAAGGCAAGACTTGCTTGGAACATGTCTTTGAGTGGGTTCAGCAGTATATCTATCCCTTTCTGCAGCATTACGGGTTGTATGCCGTCGTTTCCAGCAGATTTGAAAGGACTGAAGAGGCTAGTTGCCCATCTAATCCTTTCTTTGCTGACTATTCTCTTAGCTGTTTCCCAGTCTTCCCTCCTAGGGGTATGATTGGGTTCAGCCAGAGTGGGTTGTTCCACTGCTCCGGGTAGGTGAGTTTTTATCAAAAGAGATAAAGTCTCCTCTTCCGTTGTAGTGTATTCTCCGCTTTCTTTTTTAAGAGTGCCTTCCGTAACCGCTCAAAGTAGTTCTTCGCTCGTTTTCTTCGAAAGGACCATTAAGTACTTCAACAAGACTATATACATCAAAGAGGTCTTAAAAGGAGCATTGATAACATGGGAGCGTACAAAATTCGGAACCAAGCCATGGACGTTCCAGCAGGACCCAACACCGCCCCAGAAAGTCCGCCAACATCGATGAGAACGTTGCGGTGTTAATTTTGGCGGAGAATTTGCTCGCACATTACCAGATGCGAATTCTTTGGATTTGAAGTATTTTGCAGGCTCTAAAAATAAACAAAGTTTTGACGCGCTCAAGGAATACCTTTTCCGAGAATGGTAGTGCATCCCGCAGTCCCATATTAGTGCAGCGTGCGATACTTTCATGAGCAGACTCGACTTCATCATATCATCATCAAAGTCAAGGGTGATTATATGAAACAGTGAATCTTGTTTCTTAAAACAATAGCTGTTTCATATCTAGGAAGCAAAGTTATTCATTTTCTCCCGCGTCTGAATTTAATTAAACACACAACGGAGGAAATGAACATTTGCTTCTGTGATTTATACAGGGTGTTCAAAAAATACTTTCGAATATTTTACCTACTTATAGATCTCTTCAGTACGAACAAAAAAGTTCTAATAAACATAGGTTCCAAAATCAACCGTTTTAGAGATACGGAGTTTTTTTAAAGAAAATAAATATTCTTTGTTTCCTCACCGATGAAAACAAATACCGTGTAAATAATACATTTTAATTACAAATAATTAAAGTAGATGTTCTATATGTTCTTCTTCTAGTTGTACGCATCCTTTGCATCTCCGTAAAGATCAACGCCGCATTCTGTCAAAGATTCTCGCATTCATACGAACTGGCGACTTTAAATATACCCAAATACAAAAGTAAACAAGATTGAGATCAGGAGATCTAGGTTGTCACACAGCTGGACCCTTTCGCCCTATTCATCTTTCGTCGTAATTTTCGTTTAGTAAATTTCTGACCACGATTAACCAATGTGCAGGAGCCCCATCGTGCATCAACCACATGTTCCTTCTAACAACGGTACCAAGGCATTACGCAAAAAATCAAAATACACTTGGCCAGTCAACCGATTCAGAAGAAAGAAGAGATACTTATGGTCTCAAAAAACACCAAGTCAAATGTAGATTGAAAATCGCTGTTGATGATTCGATTCAATAATAGCATGAGGGTTTTCCTCTGACTAAACGTGGCTGTTGTGGAAATTAAAAATATAATTTCTTGTGAAATTGGCTTCGTCAGTAAATAAGACTTTACTAACAAAGTTTGCGTTGTTCGCCACTCTTGTCAATGCCCATGGACTGTACCCTTTGAATATGGTATGGATACAATTGTTCTTCATGTAATATTCTCCAAATCAGGGAAGCATTAATATTAAGTCTTCTAGATTTTCTTTAATCCTCCTGGAAATGTTAAGTTCGGCTTCAGGAGTAGAAACTGGCCACCATTTCTTGATTTAAATACGCCAACTTCGGCTAAACGTCGATATGTTGTTCATAAGAATACCCATTGGCCTTATCATACATGAAATGAATTAATGCCATTTCCCCGTTGGTATACATATTTCAAAATATTAGGTAAACACAAAATTTTAAATTTCAACAATGAACAACAGCAACAACGACTATAATAAGTAGCAAAAATAACTCAAACAATGAGAGCAAAAAGTGACAACAACAATAACAATATTGACACCTACAAAAACTCAAACAAATATTATTTTATTCACTTCCATAGCAGATAAGATAAATACGATTCTGCACTCCTACTTTGCGTAAATAATTGGCTGTATCTCGAGAAGGTTTGATTTTCGAACCCATGTTTATTAGGACCTTTCTATTTGTATTGATGAGATTTATAAGTGGGTAAAATATCCGAACTTATTTTCTAAACACCCTGTATATGATTTTTTCTTCGAACGCGTGTTCTATAACGAGAAATTTCGAAAATTTTGCTTAAAAAAATCATTAGTACCTAGATTTCTGTAGTGACACCTTGTCTAATTTCCAAATCAACATACATTGTAAAGCTTCGGTGTGGACACAAATGCGGGAGGTCAAAAATATTGGCTTCAGCCAGGAATTAATAAAGATTGCCTCCATCGGGTTGGAAATAGACGGTTTTGTTTCCTAAAACTGGGGTGCAAAAGTTGACTTTCTCTACAGTGAATAAAGAAAAATATTCACTTATAATACCATGAGTAGTCAAAGTTATGTCGACTATTTTTGCGCTGGTGTCACGAATGTCCATTGCGCTTTGGTACGATGCGCAATGGACATGAATAGTGATACCATCGCAAAAATAAGCTACTTAATTTTGACTAAGAATGGTATTCGAGGGACTATTTAATGAACCAAACTACTTTTTCAAATTATTTTTCAGTAAATCTAGCAACAAACTACGCAATTTGTTTAAAATACTCACTTGAATACCTTCTAGGAAGATATATCCACTGATATTTTTTTAATTGGTCAAGAAACGTCAGAATTCTGGATTTTCATTGGTCACTTTTTGACAGATGACAGGTGAATTGAATAGTCGTTAATATTTTCTAAAAGTTTTAAATAAAAATATCAAAAATTAACAGAATTATGACGGTTCTCATTAGTAACAGTTGCTTTCTCGCACCCTGTACATGTGGCGCACATGCAACTGAGATCTTTAATGAGACATCGATATAATATTTTCACTTTAGCTTTATTGCAATTCACTGCTGGAGTAGCACAACAGTATTTTTTTGTGTACACCGTCAAAGTGGTTTGAATTTGAAATGAATCTCGAACTTTGGGATTGGGAAAAAGTAAACGACTTTGCCACCCGTGCACCAATGCTTCAGGCCCCCGCTAACATTGATCTCCTGTAACTGCAAAAAGGGTTGTACTTCATCTTGTGGATGCACAAATGCAGCATTGAAATGCGCTGCAACATGTGGATATTGCTCTTGCCTGAATTCAAAGGCGATTATTGAAATGGAAGAAACAGTTCATTGTACAGAGATCTCGATGAGAACCCCAGTCGCCCTCTGATGAAGTGGCTGATGAGAATACATCGAGTAATTAAACTTGCATCATTTGAATAAACAATGCAACATTTTTTATATCTGTTATGTTTTATTTATTTATGGCTTTTGAGAAATGAAATTTTAAAAGAGCCCCATAAATATATGCCATCCCACCTTTCGGTATATCTACTACAGTGCCAGACAAATAAGGACCGTCAGGCATCGAACGAAATAAAGACATAGTTTCTGACTGTTGGACTTACGTTCCCTTACCTAATATTTACGCATGCTAGAAAGAAATATTCTGCAAGTGGTGACGCGGTGATGAGTTCATAGCATCAACGATGAGTCGCTGGTTTTATATAAACATTGGGCGTAAGCTGTGTATCTTGCCGTGAACAGTGCTGATATCATTCTCTATCTGACTGTCCTTACATAAACCCATGCCCAGAATTGAGCTCAGCTAGAAAGCTAGGCATTTCTTAATGTACTCTTGGACACAGTCTTGAGCAAAAACATTTTTTTCAATATTCAGCGTTCAGCTACAGCAAAACTCTTATAGACAGGGAGAAATTTTATATATAAGCTCTTTTCTATATAAACATAATTCCGATATCACTAATGTTTAGCAAAATATAACTAATAATCGAATCAGAGCTCCATTTTTCCAAGATGGCGCAACATATTGAGTTCAGGACTTTTTGTATATTTAACAGTACACCTAAAAGAATACATTCGTCAAGTTTCAAAACTTTATAATTTTTTTTCGTCTAATTATTTCTATTTGACCGGAATAACTTGAATGGGTTCTAAACTAAGCTAAGCAGAATTTTGAATAATTAAGCATGCGCGGTAAGTGACATATGTACGGCGTAGTAAATGTGTTAGAGGTCGCCACTTGCTTCGAAAGGTATAATGTCCCGCGCACGCACGCACATATTCACCGCTTTCCCGTGCTCAGCGATATCGCTGTCGTGATTTCTGGTAATAAAGATAACTGTAATTGTATCTTTGGAAGTCTATTATCGCTGCTGTCAAAATATTAAGACAAAATAAAATACAGAAAACGTCTAAGAAATTTAATTTAAAGTCAGAAAGAAGAATACAACACAAGAATAATTCCTAAAACACCAGAAATCAATTTAAAGAAAATTTGCGACAGATAGTTAATTAATCAAAGAATGAAATAGAAAACAAACGGTGCAGATATTGCATGGAGAATCGTAAAAACACACGGAATAATAGGAAAAATATAACAAACGTACGAATGGCACCGGCAGAACAATGGGCCAAACAAGATAAGTACCCATTGCAAGAAAATCGAAAACAATGGGTAGAACAAGAAGCACCTTTCGTGCTTTCCAAGAATACTTCGACACTCAGCATCACTCCGTTTCGCAATACAATGAAATGTTATGAACCAGATACTGACAAAAAAAATGCTTTTTGCCGACGACCATACCTCAGAAGTTGATGTTGCCTTCATTTTCGGAGGACCTATCGTATGAAAACGATCCAAGACTTCAGGAAGGTTCCTGGCGACCGGAATCGTGTACACATACGAACATACATCCCCCGCACAGCACGTTTAGGCACCCCCCAATACGGGGGATTGATCTAGTGGGCTGAGATCTTCACCAAAAGATCCGCACCGCCGAGACGGAGATTTGATATAGTGGGTTCATTAGTCGGTTGGCTCGAATTTTAGAGATATTTGACTCAGAGTGGTTTTCGATATGAGGGAATTTCAATACTTCGTACACTTCGTGTCGAAGTAATAAATGAATAAATAAAACTTCCTCTTTAAACCTCCTTACAGTATTACTCCTTAGTATCCTTCCGAGTCTCTTATTCAGGCCATAAGCATAGCTAATTCGTGACGTCTATCCACAGCTACATGTAGAAATCTCCTTTTTGTGCTATTGTGCCGAGATCTTTCGTTTTTAGTTTTATCGGTCTTTCTTTAATATATTTCAACGACTTTTAGATACACCATGTCATATATAAATGTAATTTAAAATTATTTCTTAACATGTCCCCTTCGTTACATTTCATTTGGAACAGTAGCTTTATTTTCTTTATCTTCTTTTTCTTTTACTGCGTTATCCGTCCCGAATTTGGCTCGTAGCTTGGCTCTGCTAAAAGCGATGCCCAAGTTTTTATAGGGGTGACGCCAAACCACTTCCTCAGGTTCGTGAACCAGGAGATTCTTCCTCTACCGGGTATTTGTGGACATACCTCATAATGTGGTCCAAGAATTCGAGCTTCTCCTGCTTAATGGCGTTAACCAGCTGCCGTTGACAATACAATTTTCGAAGGAGCTTCTCATTGATGACATAATCCAACCAGAAGATTCTAAATAGACGACGGTAAGTCTACATCTTTTAGTCTTGTACTCTCCTTTCCGTATCTTCAGATAGTGAAGAAGACATAGCACTTCACGATTCTCCCTTCTCTAGGCTCAAACTAAGATCTTGACACCTTAGTGGTGGACGCATCTTCTTAAAACTTGTTTGTCTTCCTCGATAGTTGATTAGTATAGAATCTTTCAGACTCTCGTTGACAGTGCAACCGAAGTATATGTAGCTAGTCATCATCTCGATCGATTGATCGTTTACCGTGAGGATTCCATATGATACAGAAGTTTACTGTTGACCAAGCATTTGGTATTTTTGATGTTATGGTCCCATCGCCGTATTCTCCATAAGCACAGTGCCATTTACCCATAAGGCGTGTTAATTACACGTAAAGTACCGTAAAGGTAAAGTGCAGGTTAAAGAGCGATAGTGGTAACACAAATCCTTATCTAACACCTTGCATGGATTTTACGAGTTACGACAGCTGGTACAGTACAAATTGATAATAACATATAAGTCCTTTTCATCTACCGCTGTGTTCCTCGGGTGTACTGAGCATTTTTCGATGTTGGCCTGGTCAAAGACTTTGGTGTAACTCCCAAAACATACTTAGGTACACGTCCCAAACAGGGCCTCCTTGGAACCTAGACCTTTACGAAAACCGAATTGCGTTTTACCGATATTTTCGTCGCATTTTTTATATATGCGGCCATAAATACCATTGAGGACTATCTTCAGCACATGGCTCACGAGATTGATGATCTTGAAGTCTTGATAGGTTTTGCAGTAACTTTCTTCGTCAGGGTTACAAAAATAAACACGCACCAGCCGCCATGCATAATCACTGTATCGTAGATCTTGTTGTGGAGTCTTGACTCCGTCATCTCCCATGATCTTCAGGAGTTCTGTACGAATATGATTGGAGCCAGGTGCTTTGTCGTTTTTGGTAAGTGTGATGGTACGCGCTACGTTCGCGACTATAATTTGTGGTACGTCGACTTCGTCGAATTTTGATTTCTTGGGTTGATCTTCTATATATTTCACGTAAATCTTGATTTTATATTCTATTTCCAGTAGCAACATCATTAATGAGGTTTCCGGTGTTTCTTTGTATGTTTTTGTCGATACTTTTTTCTGGACGATGGGTACATCGGGTCTCTTATTAGCTCTTCTACCTCTACACATGTTTCCCTCATCCAGACTTTTTTGATTTTCCTGATGTTTTCCTCGATGTTGTGATGGATAGACTAGTTTCTCATAGTTTCTGATCGCCACGGCTCTTCTCCTGCCCATCAGGTCGAGAATTTCAGCTCTCTTCCTGTAGGTGTTGATCGCCAACACCTTTTGGTGCATCCTATAGCAACCTACACCTATAGCTAACTCAGTGTTTAGTGCCTTGTCTGCTCTCTACTACTGTCTTTTGTTCTTTAGTTACAAAGTGTTGCAGAGTCGTACTTATTCGGAGCTTCTTTCAAAGGGATCTTAGAAAGCTTAGTCCGAAGGCGGCATCTTGATCGAAATTGCCCTCTACCTGTACCTGCAACTGATTAACATGTAATCCATCTGAGTTCTCGCCAACTTGTCAGGGTGGTCTGCTGCTGCCCTTCCTGTGTATGGTTTTGGAGGCGGCAAGCGTTCATGACAACAAGTTCTTCTTCCATGTGGAACTAAACCAGCCGCACTAGCCTTTGGTACATTTAGCCTACTCCTAGATCCCACAATGTCGTCTTGTTCAACCTTTGCATTGAGGTTTGCATTGCCACTTCGTGTTTTTTGTATTTTTGAGCAGTGACTGGGTGGAGCGTATACTTGACATATTGATGACTCCACTTCATTCTGGTGCGTTTTGCTAACTCCTAGACGCGTATCTTTAGCCTGTTAAGTCATTTTGCTATTTCAGATGCTTAATTGCATTTCACGCCGTTAGTTAGGTCATTTTGGTATTTTGAATAGCCGCCTAAGCTTAGAGCAGCGCGCCCGTATGCTAAGCCCTTTTAGCTCTTTATTTGGCTCCATCGCCTAATTCCAGAATCACGATTTCGCACATAGTTAGCCTAAAAAGCAGTATTTGTCGTCGGTTGGAGCTCTCCTCTGATGGCGTTTTTCTGAATTCTGAATAGCACGCTGTGGCGGCGTGATACCAGCGTGGCCCGCATTGGTTTGTTTCATTTAGCACGCGGTGGCGGCGTGATACCAGCGTGGCCCGCATTGGTTGGTTTCATTTCATCGCCTTGCGATTCGCTGTGGTTTAGTCACGTGGGGGACGCGGCCAAGGTGACCTTTTGCCAACGCTTCCCTCGGGCATTCAGCCGAGAGCCGTCGTTAAAACAAGAGGTCGGATAGTGTATGTGAGTTCGTGCGGCGCTCCCGCCATTATGGCGGGGGCGTCAGTCGTTTTCCCGTCGGGTGCTGCTTCAGCAGTTATGTTGCGGGCGTTTTCGCCTTGAAGGGAGTCTTCCAGAGCCCGTTGCAGAGAGCGCTTGTGTGTGGTGGTGGTGATTCGAAATTTGTCGAGTGATCTTCGGCGTAACGTGGGTGTTTTGGAGCCCAGTTCCTGCTACTATTAGTGAGGGGTCGTGCCCCCTTCATCTCGACCTACGAGGATTTGGTTCAGCAGAACGAGTGAGGCCCCCATCATTTTCGTCGTCCCGTTGTACGCGTCTTGACGCGTCTCCCGTCGCCATTGAGGCGGTTATGCATTCACCCCCTTTCGCCGTTGTAACACCGAAGGTACCTACCACCTACGATTGCAGCTCGTCGCAACTCAGCTGTACCAGGCTGCCTCGCCGCCCACGCATTAAGGTATGTGCCTTTAACCTGATTACCGCTGTGAACGCGAGTGTTACTCATTACTACTCATTACTACGCTAGTGTATTCATTCAGACTGCAGACAGTTCAGGCCGTGAAGGCTAATGTAAATCGTCGCTGCCCTTGCATAAGGCAATGTGTATCTTTGTACCTATTCATTACTACGCTAGTGTATTCATTCAGACTGCAGACAGTTCAGGCCGTGAAGGCTAATGTAAATCGTCGCTGCCCTTGCATAAGGCAATGTGTATCTTTGTACCTATTATTGCTGTTCACTAATGTTCAACATCTGTCGTTAAGCTTAGAGCGCGCGTGCCAGCTGGTGCCCTTAATTATAGAGTAAGGTTAGATACAGGGCGACGCATTCTGCTACCCCATTGTAACTCGAAGTGAAATATATGATTGGTTAGTTAAGGGAACTATTGTTTGTTTCGGTTTGTGCATGTTCTGTTACAGATAGACGCCCCTTTATTGTACGAATTATTGTACGACGGAACGAGGAAGCTGTGAGCGTGCAGGTGAGTGGGACAGCTGCGTAGTCGTGGTCGGATGGACACCTAATCACAATCCTTGCCTAAGGCAATCCCGAAGTTGTTGTTTGACCTTGCAACTCTTGAATAATCTTATTGGCGGAGTATTTTTGCATGCTTCGCTCCCGTCTAACCGTCCAGGCCCGGTTAGCCGGGTTACGACAGGCTTGGTGGCGCCCTCATAATTTCGACATACCCTGTATATATTATGCCACAACGCGCTTGCCCAGAACGTATCGTGTGACTCACGCCGACTCCCTGAGCGTTCCAGCCGTGGCCTATTAGCCTATTTCGAACCGATCTCAGGGCAAGTGTGTCATGTTTTCAGGACTGATTCCGTGGTGCGATGCTCACCTTGGGTGGGTGTCGTAAAGTCCTTTTCATACCGTAACAGGCTAATTTTGGCGGCCCAATCGCGTGGGGCTTGTTGTTTGTTGTTGTTGTTGGACGGTAGTAGTCTCGTTAAGCCCACCCGTCGTACGTCTTAATTTTGGCGCCCAATGTTTTTTTTTCGTCATTTCGAAGTGGTATGGACTGGTAAACCGTTTTTTTTTCTTAGTAGAATATTTTACCGAGCTTCTTTTCTTGTTTTCTATTTGTCTTTTCTTGTTTTCTTCTGTTTTCTATATGTCTTTTCTTGTCTTTTCCTGTTCTTAGTTTATTTTCATTAGTTTTCTTGACCGTGTATATGTTTTTCTTAGTTGTCATTTGTCTTTACGTTTCTTTTCTTGTTTTCTATATGTTTTTTTCTTGTCTTTTCTTATTTTCTATTTGTAGTTTTGTGTTTTCTTGTTGTTTATCGCCTTTTTGAGTTTTCTTTTTGTGTTTTTCCATGTCTTTTCATATTTTGAGTATCTTTTTCGTCATTTTTACCGTCGTTTCTTGTTTTTCTTAGCCAGTTCATACTACCGAGATCTCTTGTTGCATTTAGTGCAGATTTGATCCCGTATTAGTCGGATTTAGTACCAGATGTTGTTGAGTGAAGGTACCGACCTTGTTTTTTTAAGTCTTTTCGAAGGCTTGTTGGGAGTTTCGATTCCCTGTCGTTTACATTGTTTAGCCTTGGGCTAAGTTGACACTTTTGTTGTACCGAACTGACGTTTATCGATTTTGACGTTCACGTTATCGAGGTTTATCGATTTTGACGTTGATGATTACCGATTTTGACAATTTTTTTTTGTTATCGTTTGGTGTTGTGCCGCGTTGATTTTTGGTAAGCAGGTTGGAATTCTTTTTTACCTTCATGACCGTGTTTTGGTTTGTTGATAAGTTTTGGTGTGCTGTTGGTGTGCTTGGGGAGATTCGCTCGTGCGGTTATTACGTCCCTCAGGCCATCTTCTTAGTTGGTTTGGTGTAGTTATTTTCGTTGGACTTTTATTTCATTTTCATTATTATCATGTACCGCCCAACCTGGTTTACCGACTTCTTCGTGGACACCCCTAACAGTCATAGTAGTGTTTTGTACACTTTCCGTTAGCATTTAACGAGTTTTTGCCGCTGGTCGGAATGCTACGTACTTGTTGACGTTTTGTTGTCATTGTCATTGTACCCTTTTTGTCTGATGACTTCATGTTGTCAAGTATCGTGTTCTTTGTGAACAGTTTCGTTGAAACTTTTGAGCTTTGTGTGACACCAGGGCCCGGTTGTTCGCATAAGGTTTCTTAAGTGTATAGTGTTTGAGTGTTCAACAGATTTTTGAGTTTTTCTATGTAGTGATGCCCTGTTGTTTTCGTGGCCTAGCGCTCTTTTACCGTACCGTTGGCCGTCGCCATTTTCAACCACCTGTGTGGGATTACATAAAGAGAGCGTGTTTCTGGTCATTTTGTTTCGTGCGGACCCTGTCGTCGTAAGGTAGTCCCTTTGGGCCGCATGGAGTTCTGGAAAGGATTTATTGGGCATGCGTCATCGAACGCCTACACCCTTGGAGGCTTGGTTCTTCCGGATTCTCTTTTGGTGTTCGGTGTTGGAGTCACTTTCGAGCTCGCGCTTTGCGGTTTAATAGTCGACTTGGCTCCGGCATCGGCATTGATTGAGGATTTCGGTGGACTGAGTTTTTCCTATTACTGATTATGACTATTTTTGACAGTTTCTGTCACGACTATTTTCCTTTTTTTTTTGGTGGTTCATCCTCTTCTCTTGGGTATTCATACCAGTTGTGGGATCCACACAATGCGCCGATCTCGTGACGCGCAGCGTGCCCTCTTCAGGTAACCCTTGGGTGGGACTTTGGACTTCCATTTCTATACCCCCCCCTCCCTGTGTTCTTTTGGAACGGTTGGTCGGAAGTGTCCACAGGTGTAAGACTTATTTATACCCCATTTAGACCCATATTTTACCCGATTTCGACCCAAACAATTTACGTATTTTCTACTGGCGTATCCAGTCTTTCTTCTCCCTCTTCTCTCTTCCCACCTTTGCACCCTATCTGGTGGCCAGTGTGCGTAATCCCTTTGGGGGTGCACTCTATCGTATCGAATGTTTTTTTTTGTTTTGTTCGTTTTTCGTTGTTGCGTTTTCGTTTGAGTTCTCGTTACGTCGTCGCAAAATGCCTCGTTGTTTTATAAGAGACTTCGGGGAACTCTCTTTCAAGTAAGGGGAGTGTTAAGTCATTTTGCTATTTCAGATGCTTAATTGCATTTCACGCCGTTAGTTAGGTCATTTTGGTATTTTGAATAGCCGCCTAAGCTTAGAGCAGCGCGCCCGTATGCTAAGCCCTTTTAGCTCTTTATTTGGCTCCATCGCCTAATTCCAGAATCACGATTTCGCACATAGTTAGCCTAAAAAGCAGTATTTGTCGTCGGTTGGAGCTCTCCTCTGATGGCGTTTTTCTGAATTCTGAATAGCACGCTGTGGCGGCGTGATACCAGCGTGGCCCGCATTGGTTTGTTTCATTTAGCACGCGGTGGCGGCGTGATACCAGCGTGGCCCGCATTGGTTGGTTTCATTTCATCGCCTTGCGATTCGCTGTGGTTTAGTCACGTGGGGGACGCGGCCAAGGTGACCTTTTGCCAACGCTTCCCTCGGGCATTCAGCCGAGAGCCGTCGTTAAAACAAGAGGTCGGATAGTGTATGTGAGTTCGTGCGGCGCTCCCGCCATTATGGCGGGGGCGTCAGTCGTTTTCCCGTCGGGTGCTGCTTCAGCAGTTATGTTGCGGGCGTTTTCGCCTTGAAGGGAGTCTTCCAGAGCCCGTTGCAGAGAGCGCTTGTGTGTGGTGGTGGTGATTCGAAATTTGTCGAGTGATCTTCGGCGTAACGTGGGTGTTTTGGAGCCCAGTTCCTGCTACTATTAGTGAGGGGTCGTGCCCCCTTCATCTCGACCTACGAGGATTTGGTTCAGCAGAACGAGTGAGGCCCCCATCATTTTCGTCGTCCCGTTGTACGCGTCTTGACGCGTCTCCCGTCGCCATTGAGGCGGTTATGCATTCACCCCCTTTCGCCGTTGTAACACCGAAGGTACCTACCACCTACGATTGCAGCTCGTCGCAACTCAGCTGTACCAGGCTGCCTCGCCGCCCACGCATTAAGGTATGTGCCTTTAACCTGATTACCGCTGTGAACGCGAGTGTTACTCATTACTACTCATTACTACGCTAGTGATTCATTCCGACTGCAGACAGTTCAGGCCGTGAAGGCTAATGTAAATCGTCGCTGCCCTTGCATAAGGCAATGTGTATCTTTGTACCTATTCATTACTACGCTAGTGTATTCATTCCGACTGCAGACAGTTCAGGCCGTGAAGGCTAATGTAAATCGTCGCTGCCCTTGCATAAGGCAATGTGTATCTTTGTACCTATTATTGCTGTTCACTAATGTTCAACATCTGTCGTTAAGCTTAGAGCGCGCGTGCCAGCTGGTGCCCTTAATTATAGAGTAAGGTTAGATACAGGGCGACGCATTCTGCTACCCCATTGTAACTCGAAGTGAAATATATGATTGGTTAGTTAAGGGAACTATTGTTTGTTTCGGTTTGTGCATGTTCTGTTACAGATAGACGCCCCTTTATTGTACGAATTATTGTACGACGGAACGAGGAAGCTGTGAGCGTGCAGGTGAGTGAGACAGCTGCGTAGTCGTGGTCGGATGGACACCTAATCACAATCCTTGCTTAAGGCAATCCCGAAGTTGTTGTTTGACCTTGCAACTCTTGCATAATCTTATTGGCGGAGTATTTTTGCGTGCTTCGCTCCCGTCTAACCGTCCAGGCCCGGTTAGCCGGGTTAAGACAGGCTTGGTGGCGCCCTCATAATTTCGACATACCCTGTATATATTATGCCACAGCGCGCTTGCCCAGAACGTATCGTGTGACTCACGCCCGACTCCCTGAGCGTTCCAGCCGTGGCCTATTAGCCTATTTCGAACCGATCTCAGGGCAAGTGTGTCATGTTTTCAGGACTGATTCCGTGGTGCGATGCTCACCTTGGGTGGGTGTCGTAAAGTCCTTTTTATACCGTAACAATGTGTCTAATT
>OW679196.1:100312885-100501382 GCA_940337035.1 Agriotes lineatus | reverse complement strand
TCCGTCACAAAGCAGAGCTAAGTTAGGAAAGTATTAGGAAAAGGGGCCAAGCCCCCGAAGGGAGACCTAGAGCGGGAGGTCATGATCAGGATCTGAAGTCTCAAGTGCTTGAATGCATGCAAAAGTTGATTTTATACTTTTCGGTCCTTCTTATCGTTGCAGTCGCTCCAGGAAGAATTGAGTGAAAGCGGCGCTGTGCTTGCTTGTACGAGACTCTGCGCACCGCTGTTGGACGTCTTCTTATCTTCTATTCGGGCGTTAGGGTAATGTAACCGCAAATTGTGGCGAAATAAGCGCCGTAAAAATTTCTGGCATAATATTGATGCTTTAGTTAAATTTGCTACTGGCGCTAACGTTACAGTCTTACCATGGATTCGAAGCGAAGACTTGCTTATGAAGCTAATTGCAAAATGTGGACATTTTGCACGAATTACAAAGACTTAAATAAAACACACATTTTTGCAGTGTATTGCATAGATTCTTTGCAGTCCTGTAATAAATACAAAAGTTTACATATTCTAGGTTATGTTGAGGTATAAGTTTACGACAAAGTGTGAAAAAAATATGTCATCTTGATATTAATAGGGGCAACTGAAAGATTGACATTTTGATATGAATGCTGCGAAATGTGTAGCTCCATGTGATTGGAAAAAAGAAGACGTCAGTTCCAACAATTAATGACGACAAGCTGTTGCAGAATGAATTGTAGTAATCTATTTTATACTTGTATGTATGTATAATCTGTAACCTCATTTACCTTGCGGTGTTGAGGCTGGTGCTTTATGCGCTGGCATCTGGCGGTACAGTGCTCAACTTGCCCCGGATTCGGGATACAGAGTTGGAGCGCGCCGTTGGTGCTTGCGCAGCAACCATTGTGTGAGTTGTGTGTCTTGGTGATGTATTGACCTTGTTACTCTATTTCTTAGGTATGTGGTTCTGAGTAGAGCACAGTTAATGTGGTGCCCAACTGTGAATGGTCTCACTGAGCCCGATTCTAATCGCCATGGATACGAAAACATTCCGACCCCAGCGGGATTCGAACCGAGGACTTGCTTAATGCAAGCCTGGCGCTTACCCATCTGCGCCACGCAGCTTCTTCTGTTTTATACTTATGATTTCAAAAATATACTCCGTTTTCTAGTTAATACTGGTTGTGCAGTTAACGATTGTCTCTCTACTAACGATGATTAACTAGATGTAAAACATGTTTTTTTCTATGAGTACCTAATGGCTCGAAAATGTTAACGTTTGGTAAGAAAACTTTATCCAAAATGTTGATTTATCTCGTAATTTCAATAGGTCTTACATTATTATTAAAAATTAAATACCCTATTTTGGGTAGTGCAGTGTTTGGAAGACCACGAAGATTAGGTTCAGAGATATTTAAAGTAGCCAGGGAGCAGTTTGATAAAATTTTACATTTAGAAATTATTCGACCTTCAAATAGTAATTGAAAGAAGCCGCGTAGCGCAGTTGGTAGAGCGTTAGCCTTGCGTTAAGAAAGTCGTCGGTTCGAATCCCACGGTAGGCGGAATTTTTCCACAGTCTTGCCGATCGGTATTGGGTTCAGTGAGACCATTCACCGTTGGACAGAAAATTAACTGTGCTCTATGCAGAACCGCAGACATAAGAGATAGAGTAACAAGGTCAACACATCACCAAGACACGCACCTAACACAATGGTTGCTACGCGCTCCTACTTTGTAACCTGAAACTGGACTAAATTGAGCATTACACCGCTATATGCTCAAGCGTACAAAGCACCAGCCTCTACACCGCAAGGTAAAATGAGGTTATCGATAATACAATACAATACAAATAGTAATTGGTCACTAACACTCAAGTTGGTTTGGAAAACGAATGGAAACATGTGAAGATTATTGAGCATTGAATAGTATAGCAATCCCAGACAGGTATCTTATACCTCATGTTCATGATATGATTTCCAACCTATGATACCACGGTATTCTCAAAGGTAGATTTGGCTATTTGTACTCCTATCGGATTCTATGAATTTGTTTCAATGCCAATTGGGTTAAGAAATTATGCACGGACTTTTCAGCGTTTTATATACATAGTTTTAAAGGGTTTCGACTTTTGTTTTGTATACTTAAATGATATTTTGATTGTAAGTGAGAGCGTGGAAAATGATAAGCATTATTTAAAGCTACTATATGAGACACTTTAATATTTCGGGTTGATAATTAACCTTGAAAGGTGCGAATTTATTAAATCTGAGTTAATATTTCTAGGTACAAATTAACTAAAAATGGTCTCCGTTAACCGGAACAAAATGATATTGCTATTTGACATTTCCTCACCTACAAACTGTAGGGAAATTAGGTAAATTTCTAGTTTTAATAAATTTCTACCATATACTTATTCCAAGTATTAGAACTGCTGAGTAACATGTCGATAAAATTAAATAATTATGGCAGTAAATTAAATAGGAAATTGATATAGGATAATATTTCTTTTTGCTAGAGCTACTCTTCTTATTTATCGAAAATCAAATCCTGAAACAAGCATTACCGTCGATGTACCAAATAAAACTGTTGGAGCGATTCTTCATCAGAATATTGATGTAAAGTGGTTTCCTCTGTCTTTGTTTTACAAAAAGTTATCTTCAACAGAATTTAGATACAGTACTTTTGGTAGAGAACTGGTAGCTATTTTTCAGGCCGTTATACATTTCAAATATTTTGTTGAGGGACGATCATTCTTTGTACTTTCAGATCACAAATCGCTGATCTTTATTTTCAAGTGCAATTCCAAAATTGACAAAATGTCGTCGTCTCCAGTTTAGCCATCAGCAGTAATATCAGTTGGTTGGTTGTTTCTTCGTTTATAGTTATTCCGTTTGTTGTCTGTTTTTATGCTTTGTGCAATTGTTTTTTTCTTCATTAAAGAATGCATATTCTTTTTTTAGTGTATCTTACCTGTACGTTTCTGAAATTCTTTCGATACTTTTCAACGTCTATAGATTGCAGGATTCTATTGTCTATAGTCAGCACACTTTGATTTTTTATTTTTTGTTTTAACACATTCTTTAGTTAGGAATTTTCCCGCACACTTGAAGGATTTTGGTTCCCGAAGAGAGTTTTTGTGTGTGTCCATACAACATGCAATTTTTATTACTACGTTTTGAATAGTTTCTATTCCATAGACATATTTTCTTGATGTCCTCAGTCAGTATGGTCAACTGTGAGCATAAACAGTGAAAGTGATTTTCTAACTCATTCACATTTCATCTTTTTTTAGTTTTCCTTCTTTCTTTATTAAATTTACTGCAGAGTATATTTTAAGTTTTCTCATACTCATTTATTTTGACACGTGGTTTAATGGTTGGTGTAGCTTCTTTGGCCATCATCTTAATTGGTCTTGTTTGATATGTGATAAGTGATTTTTCTCTCTGTAAAGCTGGCAACTACTTTTCCGAAGTCTTCTTCATGGCGCATTATTTTCATTTGGTCGTTATTTACTGTCTTAGCTTTAAAGACCGTGTTGTTAGTAGCGTGTTCAAATTGTAATAATCTTCTGCATTAGTTTTTATTATTGGTGGAGGAAGTGGTTCAATGTTTTCTTTCACCTGTTACTTTTGGCCACTTTAACCTGCTGTTCTGGAAAGGGTTTATTTATGGTTTTATTTTTTCCAACTGTAATGCAAACCACTTCAGTGACCAATTCTTCTTCATCTGTTACATACATCTGTTGTTGGGCAGTTGGTTTCTCTGTTTTCTTTTCATTTTATACTTCTTTTTTCTTTTTTGTTTACAATAGTTTATCCGTTGCTGTAGTCGCTGAACAGTGTTTTGAAGCAGATCCCTTATGCTTTTTTCGAATCGAAGCATTATACAATGCCTGCTAATTTTAACTTCTTATCTGATTTTTCTGGAATAATACGTTCTTTTTTGTATAAGTGCATTGTTGTGGGCGTCCCATGGTGACATTGATAGCTGGATATGATTTGATTTCTTCTTCACCAGTAATTTATTTGAAAATTGTATCATTTCGATTTACTGAGGAAAAAAATCTACCGTATCTGCAGTTCGGTGTTTCGAAATGTTTGTTTAAAAATAACTTAATTAGCACATTCCCAAATGCTTTAGTTATGCATTTACTTAACATTAGCTTTCATAGTTGCTGAGGATGAAAGATCATTTTTCCAGTAGTTATTTTGTTTGAAATTGACAACGTATAAGCATAAGGGAGTAAACGGTACTATGACACTAATACCACTTATAGGTATAACACACAAACATATGAGTAAACAAGAATGAGGGGGGGGGGGCGCAAGAAAGGAAAGCTGGACAGGAACCGGTCGACAGGATTATATTTAGCTAGAAAACCTCCTGAATATTTTCAACTATTTTTAAAACTATTAACAATAAATGCTCCAGCGTCAACAATGAACTTGATTTTATTAATTTTGTAGAAGAGACTGATGAACTCAGTTGGCTCCTGAAACATTTTGGTTTAGCTAAACACAGGTTACTTTTTTTGTATTAAAGGAACAAGGTTGAGAGACTTATATTGCTTTGGGCCTGAAGTTTCGGTGAAAATTACATAGATTTCTGTTGTAAGGACTGTGCACGTTATTAAAATTGGATTGTCAAACGTTCCGCGATCTTGACCTCCGGGGAATGACAGTCACGTTGAATGAAATGTCACTGTCAAAGCGCGGGAGATTTCATGAAACGCTGAGTTTGCAGCAGGGTTATTAGCTTGTGATAAACTAGAAATTTTGGTGAGTTGGAGAACCAATTCTTCAATCATAATAGTAATTATGGAACGGAATCCGGGTGACAATAAGACCAGAGCCATGCTGATATATTTTTTATTTATGAATCGATTTGGATAAAATTTCGTATGAAGATACTAGACATAATTTATCATTGACTGACAGATATAGTCAAAATAACCAACTTCCGGTTCTACCGAAAATGACAGCAACTTTAATTTTTTCTTAAATAGATTACCCTGTATATTTTATATTTTTCGGAATCTCCAAGTCAAATTACATACAACAATCTCGCAAATTTTCATTTTTTCAAACAAATAGTAATTTATTATACAAGAGGATAACGTTAAATTTTATCCACGAGTGAATCGTTTAACGTCGAGACGAAGTCGAAACGTTAATGATTCAAGAGTGGATAGAAATAACTTTATCGTCGTGTATAATACAATATTTTTTTCTATAGCAAGAACTTTGACAATTTCAAAAGAAAATATGGACAGTCAATCACATTTCAAAATGTCAGTAGCCAGATTGGGTTGCTACGAAAATACGAAGCTGTCATATTTAATTTAAACAAAAGTTAGAAAATTAAATTACTTTTTCTACTCCTGTAACTAAAATGCCATTTAACATACTAACATACACGTCGCTAAGTGACCTTTTAATCATGCCTTCATAACCTATAACTAAAGAGCCTCTTAGTCATGAGCTGAAGTTGGCAACGATGTTTTAGTCATGTGGTGAAGTTAGGTTAAAATAGTATTTGCTTTATTAGCCACAGCCAAAACTAAAATCAAGTTAGTTTTCAACCGTCACTTTGAAGTTTGTCAAGCATAATTTAACCTAATATAATAAATGTCAAAATTTTAATGAAATAATATGATGTTATATTCTCTAAATTTGTGGTCGTAGAAAAATTATAGTATGCAACTCGTTTTATAAACTTATTAGTCACTCATTTTATTAAATACTCGCTCTGCTGCGCTTCGCTCGTAATTAATAAAACTCGTGACTAAAATGACGTTTATAAAACTTGATACATAATATACTATTATCTATCCTTGATGTTAAAGTGCTACTTTATCTACCCTTGCTGTTAAAGTAAAACTTGACCTTTTGTTTTGAGTTGATAAAAGCACACTTTAACATGTGCTATAGAAAAAAAATTTTTTTTTCTAATTTTAGTTTTTACAATGGAAGCAACTTGTAATATAAGCTATTTTATTAACAAGGTCAATAACAAACCATTAATAAAAGAATAAAATTTTCTAAACGTGTTTTTTAAGAAAGTCACTTTTTAAGTGGTACCAGGTATTAGGGGCCATCTTGCCATTAGATAGAAAATGTAATTACCAAACTAACGATATGCATCATGCACTACTTTACCTTTATTTAAAATTGAAGATTTTTTGAAATTTTTGTTTATTACCTAAGTAAATGTGAAATGCTGTTATATATAATTTGAGTCGTAGATTCTGAAAAACATAAAATATATAGATTAATCTGTGTAAAAACCAAAATAGATCTCATTTCCGGTGAAATCGGAAGTCACCCATTTCAATTAAATGTGTGTTTTAATCCAAAATTATGTCTAACATCATTATATCAAATTTCATGCAATTTCATTCGTAATTAACGGAGATAGAGTCATGGCCCTGATCTCCTTGTCACCCGGTATATGCAGCCCATTATAACCAAAATATACACATACAGAATGCGGCAAGCTGAACCATTGCAAAAGCACAGATAATATGCATGTGGCCGTTGTGATGTTTAACAAACGAACAATCAATGTACGATAGCGGTAGGTCGTTAGGATCATTATATACCGGGTGAATGAGACCGATTTTGTAATTTTTTAAATACAATTACGGCCACGTGTAAAGTCCCCTTTCTTTGCTATGATCCTAGTGGCCTGCAGCATTCTACAGTGTGTCCAAGATAAGGAGGGCCAGTATGGGGATCTCGGTAATTGTAAGAGATACAAATTTGGTTAAATGGGAAGAAAGTTGAGCAATTAAAGAACTAAAAAAATGACGTCTAGAAATCCTTGATATGATTTTTAGTTTTTGAATTATCTCAAAAAAACCGAATGTTTGGATTTTATTTTTTATTTTTTTCTGGCGTTAATATTAAAGTTAGAGCGAAACTGATTAAACTTCTTTATAGCAACTTTTAGTGGACTTAATGATTACGTTATCAATTTTTTTATCCGACGTTTCGTCTTCGGGAAACCATCAACTTCATTTTTTTTAAATACGATCCTGGTTTTTTTATGCCAAATTTGCAAAGCCCTTGTTACTCTAAATTCAACAATGTACCACATATTATGGTTTAATTACGTTTCAAGCTTTTTTCTGATCATCATCAGAAAATTTTTTAGATACGGACCTGCATTACTGATAATTTTGTAAAAATAAGTTCATACAGTAAGTTAGGCCTTTTTACATGCCATTAAAATATGTCTTTGTTCCTCACTTGTAAACATCAATTTATCAAGTCACTGTATTCACCTTGAAAATGTCTCTTAACTGGCTAGCCAGTAAATTTTTTACTGGCTAGCCAGTAAAATTTTACAAACGTGCTCATAGATAAATGATAGCGTGCAAAGCCACAGTTGTCTTCCTTAGTATGTGTCATATTGATGAATTTAGTGCTTGGCAGTTTGACATTTTGAATAAATGGTAAATTTCTTGTTATTTATTAGTGAGGAACAAATAAAATATTCAACAATACACGCAAGGTAACAGGTTTTACTGGCTCAAGAAGGTGACTGGCTCGCCTTTGGCTCGCCAGTCGTATCCTTCTATTCGCCAGTAAAAACTTTCTTACCAAGGTAGTAATGTAATAGATATTAACGATACAAGTTTGATTATGAGCATCTTAACGACACGAGTTTGATTGCCAAAAACGAGGCGGTGATCCGAGTTTTGCGGCAATCAAACGAGTTTCGTTGTGTGCCATAAGCAAACGTGTATTGTTCAATATTTTATCTTCATCAATAAACTCTGGTTCAATGTAATTTTTATATATAAAAAGAGTGCGGTAATAAAGCTCTTAACAATACTAAAATTAATTTGGTTAAGAGGCTATAACAACACGGATGAAGATAAAATACTATAAAATGCACATCATAATGTCATAATTCTGATACATTAATTTAATAAGCAACCAATAACTATTAACAATAAACAACAAATAAATGAACAAAAGATAGGCAGAAAGAATGAGAAAACGTGCCTTGAAACAATCTAATAGGTATTTAACGTTTTGAAATAGAAGAAGAACTTAGAAGATTGGTTCTTGAAGCCTTTCAAAGTATAACGCCAGTATTGCTGAATAATGTTTTAGATTCTACAGTTAGATATTATTTATGCATAGAGAATGATGGCAACCTTTTTGAATACCTTCTGTAAATTTAATATAAAAAAATAAAATCCAAAACTTGGGTTTTTTGAGATAATTCAAAAACGAAAAATCATATCAAGAATTTCTAAACGTCATTTTTTTAGTCCTTTAATTGCGCAACTTTCTTTCCATTTAACCAAACCGAGATCCCCATACTGGCCCTCCTTATCTTGGACACACTGTATATACCCTATTTTGCAAAAATATACAAAAAATATGCAAAGATTTTTGAAATATGCATGTGCATGGACATGTGAATGCGCTCATTTACTTTACGCAGAATTTGAAATAGCTTTAATTCCTGGTCCATTAATCATAAACCTATATTTAAATTTTAAAAAAGAGAGAAAACGTATTTAATGTTTTGTTTTACTCGTGTTAATAATTCTTACGAAGGTTTTCATAAGAATTAACCAAATTCGTAAATTAATCAATATCATGAAAACATCTTACAAATACATGCTTTCCAAAATTAAAAAGAGACTTAAATATTGAAAACAATATTTCAACGTCTATAGATGTACAATGACCATTCACAAATTTTGGAATAACAATAAGAACTACATCAAGATCCTCAACAAACTCACCATTCAAAACGTGGCTTATATTATTTAAGATAGTATAACTAGAATTTTTCTTCAAGACGGAATGATTTTTTTCTAAAATTTTAGCACTTCTTACAATTTCAACTTTTACACTTTTGCATGAATTCACAAAACTGTTTATTAATGCCAAAAATTCATAAAAAGTCATTCTTTGGATTTTAAATTGTGTTAGCCTAATCTGCGTCGAAATATTGTCAGAAAATACCACTTTCACTATTTTTTTTTACACTCCGAATATCTGAAAACCGTCCTAGGCAATTCTTACAAAAAAAATTAGAGATTTATGCTACAATATGCACGCAACTGCTAAAATATATCAGAAATGTTTAAATATGCCATAATTAATTAGTGTCAATTAACTGTCAAAGTATAAATTCGTCGGCATTTATAATCGTATCCTAAAATATGCATAAATGACAGAATATGCAGTTTGCATAAAATCCCTTGGAAACTACTTTTTCAACTATTGAAAAAGG
Source organism: Agriotes lineatus (assembly GCA_940337035.1). NCBI lineage: Eukaryota > Metazoa > Arthropoda > Insecta > Coleoptera > Elateridae > Agriotes > Agriotes lineatus. The sequence continues at coordinate 100,492,152 of OW679196.1, read as the reverse complement.
TTCAAAATTGCAAACGAAAGCATGTAGAATAATTAATAAAAAATTATAAAGTGCCTCTTCAAGAATTTCCTCACATATTCGATGGATTCTACTTATGCTATATCCAATGCAATCGATATACTTATTCAATGTAATCGACATATTCGTTATAGCGGATATATTCAATATATTCCAAAACATTGATATATTCGTTATAAGCCATAAATCGGTCATATTAGTATAATCGATATCTCGCGATTAAATAAATATCAAATCTAGTTTGTTGTGGCTCCATATTATGCACGTAAATTAGCGTAATTAGCCAACTCGATTTAAAATTTATTTGATCACTCTATCGTGTGTCGATACAGTGTGGTCGATATATTTCAGATCAATGATATATTCGTTCTAATCGATATATTCTATTTAATCTATATATTAGATATAGGCAATATATTCGATGTAGTCGATATTGTCGGATATCGAAAATTGCAACTTCGAGGCTTAGCTAATATAACAACTATCAAGTATTTATTTGGTGCGGAATGTAATAATCAAAGAAAGCACGACATGCATTAATCATACTGAAATGTGTAACCTTTCACTTTGTTTTTGCAAATAATCTCTTCCTATTGTATTGCTCCTAGAATATGCTGCTCAAACATATGATTTAGTTGCAGTAATGAGTATAATTAATTGTTATATTTTACACCGTGTAGTGCGTCATGTCGAATTTGCACACAATCACTGGTAGTTTAATAACGGCCAGTTGGCCCTAGTTTCTTTTTGGATGTGGTGGTGCATTTTTCCCTGACCCTCGTTAGTGGTTTCTTTGTGTGTCCTTTCTTCCAACATCCTCAGTTGTCCTTGTACTTTGTTTTACCTTGACGTTACGTATCTGTATTTTTTAACGTAATTATATTAATTTGTATACACAAATTGTGTGGACAGAATTAGAACGTGAACTCTGCGAACACTCCTTCTATAACAAAGTAAAACTGTCTTTGTTGCCCAGCCTGAACCGGCGTAATCAAAGTGTAGACCTTGCTTTACACAAGGTACAACATATATTATATTTTGTTAAAAATGTTATATCAATCTAATATAGCATTACAAACAACATTTTTTATATTTTTAAAAATGCCCAGCAAAATGTATTTTCTGAAAGTTAAAACAAGAATGTATGCTTTTTAGTGGATGCTATATACGTTCAGGAAATCAACCAAGGAATGTCACAATCTAGTTTACTGAATAATGTAATTGATCCCAACGTCAGGAGCTGATTTTTAATGCAACTATAATTGAATTCTCTTCTAATCCAGGAAACACATACGTTTCAGCAAGTAACGTTTAAATCTTTCTCAGAAATTCCAGAGAATTCTGAAAAGATATACAAATTATTATAGGTATATCGGTATGTCCAAACAACTACCATATTTAGTAAGCAATGTTTCTTATTCCATGGGCGTGCTGCGTGCACCGCGTTACACATGTTTTATTGCTCGTTTAAAATACGTTTGTTTCCGTAGCGGGACAAGCGCGGGTCATCCGGTCACATCTTCACATCGTGTTAAAAAGTTATGGGCGTGTTGAACAATGCGCCTTCAGCTACGCACTTTAATCTTTAATGGACATCGAACGTTAAAAAGGAAGTAGGTAGAGGAGGCGGCACGCAGACTGCCAGTGATAAATCCCATTAAAATACACTTTGGAAAAGTCGTCTCGCGTGTGAATGCCATGACTCGACAGATAACATGCCTTTATAATTACGGGATATTAGAAAATATCATCGTCTGATTAGGTTTTTTTTGTGCCTGATGCTGCGTTTGTCGGAATGCTTTAGAAAACTGGGCAGCAAACGGTCATAAGGCCAGCAGCGTTTGCAAAGGAAAATTAGACTTTATGCGTACATGTTTTAGATCATCTACACCTTTTTCAGTTGTAATTCAGAAAATGTAAAAAGTATTTCAGAAAATGTAACATATAATTCAGATCAATAAATTGTAATTCAGAAAGCGTCAAATATAGTTCAGATTAGTAAATTGTAATTCAGAAAGCGTTAATTGATAGTCAGAAACGAAGAAACAATCTTTATATCAAATTATTATGTAGATACATTACAGGGGCGGAATAGCTGGGAGGTAGGGAGGCAAAGTCCTCCCGGGCTCTCATACCTCAGAAATGCGGGCCTCTGCTGGCACCCAGTGTAAAAAGATCGGTACCTACATTCTTAATAAAATATCCATATGAAGTGGTAAAATTAATAGGATGAATGCCAATCATGTAAACATTTAGAAAATAAAAAATTTGCTTGCCAAAAGGGAGCCCATCCTAAATAACTGCTTGAAAAGTGCTATAGAGAACAATAAAAAGCGTAAGAAACACAAGGCAAAAACTAGAAAATTACATGGTAGGAGCAGTCGCGTAACTCTCCTATCAAAACCCATCGTAAACAAGTTGATAGGGTTTACATTACAGGCAAATAGAGAAAGAATGTGAACAAACTGGCCAATAGACGTTTTAGCCTCCAAATGGGTAACACCTACAATATAAACATTGAAGACCAGGCTACTATCATATTAAGTTATATCGCTGATGGAAACGTCTAGGTCTATGCCCATAGCTGAAATTTATGTATGTCCGACAACTGTGATAAAAAAAATTGCAAAATGACAATGGAATTCCTTGTGATGATCACAGCTTTATCGCATCTATGAATTTCAAACTAGAAGCTTTAGATGTGCATATTGCAGTAGAAGAGAAACTGTCAGCAACCACAAGCGTTGTGAGGAAGACCAAAATGGACAGTGAACAGTTTAGCAACGAAAAATCTAAGGACTCGATGGATGTGTTCCAGTTGAAGTGTTCACTGATATCAAAGATGCTATCAGGAGTGCTCCAGAATAATAGTCGAATAGACGAAAAACATGTGTTCTCAATTCCGTCTGTCTTTGTCCGTGTCTGTTGGAGATATAGCTCAGAAAGTATTTGTTGGAGAATATACTTTCGTTCAAACACATACAGGATGAGTACCTTAAAAAATAAATTTTTGGTGTAAGTAAGAAATAGATAAAAGTAATATTTTGCATTCCCATATAGGTCAATTTTACCATTGAGAAATGGGACGTCACAGATACAGGGCAAATGTCGTAAAAAGAATAAAAATTGCAACGATTAGCACGTCATGCATAAAGCAGCCACAAGCGAAAATAAGAGGCTCGCCGTCGTGGCCGAACGGGGCTAGCGATAGAATCCACCCGGGATACTACCAGGAACTGAAATCAGGCTGAGTTCGAACCCTATTGCCTGCATTTTTTTATAGCAAATTGCTGCAAGTGCTTCCTTATATTGTTTCAGTATTATTGGGAACGTTAAGATATTTTAATCCTATGTGGTGCATTTTGCGTGGAAAGTTTTGTGTAAACCCCTTTACAAATGTTTTATACTATACATACTATACTTTGTCTATTAGACGAAAGAAGTATTGTAATCGTAATTAAATCATCTTTCGAGATTGCTTCAGATCTTCACGTTTCAGGGTCTCTAGATAACGAACATGTTTTCACAATTTCATGTCTGTCTGTCCGTCTGTCCGAGTGCTCGGCTGTGGCGGTATAGCTCAAAAACTACTTGTTAGAGGAAGACGATATTTACATGCGGATTATATGTTTACCTGGCTCGAAATTTTAATGAAAATGGAACTCAACAGAGGGGGAGAGCAAATATCGTAAAATATACATCGATCAACGCGTTCCTTATAGAACCAGAAACGACCTAACTTTTCTGCCGGCGTGGTCTAGCGGTTAAAGCGGCCGACTAGCAATATTAGTAATCTAATTAGGCCTGGTAGAACGCGCGGGAGCGAGTCTGGGAGCCCGAGTTCGAATTCCAAGGACTGCAATGTTTTTATTGGAAAACTGATGTAATTCGCGCAAGGGAAGTTCCGTGTAAACCTCTTTGCAGAGTTTGTTACCTACTTTCTGCATTCTCCCATTGATGTTAGGTAAGTATACAGGTTTTACAAACTGGTACGGGCCGTTTAAGCTGAAGTCCTCCCGGGCCTTTCTCTTGTCAGTCCGCTCCTGGGTACATACATACTGGATGTGTGTCAAGTTTTCAACAAATTAAATATATACTGTACTGTTGATTTGTAAAAAACTCTCTGGACAGGTCTATCTTAATTATTGTTTGTCATCTTTTCGTTGAAAATAAATTAACTTTAAATTTTTTATCTCAGAATTCACGTTATTGTTGTATGCTGGCTAAGAGCCGTTGATATCCTACGATTTTGTAACAATTGTTATAAATATATATAAGTATTAAATTATTGCAAATTGTACAATTACTGTATATATGTATCTACATAGTAATTCTTCATAAAGGTCGTTCTTGGTTTCTGAATTACAGTTGATGTTTTCTCAATAACAGTTGATGCTTAATGAATTAAAAATGAATATTTTTGAATATCAATTAACACTTTCTGACTTACAATCTACACTTCCTGAAATACAAGTTACACTTTCTGAATTACAATTTACTAATCTGAATTACAAGTTACACTATCTGAATTACAATTTACTAATTTGAATTACAAGTTACATTCTCTGAATTACAATTTACTAATCTGAATTACAAGTTACCCAATCTCAATTCCAATTTACTATTCTAAAATAAAAGTTATACTATCTGAATTACAGGTTACACAATCTCAATTACAATTTACTGTTATGAAATACAAGTTATATTATCTGAATTAAAATTAACTAATCTGAATTACAATTTATGCTATCTGAATTACAATTTACTAATCTGCATTACAAGTTACACTATCTGAATTACATTTTACTAATCTGAACTACAAGGTACATTTTCTGAATTACAATTTACTAATCTGAATTATAAGTTACACAATCTCAATTACAATTTACTATTCTGAAATACAAGTTATACTATCTGAATTACAATTTACGAATCTGAATTACAGGCTACATTTTCTGAATTATAAATTACTGATCTGAAGTACAATTTACGCTTTCTGAATTATGATTTACTAGTCTGAATTACAAGTTACACTATCTGAATTACAAGTTAAACAATCTCAATTACAATCTAATATTCTGAAGTGCAAGTTATACTATCTGAATTACAATTAACTAATCTCAATTACAATTTGCGCTATCTGAATTACAATTTACTAATCTGAATCACAAGTTACATTTTGTGAATTACAGTTACTAATCTGAATTACAAGCTACAAAATCTCAATTACAATTTACTAATCTGAAATACAAGTTATACTATCTGAATTACAATTTACTAATCTGAATTACAAGTTATACAATCTCAATTACAAATTTACTATTCTGAAATACAAGTTATACTATCTGAATTACAATTTACTAATCTGAATTACAGATTACATTTTCTAAATTACAATTTACTAATCTGAAGTACAATTTACGTTTTTTGAATTACGATTTATTAATGTAAATTAGAAGTTACACAATCTCAATTACAATTTACTATTCTGAATTGCAAGTTACACTATCTGAATTACAATTTACTAATTTGAATTACAGGTTACATTTTCTGAATTACAATTTACTAATCTGAATTACAAGTTATTCAATCTCAATTACAAATTTACTATTCTGAAATACAAGTTATACTATCTGAATTACAATTTACTAATCTGAAGTACAATTTACGCTTTCTGAATTACGATTTATTAATCTAAATTACAAGTTACACAAGCTCAATTACAATTTACTATTCTGAAGTACAATTTACGCTTTCTGAATTATGATTTACTCGTCTGAATTACAAGTTACACTATCTGAATTACAATTTACTAATCTGAATTAGAAGTTACATTTTCTGAATTACAATTTACTAATATGAATTATAAGTTACACTATTCTGAAATACAAGTTATACCAGCTGAATTACAATTGACTAATCTGAATTACAGATTACATTTTCTGAATTACAATTTACTAATGTGAAGTACAATTTACGCTTTCTGAATTACGATTTATTAATCTAAATTACAAGTTACACAATCTCAATTACAATTTACTATTTTGAATTACAGGTTACATTTTCTGAATTACAATTTACTAATCTGAATTACAAGTTAGACAATCTCAATTACAATTTTACTGTTCTGAAATACAAGTTATACTATCTGAATTACAATTTACTAATCTGAAGTACATATTACGCTTTCTGAATTACGATTTATTAATCTGAATTACAAGTTACACTTTCTAAACTACAATTGAGGAAGCTGTAGTTAACGTGATGCTACTCCAGCTTAGGTCTCAAATACAGCCATCGTTTCCATTATTTTACTTTTATAAAAAATGTGGAACGCATGGGGAGGGGGGGAAGGGAAATTTTTAATTCGCCACACTTAAAAATCTTAAAGTATTAATAAAGTGAATGCGGTTATAAAGAGATAGCATTAGAAGTCATACTCTTTTATTAACATCGCATTATCAGCTAAACCACAGGAAACTGTCAAGCTCAATTTTTAGATACGCAGAATTTTAATTTTACGTCCAGGACAATAATTTCAACGTGTGGGATGCAAACCCAGGAGAGGGGAGAAATGTTCTGAGCTTTAAGCAACACAAAAACTGTATTTATTACTAATTAAAACGGAAACACAATTGCATTGTTAAACATGGTATAAAATAAGGAAAGATATTTGCTTTTCAGAACAAAATTTTTCACAAGATGGTAACAGACTGGAAAATTGACAACATGACACACTTTGTTATCTTTCCATATTTAGTTATATTTTGTTACGGCTTTAAAAAAGGCAAAATTATGCGAAAAGCTTGATTTCAATACAGAAAATTCATCAAAAACGGTCCAAATCTAAATAAGTCATTTAGAGGCAAATTGTATTTTTCTTGCACCGTTTGACGTCCAGTTTATAAATTCTTTTTCTTCTTCAATAAAGAGCCTATTAGAAGATTTTGAAATGGGTTTCTAATCTACTCGTATATTTTTACTATGTTATAGTCGACTATAAATGTGTTCTAAACTACTTCGTCACCATTGTTAACTGATTTTAAATAGGTACTTCTAAATAAAACTTTCATGTGTTGCTCTTCCGTCTTGTAGGTTTTGACAAATTCATCCACATCTTTCCATTTCCTTACAAAGTTCAGGAAACGATTATGGTATGAGTTTTATATAATTGACAACGGCTGCAACTGTTGATAACACTACATTTAGATCATTTCTTTGCAACAAGTGCTTCTCTGTGAATTATGTAATATATCCAGATACATATTAGGGATTTTTCTTTCAAAGCACTTGTAAAATTTTATAAAGTGCTATACAATTCTTAAATTGTATGTTTGTCTCGCGTATAACTTGTCTAGTATTTTAACGATAACCTATCGCAAAATCGGACTTAAACAGTGAAGTGACAATTCCTGCTACTATCTATTGCCTTATCAAAGTCAGTTGTTAAAAATGTGTTACAAAGTTTTTATAAAAGTTCCCGTTCTCTATCTGCAGATGTACCACCAATGAACAATTCAACAAGCAATAGTGTCATTTGATAAAAATATACAGTGTAGTTGTTTGGCAACATTTTCTCCAAATTCCTACAAATTTAGATGAAATTTGTTGCCGCATGTCTACATATATATCATCAATTTGATGAACAACAGTTTCATTTGACAGAGGTATACCCTGTAGATGTTTGACAACATTTTCTCGAAACATAATTTCCAGAATATTAATCACAGCTGCCAGATCTTCCTATAAGTTTTGATAAAAGTTGTTGTGTGTATGTCTATAGATATACCACAAATTCTATAATCAACAGTATAATTTGATAAAGGGATGTCCTTTAGTTGTTTGACATACATTTCTCCAAACATAATGTCCACAATATCAATGCAACTGGCAGATCTGCCTATAAGTTTCCATAAAAATTGTTGTTGCAGATATGCCTAGAGATGTACCATAAATTCAACGGACTACATTATCATTTGATAAAGATATGCTTTGCACTTGTTTGTCAAAATTTCCTCCAAACATAATTTCCAGAATATCAATCACAGCAGATCTTCCTACAAGTGTCGATAAAAGTTGTTGAGTAATAGTATCACTTGATAAAGGTATGCCCTGCTCTTGTTTGGCAACATTTTCTCCAAATATAATTTTCGCACCACCAATCACAGTTGGCAGAACAAAGTTTTGCTATAAATTTCGATAAAAATTGTTAATTACTTTATTTCATAGAGGTATGCGCTATTGTTGTTTGACCAATTTTTCTCCAAATATAATTTCCTCAATCGATGGCAGTTGGCAGCATATGGGCTTTCTACAAGTTTCTACAAAGTTGTTGCTGCATGTCTACAGGTATATCACAAATTCGGTGAGCAACATTTACATTTGGTTGCGGTATGCCCTGTAGTTGTTTGTTAATTTTTCTTCCAAACATAATTTCCACAATATTTATCGCAGCTGGCAGAATAACATCTTTCTACAAATTTCGATAAAAGTTGCTGTTGTATGTTTGCAGATATACCACCAATTCGATGAGCAACATCATCATTTGATAAACGTATGCGCAGTAGTTGTTCGGCAAAATTTTCTCCAAATATCTACAATTTCAAACACAGCTGGTAGATTAAGGTGTTCCTACAAGTTTCAATTGAAGTTGTTGTTGAATGTCTACAGATCTCTATACTATATAATCGTGTGTTGTGCCTGCGTCTCTGCCTGGCCTTTTTATCGGCAACGATCGAGCGTGCCGCGTATCCTTTATAACGCAGCGACAAACAAGCTTAATATATACGCTTTTGTAGGCGAGTGGTTGGAGCGTCTGATCAATAATTGGATTCCCCAGGTTCGAATCGCACCGACTAAGAGTTTCCTTTTGCTGTTTCGGTATTAGTAGCAGCATTAAGATATTTTACCTATTTTGTACATACTTTTGAACACTATTTTAAAGACGTTAAAACATTTTTGTCTGCCACTTTCTTATTTACCATTCTATGGTAAATGGTAAAATAAAAAAAAAACTATTTTAAATAGAGTACGGCAACCTATGTGGTGACTCAAAAGTTAGCATAGGGATAATTTAATGAGCAACAGTATCATTTGATCAAGGTATGACCTGTAGTTGTTTGGCAATATTTTCTCCAAACACAATTTTCACAATATTAATCACAACTGGCAGAATAAGCTTATCCTACAAGTTTCAATAACAGAGTCTTCAATTAATTTTCAATTGCGACTTTAGTACTTGGGTACGTTCCAGAATCGACTAGCTATAAGGGAGATAGCATAAATTCTTTTTACAAACGCTTAAATCAATATAAAATTACAACGAGCGCCAATGAGTCTCTAATACTCTAGATATGGCCACATGGAGACCACTACTCATAAACTCAAAAGTATAATGGATATTGAAATAATCTGGAAATAATCACTTAACGGTCAAACTACAAATATTAACAGAATGAAACGGAATAAAACTACTGTTTCCAACTTATTACGACTGTAATAAGAAAAAGTTGTAAATAATAAAGCACTTAAAAAAGTTGACCAAAGAGATAAATACCGGTAAATAATGTTTACGCATGCTAATAAAAACTCGAGGGGGCTTGAGGAGCCCCTGTTGAAAGTAATGCTATTTGGCGTAATGTTTAAAGTGGTTTACAGCTAATAGCAGTCAAACTTAGCTCTCAGGCTAAAATAATAAGCTACTTCGGGTAAATGATCGTACAGCACTAAAAGTTGCTTGATTTATCAAAATAACTGTGGAACGAAACTTTCCACTGAAAGCAATCGAACCGATCATCGAAACTCTGAATTACAAGTGCAGCACCAGGACACATCAAACGACAGCAATTGTGTTGTTAAACGTCTAGCAGGCCACTAAGATTAGGACGAGGGACACGTGGTCAAATGAGAAGGTAGGCTATATTACCAAATCACGGCAAAGCATCGACGTAGCAGAAATAAACAACTACGAGAACAGCTACGACTACTCCAAACACAGCTAAACTAATCCATCATCATGACGTGAAATTATTTAAACTTTATCTACATAATAGTGAGTGCAGAGAAATCCCAGATTCAAATTTGCACGAAATACGCTAAATCCATGACAATGACGCCTCATCACATCTTCCCTTAACAAGCGGAAACATTTGGACGTGATCGAAATCACGGCGCGGTGTATTCGAAAAATACCTAAACGATTAGGCGTAGTTTTTAGCCCGTAACAGTATGTGGTATACTACCAATTTTTTCTCAAAACATAATTTACGCAATGGCAATCGCATCTGGCAGATAATATAGAAGTTTTATCTCTACAGATATATCGCCAATTCAATGAACAACAGCATGATTTGATAAAGGTATACGCTGTACTTGTTAGAAAAAATTCTCTCCAAACGTAACTTCTACAATATATAGCAGCTGTCAGAATAAATTCTTCCCCAACGGTGTTAGGTTTTTTACACCTGTCTATTTTATATGCAACTTTCTGAGAAGCCTTTGTTACGGGTGAAAGTCACGTATTTCGAGCTAGCATATTTTGATGGGTTTTTAGAATATTCCGCGCTGTCGTTCTGAGTTTGTCGGCTTTTGTCGCAGTGAGCTCGCTCCTTTATCTTCGAAACTCGCTGGCGATTTCCCATGCACTTTTTTCTCGATTTTCTCAGAGCTTAGATGCCTCTTCATTCAGTCATTTGAGACTGCTTTCTCATATTACCGAATGGGTTTGACGATTAAGGGTAATTCTAGCTGTCTTGAATTCTTTTTTGCTGTAGCTCGGCCATGTTCCTCTAAAGAAATGTTTTGTTTTGATCCGGCTATGAATGTTCCCACTGAGCTGTCTTGGCCCTGCCATGATTACCCAGTCGTTTCGTTAAGATGTGTAAGCCGTTTGATTTCGTCATGTCATCGTCAGAGATCAGTCTACTGCTTCAGTAGGCTGCCGTTTCTTCTATCCACGAGACGGCCTTGGCCGCATTTCCGGCATGTGCTTTTAGAACATATGTTTATTGAGTGCACCCGGCGTACTTAACGTTTTTATCCAATTACCGTATTATTGACCATTATATCGTGTGCTCAAATAAAAATAATTTAGGGTAAACCTTGGAAAGAAAGATAAAAAATCTAATCATGTCTTAACTTAAGTCAGAGTTAAATGATTAAATCGGAAAAACAGCTTTTTAAAAATAAACTTTATTTCGTAATTACAGGTAAAAGCAAAAACCGTCTTAACTCTGTTACAAACAAGCAAAGAATGAATATAGCATTTTACATAATTCGCAATGTGGCAAAGAGATAACGATGAGCTGGGATGTGCCTTATCAGCGTGGCGTCGTGTTCTTGATAAGCAGGTGCATGTAACTCCTCCCTCCTTAAGATGCAAAAATAACGGAGTTGTTTTTTGGTTTCTGGCCCATTTCCACTTCTTCAGCTTCATTTTGATTTTCCTTTTCGGCTGCCTTTGGACTTTCCAATGATTTCTTGCATGGTTTTCTAAACGTTAACATAAACAGCACAACGATTGCGAGAATTAGTAGACCAATCAGGGTGCTAATAATTGGGGTGGTGTTTGCCGGATAGTCGATATGCTTGATTGGTGTTAGTTGTCTTGCGATTTCACTAATTTGGTAAATTTCTTCTATGTCCAGTTTTGTAAAATTTGAAGTCTTGTGTTGCTTCAAAATTTCAAAATGTCCTATGCCAAACTTCGGTAAAATGAGTGGTTTGCCTTGTTGCAATTTAACGTCATTTATAAATTTCTTGCCGTTCACTTGGATTTCGCACAATTTGGGAATCTCTATTAGGGATGGAAGATTTATTTCTAAATATTGGTCCGATTTGCATTTGGAAAACAGCCTTTCTTGATTTGCAGGAATTATCAACACTTCTTCTTGGGTGACTTGCTTGATGATGGACTCTTCTATAAATATTTCGAGGGCGTGACAGTTTTTCGCTGGATTGCCTTCGAGAAGCCTAAGGGTGCAGTTGTCTTCCACAATGAAGTTTTCGGTGCAATAAAATGTTTCTTCCAGTACCGGGCATTCTTCTTTCTCGAACTGGGCCTTGGAGTTTTTCAGTGCCAAATATCGGTGTTTTGGAATAATAATTTGGTGGGTTTGGATAATTGGATAAAGACGGTAGAAGTCCAGGACTTCGGTTCTTATTATAGGGACGTGTATAGCAAAAACTAATTTAGAGTTTACAAAAGTTACTTGCGTTCCCAAAAATTGGTAGTACGTGAGGAGATTTTTGAATTTCGGAATTTCTGTTTTACTGTATATTTTTTCTAAGTAATTGAGCATCTCTCGGAGTTCATAACTTGATATTATTGAGTTATGCAGGGTATTCAATTTCGAGAATACTATAGCATTTTCTATATTGTCTATGAAAGTTATTAAAATTTGACAGTCTAAATTCAATTGAGAGATTGTGCCTTGAAAAGTAATGTAAGTACTGAGGTCATTAATAGTATTCTGAACTGCTGCCTGGAAAGTTTTTAAGTCATTTTCAAGTTTTTCTTGGTTTTTATTTAATATTATTATTGTTTTATTGTAGTTCGCAATTAGTTTTTTGGATAAAGAAATTTGTAAATTTATTTCATGCGTTAAGTCCTTCTGATTTTGTTCTAGTACATTAATAGCGTGATCATAACGTTTTTCGTCGTCTGCATCAAGATTGCCAAAAAGCCACTTATTAATTTTGCCTATGCCATTAATTGCGCCTCTTTTATTTCGAATATGAGGGTGCAGATTTTCGAATTTCTGTTGAGTTGTTTGAATTAAATATTCTGATCTGAGTAACATGCCTTCGGCTAAGCCGTGATAGGATATAGGGTTTGTAATGTTTACTTTGCTTATACTATCTCTAACTACGAAAAATTGTTTCTTTAAGTTATTTAACTGATTAATAATTACGTTTAAATCTAAGTAATGCAAAAATGTGTGCTTACTATAAACTAATCTAGCATTTCCTAACTGTATAGGAAGTATAGGGTTGTCAATTGTTTTGATTTTAATATCCTCATCTATACTACGTACTCGTAATATTTGAAGGACCAGGAATAAGGTTAGTAGCCTCATTTCACTTAGGTTCCTGTAACAAGGAATTAATTTTAGGTTTTCTAGCAATATTTTTATGGTATGTTCCTTTGTCCGTGATTAACTTAATGTCAGTTTCTTCTAGTATATTAGCCTTTTTAAATTTTGGTAACTTTTTATCTCGAAATTTTGTTTTCAAATATGCAACTTTTTGATTTGCGAAATTTGGAGGAGCATTTCGATTTTCATTGTGTTTGGAAATAATATTTTCTTTGGCATTATCATTAGCGTCTTTGATTTTTTCATATAATTTGTTGGATGTTTCTTTATGGTCCTGAATGTAGTCTGATACAATAACATGATCATTTAAATCAAAGGGATTGGTATTATTGATGTGACCTTTTATAACTTCGAACGGGGTGAATTTTGTGACACTGTGAATTGCATTATTGTAACCTAATATAGCTCGCTTCATAAGCTGGTTTGAATTGAGATTTTTGTGATCTTCTTTTAAACAACGAAAATGTTCAATTAGAGTGGAATGAAATCGTTCCACTGGGGAGTTTGAATTACTGTTTTTTGGAGTTGTGTAGTGGAGTTCTATACGATGCAATTTACAGAAATTTTCTAGATCTTGATTCTTAAATTCGGTACCACAGTCAGTCGTTATTTTTTGAGGTAAACCGTGGTGTGAGATGAAATTTAAAAGATTTTCCACTACTGCTATGCCTGTGACAGAATCCAATTGGTACGCTTGACCGTAGCGTGAAAATGCGTCGATAATAGTCAAATAACTTTCGTTAGCTATTTTAAAAGTGTCTACATGAATGTGTTCGAAGGGCTTAGAAGTTGTTGGAGTAAGATTAAATTTAATTACCGGAGGATTTCGGTCGTATTTATTTTTTAAACATGTTTCACAGTTGTTAACATAATATTCGATATCTTGTGCCATTTTCGGCCAATAATATCTTGAAGTTAAAGACATTTTCATTTCGTTTATTCCTCTATGACAGGATTTGCTAATATGATAGTATTCAAGTTTTTGTTTTTGGTCCTCTAACGTTTCTACGTCTGTAAGAAATTTAGTACAGTGAATAAGCTTAAAAGATGAGTTTTTAAATATTTCTTGAACGGTTAGAGCAAAAATTTTGGGTAATGAGGAATGCTGAAAGTAAGCGGCATATATTTGCTTAGGATCTATGTACTCTTTAAGAAGTTGCATAACGTGATATTTGACGTTAATTTTCGGCAACGTTATGTAGAACCTTGAATTTTCAAAAATTACCTTTTTTCGACATTGTACTGAATCGATGTCGCCGTTTGTTATAAACAATTGATTTTTATATGTGTTTAAAGACCGTTCTGTTATGGGTATAGTACAAATAGGGTTTTCCTGAGATGTATGTACTGTTTCTAGATCAGTTTCGTCGTTTTGCTGTGTTGTTACAGGGGGTTTAATTTGGATATCAGAAATTACGTTAACTTTTGGATGATTTTCACCTAATGATTCCAGTATTTCGGAAATAGTATCATTATCCAAATATGGAATTGGTTGGTTTTCGTTTAGTGCTTCTTGAATTACTTGATCGATATCTCCTAGATTATTGTCAATAGAAGAGGTTTCTAAAGGGTTAAAATCAAAATCTGGTGGATTTCTCGAAAGAGCGTCTGCTGCTTGGTTGTTTTTACCTTTTTTATATTTAATAGTATAATCGAACTCCTCTAATTTTAAACGCCACCTAATTAAACGTGAATTTGGTTCTTTGAGCGAAAATAACCATTGTAATGGCTTATGATCTGTTAGAATTACGAATTTTTGACCGAAAAGATATGGTCTAAAATATTTACAACTCCACACGATAGCAAGGAGTTCTTTTTCAATAGTCGAGTAATTTATTTCGGCTGGATTTAGCGTTCTAGATGCATAAGAAATTGGGTGATTATTTTGAGAGAGTACAGCACCCACAGCATAGTTGGATGCGTCTGTCGTCAATTCGAAGGATTTGTCGAAGTCTGGGTAAGCTAATACTGGTTCCGAAGTTAGTATATTTTTACATGTATTGAAACATTCAATAAATTCTTTGGTGTGTTCTACCTTTTGATTTTTCTTAAGACATTGCGTCATTGGCTTGGTTAATTTAGCAAAATTCTGTATAAATTTACGATAATAACCTAACAAGCCGAGAAATGATTTGATTTCTTTTTGTGTACGTGGAATGGGAAATTTTCTGATAGCTTCTATTTTCTTTTTGTTTGGTTTGATGCCATCTGGTGTCACAACATGCCCTAAATATTCTACTTCTTTCTGCAAGAATTCGCATTTATCTAACTGAACTTTTAGTTGTGCTTCGCGTAATTTGGAAAATACTAATTTTAAATTTTGGACATGTTCTTGCAAACTTGTACTAAAAATAATTATGTCGTCCATATAAACCATACATATTTTATTTTGTAGATATTTCAAAACTTCGTCCATCACTCTCTGAAACGTTGACGGCGCGTTTTTTAATCCATATGGAACCCTTTAATATTCAAAATGTCCGTTTTCGACGTTAAACGCGGTCTTTTCAATAGAACATTTACTCATTTCTATCTGGTGAAACCCGCTAGCTAAATCAAGGGTGCTAAAATATTGAGCTCTACCTAATTTATCCAAAATATCATTAATATTAGGAAGGGGGTACCTATCATCAATTGTTTTTTCGTTAATTTTGCGATAATCCACGACTAGTCTCCATTTTTGTTTTCCCGATGCGTCTATTTTTTTCGGGACTATCCAAATAGGGGACGACCACGGGCTATAAGATGGCCTAATGATTCCTTTTTCTAACATTTCCTGAATTTGTCGTTGCACTTCTTGTTTATGTACGTATGGATATCTATATGACTTGGTGTGTACTGGTATTTCGTCTGTAGTTTTTATCGCGTGCTTAATTTTAGAAGTAAAAGTTAGTTTATCGCCAGGTTTAAGAAAAATGTCTGAAAATTGGTTACAAAGATTTGTAATAGCAATTTTCTCTTCTTGATTCATATGATCGGTACGTATTAGGTCTTTTATGCTACTTTTGTCAACTTGGGAGTTTGTTGTTTCGCAAGGGTTAGTGAATGATTCGAATTTATAAGTTTCATACAAAGATGGTTCAAAGCGAATTGTTGATAGAGGTTCGTTTAAGGTTACTGAAATTGTTCTTTGCGTTGGATTTTGTATTTCTACGAGTGCATAACCATTTTTAGCGTAAGTTAAAACTTGTGGAATGAAAAGTTTATCAATATTACGTGCGTTAACTAAAATTTCTCCATTATACACAGTAACTGGGATATTTTTAATCAATTTCTCTTCGGGATTTACCGAAAACGAAAAATTAACATCAACGGGTTGTCGAAATTTAAACGGAATTTGCACATGCGGCCCTATTAATTTTTTGTTAACTAAATCAATATTAAGATTCATTTGAATAAGATCTTCTAAGCCTATTACTCCGTCAAAATAATCGTGAAAATCGAATAAAATGAAATCAATTTCGTGGTCGCTATGGAATTCCGAAAATGCTGGTATCATTGCTTGATATCTAACATTTTTGCTCCCAATAGCTGTTTTTATTACGGTATTAGCGTGATAAATTGTTTGCGGATAAAAATCTTCTACTACAGATGGTTTAATAATTGACCTAGAACTACCTGTATCAATCAATAATTTTAATTTCGGGTGTTTAATTTCTACGTAAGGTAACGCATTATGGGAGGAGATATTTATTTCTGCTAGGTTTGTTTTTGTGTTCGGCTGTCCAAGGGAAAATTTTCAGTTTCAGTGGTATCCGATTCAATGTTATTTCCGTAGTATTGTTCATTATTGTAATCGTTTTCGCAATTTTGATACTGCTCCTCTAAAGGATCATTTCGTATCTCATCATAATTAAAAGTTTCTGAATCAAACACATTGCAAGAATCTAAGTTCTCGCTATCGCATTCATTTGCGTGTAATTCTTCAAAAATAAAGTTTGGTCTTTGTTGGTTAGGGTATCTTTGAAAATTTTGGAAATGGTTTTGAGAGTTTTGATTGAAAAACTGCGGTTTATGAAATTGTTGCGTAGGGGCTCTTTTCGAAAACGTTGTTGGATGTCTCGATGTCGTTGACATGGGCTCCGGTTTAGGCAATTGGTTTGTTGGAATTTGGTTTGGTCTAAACACATTACGAGGTGAACCAAAAACTTCCCGATTAGTGGGATATCTTCTAGGAGGTTGTTGTTTGGGTTGAATATTTATAGGCTGATTGGTCCATACTGGCTTTACAGAGAAATTTTGGTTTTGCTAATTTTGAGGGACATTAAAGTGCGATTGAAACCCATTCGGTTGAGAGTATGAAGCATTGTTTTGAATGTTCGTTGGGTACACATTTCTATTACTGCCAAAATTAATTTTGAAGTTTTGTTTACTGTTATCGCTTAAACTACCGTGAAGTCTTTCAAAATTCTCAAATTCATTAACGTATGCCATGGCATCTTCTAAAGAAGCTGGCTTTTTTAAATGCATGTTATTTTTTAAAATACCAGTGCAACCTGCAATAAACGTATCAAGTGCAATTTTATCATAATGATTGATTCGACATAATTTTTCTGATTCACTAAGTTTAACATCGTTGCTTGTTCTTTGTGCAACGTTGCTTCTTAGTAATTGGAGACGACTACCGAAATTTAGTAGATGTTCACCTTTATACGGCCTATTTCTGGTTAATTCCTGCACTAAGCAATTCAAATCCCTACGGTCCGAAAAACACTGCACTAAAGCCTCTTTTAAACTCGACCAGGTATTCAATTCTACTCTATTACCTACCATCGCTTCAGCCCTACCAATTAACTTTTCTTGGATGCATTCGAAAATGTGTTGATCAAGCTCTGGGTCTTTCAATTTACCATAACTTGCAATTAAACTTTCGCAGCGAGTGATAAATTTATTCAAAGTATCACTGTCGCCATCAAAAGGTTTAATAATTTCTATTTTAGACTTAAAAAGATTCCAGTTCACTTGAGCCGGTTGGTTTGGTTGATTAGTTTGATTAGTATTCGTCATATTTAATGCTGTATTATTCTCACTATTAGAATAACCTGCCTCAATTTGAATAACGTCAGAACTTGTTGGATTTTCTTGAAACGTAAGGTTATTTAACTGATCCAACAGCTCGTCAATTTCAATCATAAAGAATATTTTATCGATAATAATTATAATTACTTCTTATTTGTTAAATATTAATCGAATGTTTTATTCAAAAATATCCTCTTAAATACTAAATGGTCTGCAATAGACTGCACACTACCCTATCTTCCCCAAAGTCCTTAAACAGAGGGTCTGGGAAAGGCAAAAAGGAATTTGGCACCTACTTGGTTTGTAGACCTTTGTGTTCCTTTTCCGATCCTTTGCTGCTCACAGAGATGCTGTTCCCGATGTCCTCGAAGGAATGGTTCAGGATCTACGCTGAAGGGGTTGAAACTCCAAAGTCGCGAAAAGTCTCTAATTTTCCGACACGATGCGAAAGAGATTTTCCACAACCGCGCACTATCCTACCGACTGCGCCAGTTAAATGATTAAATCGGAAAAACAGCTTTTTAAAAATAAACTTTATTTCGTAATTACAGGTAAAAGCAAAAACCGTCTTAACTCTGTTACAAACAAGCAAAGAATGAATATAGCATTTTACATAATTCGCAATGTGGCAAAGAGATAACGATGAGCTGGGATGTGCCTTATCAGCGTGGCGTCGTGTTCTTGATAAACAGGTGCATGTAACTTCAGTAGGTGAATGTCAGATTGCATTTTGCTTATGAAAACCTTTGTCACTGTGACAAGCAAAAGTTTACACTGCATCAGCAAAAAGAAAATTAGATGGCATTTACACAACAATGAGTATGTTAATCATAACAGTCAATAAAAATTGTTTTTATTGACTGTTACATATATTTTTTAGAAAAATAGTTTAAGATCATGATGTAATTTAGTTCTCTCTGACTTATGGTAGTTCATTTGCTTTAATGGAGATGTATCAAATTATGGCAAACTTCAATTTGATTATGGCATGCTGCGAATGAGTTTTTTTAACACACGATACATTTTACTATGATTATGTGTGTTTTCGTTATTGCAAACTGAGTTATAACCTGGTTCGGATATTTATTGCATTTCAGATTATTGTGATTTTTGTTACGCTTAGAGTTTATAAGTTCTCGTTTAATCTGAGCACATTTGTTGTATAAAGACTCTTTGGCACCAAAGGGCATTATTAGAAAACATACAAACAGGAATTAATGTCAGTGGCAGGAGAATAAACCGCTTGCGTTGCACTAAGGATGTCGTTCTACTGGCCTAAAACGAGCAAGACTTGCGTTGATTGATCCATCACCAGTATTTGCTTAAATAAGAAAAAAAAGAAAAGTAAGACAACGGTAATAAGCAAAAACAAAATTGTGGTACCTAATATTGCAAGAGATGGAAGGCGGTTAGAACAAATTGTAAAATACAAGTACCTAATGTGTAGTTTAAACGAACAGCCTTTTCTGTTGAACTAGAGCATCGTTTAAAAAAATTATGAAACCAATACGTATACTGTCGAGACTCAAACCTACAACGCAACAGGCATATTTTACCATGTCTTACCTCTTATGTCGTACCCGTTGCCTTGTACGAAGTAAAACCATAGACGCTTACCCAAGTAAAAACTAAAGAGATACAAACATTCTCAATGTGGATATACAGAAGATTACTTAAAATATCTTAGGTTGCCAGAATAGTAAATGAGACAGTCCTACAGCGAATGGAGAAGGAATTAGAACTCATTAATACAACAACAGAGAATAGAATATTTAGGACAACCAATAAATATCTACAATTACAACTAATTATCCAGGGTAAAAGCACGGTAAGGGAAGCGCCGGAAGAATAAAACTATTTTGTCTACTGCTGGGAGTATTTTGGAAAACAACCATTTAAGTAACAAACGACTTCCGGGGTTGGACCGTGTCATCATTGAGGTCGAAGAACCTTCTTCGGTCCAATCCCGGAATTTGTTTGTTACTTAATGACAATGGCCGTTGAAAGCCTCCGAAATCAACAACCATTTATTTATTTCAGCAAAATTATTTATATTCATACATGTGGCAAGATATACAAATACATATGTAGAGTGTGCGATTAAAACAACTTTAAGCGCTAACAGTTACGCGGCCTGATATTTCGACGGGCTATGTTAACGAACGAGTTGCAAGGGACACGAGTTCCATACGAGCCACACGATAGGCAGGCACTGTCCGGAAGTTATAAACCAAACGCCGGTGGATGATACTAAATGAGGGTGAACCGAATGCTGAACGAGAATCGAACGCCTTACTGAGGCTTCTGTGTTTGTTTATATAGCTTTCTCAGTTGCGTAAATGGAGGGTAGTTTGAGGCTTGCGACCCTTCGTGTTCTCGAAAGCGTAATTTAGCCATTGTATCTCGTTCCTAAGCCAAAGCATCGGAATTTCGTTTATTGCCTCTGTACTGCAACAGGATGCCGAGTGTTTTATTACCTGGCTCTTCTTCTGCGACTAAAATGCGCTTCTTCTTGCGCAGCCATTCTCTTATTGCCCAAAAGGGTTGAGCAACTACCTGATGAGGTTCCGAACCTTCCGCAGTTCGCAGATAGCTTAACGTTGCCGAGGTATGAGTTTTCAATTGGATGCTTTTACGCTAAAGTCGTGGTTAATTTATCACACGCAACGCCAATCACTCAGTTTACGACACGCTTTAGACTGTACAGCTTGTCATTACGGAGTTTTCACTTTTATGATGCACCTTTCGCGAGATGATTGATAGATGCTATAAGTGGTGATGCTATGTGTATAGTTTGAAAAACCCAAGCTTCCTATTCCGTTGTCTAAATTTATCGTAATTTCTAATTCAATCATCTTTGCTTGAAAAATTAAATGTAACTGTATCATGAATAACATATCATTACGCCTTCCTTATAAACGCTCCAACATTGTCAAATTTATGTTTTGCTTCCACACTTTTAACATTTACTACTTTCATATTTATTGTGAAAGCTGATTTATGGACAGTGCAAAAGCATTCTCTATACTTGACTTTAGAAATGTTATTTGTAAATATTTTATGATCCATTGTACTAACATTGAAACTAAGCAATGCGATTTTTATGACCTTATTGCAGGAAATACTAATCATCACTGGAACATTTGATATTTCGTCTCGTATCAATGAAAAACTACAAACGATTTTCTCGCTTATACTCACACCTGTACCTGATTGATCCCATAAAATACTTGCTAGTTGAATTAAACGTTCAATCAACTTGGGAGTACTTGACATAAAATTCTCATACCTAAGCCAAAAATTTACCTTTTAAAATATTTGTTTATATGGTAAAATTCAATCAACGTCAAATATGTAGAAAGCTATTAAACACTGCTCGTAACTTTAAAATTTAGATGTTTAAATTTATATTCACATAAATCTTGAAATGTAAAACATTTAGTATCAAATATCTAACTATAAAAATAGTAGTTATGTGGAAGAGGTATCGGTAAAACAGCTGTTATCGATTGGTATTTTTAACTGACATCAATCTATTCTTAAACGGAACAAAACTATATAATATAGAAGGACTTACAATAAGTAAAAGAATTCAACAATAAATCTAATATCCGTTGTTTATATTCTCCCACTCTACTCAATTTTTGCATTACATAAACTATGTTGTAATGAGAAATTCCATTTGGTTTATTTTAATACTCACCGATAATGAATGTTATTATTCTGGATAAAGGCATTATTTTGAATTGTATTGGCTGCAATAAATAAATTTAAATATTCTATAATTTACATCTATTATGAAGTACAAATTGTACATTTTTATTTCCACAATCTTTTCTGCGTAACCTCCCGATATTGAAAGATACATTCGATGACATATTGCTACCTCCCTTTTAACAATGACTTCTGTTTAACACATAGAATATGTTCAAAGATCATACGACAAAAACATAAGTATTTGAGATTAATTAGTCAAAAAAACTTGACTACGTAATGAAAAAATAATAATTAATGGATGTAGTTAAATAGAGACAAATAAATTTTTGATCAGTATTACTCGTAGGCCTTCAAGGTTATTGTCACTGTGTAACAAACGACTTCCTGGATTGGACCGTGTCACTATTGACGTCGAAGAACTCAACACAGTATCTATTTCGGTAATAATTTCTTTAATTGTACTTTCTGAGAAGTCTACGATATGTTTCGCTGGTTATATTGTAAACTTTGCTAACATACACGATTGTTTTACTATTATAAATCATAAAATCAACTCTTGAAAATTGTGACATATTTACTGAAATACCCGATATATTGTAACAGAATAGATCAAGAACGAAAACCTAACGAGTAAGCCAACTTAAATAATTCGTCAAATATTTAAATCGTGCTTGAGAATAAACGAACCCTTATTATTATTAAGTTAAATTGAGTTTGAAGAGCTTTTCATAAATCTCTATGAATACACAAAAAGTTAGAACTTTAATTGAGCGAATATGTACTGCACCAAAATCTCCGATCGAAGATAATAATCCCCGGAAAATTTAAATCTGCTCGTCCATTAAGTTGCCTTTAAAAGTTATTGTCGCAGAAAACGACCCGAACGAAGACGTGGATCAATAGAAGAGGCGTTTCAAAGTGGTATGCAAAATAATCACGAAGAAGGGACTTGGCAAATCGCGCTACTTGTAAATGCAGTATATTGGAGCAGCATAGCTAAATTATTTGCTCATCTAATTATCTTAGAGTTAAAGTGTAGAGAAAAAATACTGCATCCATACAAACTATAATTAACTTTTCTTATTTTCCAAAATTATTTAAAAATTTAGGTAATTCAGCGATACTTTGGAAACATCTAAACAAACAACACGCACATTTACATTTATTATTGCCGTTTGAGGTTTATTGTTAAATCTTGTTAAAATGAATTTTTATCTTTCTCGGATGCAGATATTTAATGATTATTTATGTGCAAATTAGTATTTATTAGTATTTGTACAAACGTATTTACACACGCGTTACGTACCTCTTGCAGGACCGCAACAAAAAAAAATAACATACATTTCAAAGTAATTAAACGTTTACAACACGACATGAATTTTTGACAGATTAAAACATATTTTTTGACATAATTCAACATGACGACATGACTAGAGGTACTTATAAAATATCTTTCATACTCCCATTATGCCTTGGATGCGGTTTTTTATGCGTTCGATGCGGTCATTATATCTTCCATAAGGCAGCTCTTGTTAAAATCGTCAACTTTTGACATTGATTAGTATATGTAAAGAGTCAAGTGAGAGTACCAACAATCGTTGTATCACTTTTAACCAATACAGAACGTAATAATCATTTACAAGCGTCAGCTAGTGTTATATAACCCTTTTCGAACGGTTATTACAATTAGTAAATTGGATATCTGCCCTATTGATTAGTTAACAGAAGTAGTATCGAGAATAATGTATTAAACACTTACCTTGTTGCTTTTGAATTACTTTCAAAATTGACATATCTCACTTATGAAAATATATGATTGAAATTATGTCACTTGACTATTATTTAAAATTACCTCGGCTAGTCAGTTTATTGAGCAAATAAGAATCTATCTTCCTCAGCTGAATGAGTAAAGGTTATAATAATGAATCTCTTTATAATTGAATACCGAATTACAAAATTATTATTGTATTGACTTCTTTGTCAATCACACTCCTTAGTACTTTTAATAGAACCTTCTTTTAAGTTAGATTGTATTATTATGCTTGGTTTGACATTACAATCAATCAAAACTAAATGTTGTCAAATTATTGAATCAAATTACTTTTTCCAAATTGAGGTTAAAATTAATTATAGATACCTAGACCAAAATGATATAATTTCTACTTATAATGGTCGAAAATGACGAGTACCCAAAGCAAAGCAAATTTAGAAAACTTAATATTCTAAATTGCTCTCTAAACCTAAATTACAATGCTTTCCACTAATTTTGTCGTACCAAACTTGTTAATAAAAATACACTAACCTTCACGAAGACTCACTTGTACCTTGAGTGTATTTTTTATCAGCTCCTAACTAATTGGCAGTCGTCAAACACCTCCCTTGAGTTGTTGAAGACCCAAAATAGCTCGTTGTAGCTCTCGTACCTCTTAATACCTTGATAAACGGTAGTACAGCATGCCACAATTACTCTCACTTTCACTTACTGATGGTTTAAGTACCAATTACCACTTCAAATGGTTTCAAACAATCTTGAAATTATAATATGAATAATAATTGTGACCTTTGGTCAAATTTGACCTTGAAGAAAGCTATCTTGCTATCACCTACCAAATATACAATATTACTCTCACAATTAAAAGAAAGTTAGCCCTTTAACGTGACTTATTAAACGTAGATTATTCAAAATTGAAGAAGTGTTTTTACTTGCAGTTAACAACCCCTTGCTTGCCTATTGCTACTACCACCAGTATCTATTACCAACTGTTATCACATGATACCCCTTAGATATCTGGATATTAATTTTAAATTAATTAAGCATCCACACAGCATGCTACATTACACTAGCAATGCAAATGTAACTGAGCAGGTTTTTTCTTTAGAAGTAACATTTACAATTTATTCGATTCTGGCAAACGAAAAATTTCAAACGATAGTATGACGTCAGCACCTGCGCATAATTCAATATGTGCATAAATAATATGATTGAAATTTGCAAGTCGCTAATACACCACAATTGGCACTTGACTCTCCCGTGTGCGTGGATTGAAGATACGCCATAAAGCCCAGCTATGCTCAACTCCGCACACTAAAAAATCTCTTCAATTTACCTAAAATATGACCCAGATAGAAAGGTCCAAAAAGGTATAAAACTAGGATGACCGGTTTTCTGAAAACACTTCGATCCAGCGTCCCGTTCGGCGAGCAACTAAAAGAGCTTGTAGGCTGTCTGAGCATAACTAAAGCCGCTAGTCCTAGTCTAGACCAGCCAGAAAAAGCCTCCGAACTCTAATCTTCTAGCATATGGGTGGGTTGTTTAGGTCCTGCACCTACAAATAGTGCTTAGAAACCGGATTCCCTGTCGTTTTCGTGGCTCGTTGAGGAGCAGCACCCGAGAGAAGGGTAGCTGCATCCTTGTGGTGATAACAGATTATTGATTTTCTTATGTTATTATTTTTCCCTTCTGCTGTTTGGATTAAAAACCAGGTTGTACTTCATATTTGGTTATCTTATTGAGTTTGTTTTATAGTCATTTCAGCTTTTAGATGATTTGACAAAAGGAATTCGAATGTTGCGTCAATCTTTCGGGATCATTGAATCTGGAATGTGGAATCAGCCACATACAAAGAAATTACACTCAAAAACATAATACTCTATCTATACCTTATATTCCAAGCATATACAAAATTAGACAAATTGGAAATAGATCCAATGTTAGGACGGTATTCAAAAACCAAAACCGTTCAATGAAGAACAACATTCAAAGAATTTTATATATTGTATTGACTGCACGTTGTAACGCCTATTTAATGTTATAATTTACTTTTACTAACTTTATTTTATTTTCAATCAATTCTCTTTTAAAATAGAAATTTAATTAACTGAGTTGCCCTTTTATATTATGGATTATCAAGATTATTAAATTGCTAACTCCGGTAGAAACATTTTACTCTTACTGAAACACAGGTAGGATTCTCTCATAATCTAGACTGTTTCTATTCCTGAAATTTGATTCTTTTATTTCATGACAACTTAAACGTCACCTGCCACTTTGAATTATGCAAGTGCAAAATCAATTACAAATACTTTCCCGTTACATTTACTTGTCACTAAACAAATATCAAATAGTAAGTACTTCCCTCTTTAAAATTATCTCACTTCACTCTATCTTTTTTTTCAGTTTTTTTATTTAAATACCTGTATTCTGTCACCCATTCATGGACTCGATCCTCTGCTTTACCAAGCCAAATGCATCCAGCAATCTCACAAAGATCTCTCAACGTCCAAACAAATCCCAGTCCGAACTCCGCCAAAAACACCTGGATCCACAAAGACTTTCTGGCCAAAACACGACAAGGCTCCTACCAACTTTCTCCAGTGGCACTCTTAGCAGCAAACACCATCCACGTCGTCTTACCAAATTCCTCAAGCCTCCGATGACTTAGTATCACGAACCTCGACTAGATGCAAGTTATAAGATGTCACTTCAATGACAAGCTTGTCGAATTAAAACTCCTTTAGATGAAAATCTCCTGGTCGCCCCATAAAACGCTCACTCTGCTAACAATCTCAATTAAACCACTTTCAGTAAAAACCATTCCTTGTTATCCAATTCATATGATGCAGTATAATTTGACAATAAACTCAGTTCAGCATCCTTTCCGAGAAATTTGCTTTTGTAGATTATAACTGCACTACTTAAGCATTCTCACCAGATCCATTTATTTTAATCCTCTTCTTCACATCTTTTAATCATTTAACATTTTACTTTTATTTTCACCACGCCATTTTTTTTCAATTTACAACCCTTTTATACACCAAATAGCTTTTAAACTTTTAGAAGGGGTTTATTTTCATAATTTTAACCGCTTACAAATTGGATTACATGTTTTTGTATCAAATTATTTTTACATACTGATAAATAAAAATATCTCCTTAGTGATTTAGTCTAGCATATATTTCATAGTCGAACACACTATAAAACTTTATTTTATTTATCGAACACCCACTGTGTTGAATGGTTTTTCTCGAATAAGTATTTGCCATCAATTCCCCACTTCATCTCAAATAATAATTAAATTATGTTAGAATCACACTGTTTCTTATGTCGCTTCATTCAATTTAATTTTAAATTCTATTTCTTTTCTTTGCCAAATACATTTTAATAATTTTGATATTCTTTTCATTCTTAAATGTTTGTAATTTTTAATACTGTATTCTTTTAACCTTAGTGATTTGATTTTAAACCCCTGTACTAAAGACATCCAGACCTTTAGCAGTTAGAGTTAAAGAACATAAAAATATGATGAAAACCTATCAATTCAATAAGTCTAAGCTGGCAGAACATGCTTGGTATAAAAACGACAAAATACAATGGCACAACACAAAGATCTTGCCTAAAGAATCGATGTCAACTAGGCGTAAAATTAAGGAAACGGCATATATTTTACTTAACGAAGAAAAATGCGTGTGGTCTTTCTCAGACAATAGTTGGCTATCGATTCTTAAAGGTCAGATCAAGTAGGTATAAATAATCAACAAACGTCAGTGTCAAGCAATTCATTGGAGGTTGCTCGTTTTTCCTCCCAGTGAAAAATCTAAGTTCTTGTTCTTTTTAATTGTTAATCGCCGATAACGAGGGCAGATTGCCCCTCGAAACGTTCGTTATTTAATATTGCTGATTTTTAGAGTGGCGAAATACCCAAATAAGAATATCAATTATAAATTCACGACACAAAGAAATTTTAGAGATTATCTTACGCGAAAGCTAGTTTGGCACATTTATTACCAATGTCGCAAAACCCCGGTCCAATTAACAAAGTTAAACATTAATTCGAAATAGTTTGCATAATAAGTTACCTTTTGTTATTTGTTTTGCCTAAAATAAATTTCGACATGATATTTTTGATAAATTTTTACAATAATACCGTATAATAGAAAGAGACATCATTGTCTCAATAGGTGTTATTTTTGCTTCACCTATTATTGTTGTTTTCTTTATACTTTGTATGTTCAGTTAGATAGGTCAAATACTTTGTATTACTTTTGTTATTAACATGAAACATTTATGAGTAAATAGCTTCTTTATCTAAATGTATTCGTTTAGTAGGTTGTTACTATACTTTACTGCACAATATGAAAAGCCTAATGCGCATAGGATAGTTGCACTTTTTACTCCTTCAATTGTGCAGTTGTTTTTTATTGCTCAAATTAGCTTTTCTGGAGAATGTTAAATTAAAACAGTATAAATTTAATTTAGTGTAACTTTAATTTCTGAAATGATTTACGAGCTACTGATATATTCTTTAAATTTAACAGACATACTGCTCATATAATTATTTTAAATCTCTAATACAGGTGTAAAAAATCTAGTGTGATACACACACACAACTTCCTTTTACAGTGATCTTATAATTAGCCAAACATTTTATTTTAAATTTTTAAGCATTTGTCAAAATTTTTCAAAAATTACAAATTTTACAAAAACGGTACAAAATAGAGTGTTAGTTCAAGAGACAAATTTTCTCTAGAATTTTAAGCTGAATTCAAAAATGTAATAATATACGGGCTGTTCTATTTAAAATAGGAGTTAATAAAAAAAATTGAAAAAAAACAAAAGAAACCCATTTTAGAAGTATTCAACTGGAAAATTACCTATCTCACATCAATACACATTAAAAATGTAATAAAAATGTTTTAAAAAAATCGTTTAAGCCGTTTTTGAAAAAATCGAAAAAAACTGAAAAATCACAAGAGTAAACACCTACTTCCTGTTATGCGATTTTCTTCAAAAGCTTGCTGTCGCATCTACATAGTACACAAAACTTATATATGAAGTTTCAACCCCATACCTCTTTCCGTTTTTGAGATATTCTGTTCACAGACAGACAGACAGACACACAGACAGACAGACCAATGAAAAAAAATATGTTTTTTTGGGATCAGGGGACTCTAAAACGTGAAGATCTGTTGAAAGCTCAATTTCGAATTTTTGGGGTGAATCCAATACTTCCTTTATTGTAAAAGGAAGTAAAAATAGCGAATTATCTGTGCGCTACGGTGTAGGCCTCCATCACCTAATAACAAATTTGAATATCCATTAAAATTTTCAGTCCAAATATAAAGTTCTTATCTTTAAAATTTGGCAGCTGAGGCTACATTTTTTATATTTGAGGTAGAAATAAGTACCTGATTTACGCTCTTACTATCTAAAAATACTTCACTCATTACCCTGCAAATAAAATATACTATTTGTCATACAAAGTTTCAATTTGTAAAAAACACAAAGAAAGTGTTAACATAAGATCTGGCAACTTGACGAAAAAATTATATTGTACTTTCTCCTTGTTCCATGCAACTGCCCAATATATGGTATTTTACTTAAACAGCGTTGTCATATTTTTGCTAAAGATGTACCTCTTATTTTATTGACGCTTGTGGCAACTTTTATGTAAATTGCGCATGTCCTACTCGGTTTAGGAGGGGTTGCGAACGGAGGCTCCTCAAGGGAGGTAGCTAACGACTGCGCTAATCACGTTTAGCTACTACATCTGTAAATACATGTCAAATAAATATCGCTATCTATTAAACGTATTAAAAGTCTCCTTGTTTTATTATATTTGCCACAACGCTAAGAGAATGGAGCCCAGTATTCGAAAACGATTTGTGAGAAATAACTCTACTCACCCTTAGGAAGAGCGCAGTAATGATATAATTCGCTAGTTTTGCACCACCTTGTCTATTATCTAAGAAGCATTTATTTTTTTATCTTCATTACCGCACTATTTTTATATTAAAAAAATACGTTGAACCAGAATTTATTGACGAAGATAAAATATTGAACAATACACGTTTGCTTATGGCACTTAACGAAACTCATAATCAAACTTGTATCGTTATAGTATTTAACATTACAAGCCAGGTAAAACAGGTTTTACTGCCGATAGGATTGGGATGACTGGTGAGCCGTTAGGCGAGCCTGTCATATCCTTGAGCCAGTAAAAATGGTTACCTGGCGTGTATTGTTGAATGTTTTATTTGTTTCTTACTTGTAAATAACTAGAAATTTATCATTTATTCAAAATGTCAAACTGACAAGCAACTAAAATAAACAATATGACACATACTAAGGAAGACAACTCTGGCTTTGCACGCTATCATTTATCTATGAGCACGCTTGTAAAATATAACTGGCTAGCCAGTAAATTTTTTACTGGCTAGCTGATTTTTGGATTCTGGATTAAAAATGGAGGGTGAGTTACCTCACACGCACTTAGGCCGCATTAAGTGGGCCCATTGTGCTACCTCCCAGCAGCTCTCCAAGTTGGGTATCACTCAAGCCATCCAATCCTTTGAATGTACTTAAGGACAACCGCAACTGGAGTGTTGCTAGTTCTGACCATATCGGGCCAGAAGTCCCCCAACATGGATCCTCTGACTCTTGCGAGAGCAGGACAGTGGCACAGAACGTGTTCTGCTGTCTCGTCATCCTCGTTGCATCCGCGACAGTTTGGGCTGTCCACTAGTCCCATCCTGTGCATATGTTTGTTTAGAGTGCAGTGTCCAGATAGGATACCCACGACTAGTCGAAGGTTTCTTCTAGACAGTTGCAAGCAATATTTGGCTGTCTTTGGCGAGGGCGCTGTAATAGCAGCTCTTGCTTGCCGGCAGCTTTGCATGTTAACCCATCTTCGTATGAAGCTGTTTAAGGTTTCTTAATATAGCATAGAGCTTAATATTGTCAGGGATATAGGGATTACAGGTTCTGGCCCCCAGAGAGGTTGTCCGGAAGCCAGTCTCGTAGTCTCATCAGCCTCCTCATTGCCGTAGTTACCGTCATGTCCTTTCACCCATACAAGGGAAACGACATTATTTTTTGAGAATTGTCTGTTGAAGGCATATTGTAGAGAGAGGTAATCTACTATAGCGTCCAGAAGAGGGATCTTGTCGACGGCCTCATTTAGGATGCGGGTATGCCTGCCTCCCCTGCCTGCTGTGTGCCACAGCCCTTTGTAGCGCAGCCTCAAGGCGGTCCTTACGGCTACTTCCTCCACAAAAAGATCAAGTGGTGGAAGGCATAAGACCACCTCTAAAGCGGCCGTAGGGGTTGAGGCGTTGCACATGTCCTAGTTTACTTGCTGCGGTAGCCTGTCTACTGGGCCACCAGACAAGTGCTCCATAACATAGCATGGGCCTTATCACAGCAGTATACAGCCACAAGGTAATTCGAGGGGAGAGTCCCCAGGATTTACCCAAAGCGCGGCGACACTGCCAGAATGCCATGCATGCTTTTTCAGTTTTAACTTTTAAATGTTTCTCCCAATTCAGCTGTCTGTCAAAAATAACTCCCAAGTATTTGACATTGTCTGAAAAGCTGAGAGAAGTGTTGAATAGGAGAGGTCTACGTAAGGGTCCCATCTTCCTTTTATTTGTGAAAAGTACCATTTCTGTCTTTGAAGGATTGACAGAGAGTGACTGTTCATTAAGCATTGATTTATAATTTTGTTTTCTACCAAATCGTTTTTTCAAGATTGTTAATTGAATGCACAGATACTTCATGCTTCAAATAAATGTCCATGCAGCAAATAATGGGCATTTAAATTGTCCTGTTATAATATTAATAATGTGTCATTAGGAAAACTTTTAAAAAATCGAGTTTTAAACACAACTTTTACCTAAACACATAGTCGGAATAGCCATATTTAAAAATTCATAGGTTTTTAACGCGAACAATACATGTATTTAAAACCACAAAATCTTTCGTTTTACTCTACACTTATTGTTCATTCAAAGTTAAAATTTGATTCTAACCTATGTATTTCAGAAACAACATTTTATAAACAAAACGAGCCACAATTACTTAATAACAAATTCAAGAACAAAGGCAAAATACGGCAAATGACCAGTTCCAAATAATCAAATTCGAAGAATTTTGCACATAGCACAAGAACAGTAGCTTTGATGCATTTCACAATTATATAATACTAGCTGACCCGGCATGTCATGTCCACCGTCTTGGACTTAAAAATAAATGCCACTTTAGCAATCAACGTCCCAAAAAACGTCAATAGCGACACCTATATCGATGTTTAGGCTTATTTACCTCATTTCACCCCTAAGGAGTTGATTTTTGAAAAATCACGAAATACGTGTTTGCTTATTTGTTTTTAGGCGTACTCCTACGAAGTTTCAAGTCTATTTAATATTATCTTTCCATACAACATTGGAACTCTCATTTTACCCCTTCAGGGAAATATCCTTCTTTATTCCTTGTATACATCATAAAGGGAAAGTCTGTGCAAAATTTCAGCTTTCTAGGTCCAAGGGTTTAGGCTGGTCGTTGATGAGTCAGTGAGTGAGTCAGGGCTTTTCTTTATATACATGCAGTAAAAACACAATGATAAATCAATTAATGACATTAGTGACATAAGAATTTTTTCTTTTATGTTTAAGAAAATGCCGCTACATAACGAATTCTCCAATGCTGAAAGGTTCGTTATGTCGCAGCATTTTCGTAAGCACGAAAGACAAAAAACTGATATGACATCTTAATGACAACCAAAAACCTTTGACGGGCATTTTAAGGTAAACGGTTGCTTTTTAAGAACTAAGAGTACATTATTTTTGTGCTTTTTAATTGTCTTTCTGCTAATAACCTAAAATTTCAAGAAAAGTTACAGATAACGAAGTTAGAGCTAAAAATGTTTTTAAAGATAGGTAAAGTGACTCTTACAGTCAAGTCTAATTTATGAAAAATGTTCTATTAATGCAGTACCTAATAGTAAGTAAGTATACCAAAATTCAAATCGATATCTCTATATTTGTGAAAAATAACAAAAAAAATTAAAATTAAAAATTAAACTTCAAGAACCTATAACTTCTTACTGAAGGGACTTTGTACTAAGGTATATTAGGTTTAATTGATTTAGTATGGCGTAAGTGATCTATGACTAATCGGTGTCCCATTATTTTAGGGACACCCTGTATATAAGATATATATAAAATATAAAATGGTAAATCGTAACGTACTTAATTAAATAAATAGATAATAAAATACAGAGAGAACATCTAAAACATATCATTAGTTTTTTAGTTTTCCTTATCACAGATAATAATAACGCAATAGTATTTTATTTGTTCCTCACTTGTAAACATATACAGTTATATAACATTACTAGCTTGGTAAGAGAGTTTTTACTGGCGAATAGAAGCATATGACTGGCGAGCCGCAGGCGAGCCAGTTACCTTCTTGAGCCAGTAAAACCTGTTACTTTGCATGTATTGTTGAATATTTTATTTGTTCCTTACTTGCAAATAACTAGAAATTTACCATTTATTCAAAATGTCAAACTGACAAGCAACTAAATTCATCAATATGACACATACTAAGGAAGACAATTCTGGCTTAGCCCGCTATCATTTATCTATGAGCACGCTTGTAAAACTGACAGTTAACTTGTAAAGATTTTATTTGTTCCTCACTTGTAAACATCAATTTATCAAGTCACTGTATTCACCTTGTTTCTTAACTGGCTAGCCAGTAAATTTTTACTGGCTAGCCAGTTATATTTTACAAGCGTGCTCATAGATAAATGATAGCGTGCAAAGCCAGAGTTGTCTTCCTTAGTATGTGTCATTTTGATTAATTTAGTTGCTTGTCAGTTTGACATTTTGAATAAATGGTGAATTTCTAGTTATTTACAAGTGATAAACAAATAAAACATTCAACAATACACGCCAGGTAACCATTTTTACTAGCTCAAGGATATGACAGGCTCGCCTAACGGCTCGTCAGTCATCCCAATCTTATCGCCAGTAAAACCTGTTTTACCTGGCTTGTAATGTTATATACTATTATTTGTTCCTCACTTGTAAACATCAATTTATCAAGTCGCTATATCCACCTTGAAAATGTTCCTTAACTGGCTAGCCAGTAAATTTTTTACTGGCTAGCCAGTTATATTTTAGAAGCGTGCTCATAGATAAATGATAGCGTGCAAAGCCAGAGTTGTCTTCCTTAGTATATGTCATATTGATTAATTTAGTTGCTTGTCAGTTTGACATTTTGCATAAATGATAAATTTCTAGTTATTTACAAGTGAGGAACAAATAAAACATTCAACAATACACGCCAGGTAACCATTTTTACTGGCTCAAGGATATGACAGGCTCGCCTAACGGCTCGCCAGTCATCCCAATCCTATCGCCAGTAAAACCTGTTTCACCTGGCTTGTAATGTTAAAAACTATTACATTTAGTAACTTGTTAAAATAAACTTTCTTGATTAATACAGTGACTTGATAAATTGGCGTTTACAAGTGAGGAACAAATAAAAAATGTAATTCATTATTGTTCTACTTTTGTCGTAAAATACAAGTTAACTATTGTAAATGAGCATACGGTCCTGAAGTAGCGGACACATTGTTTGTTACACCCTGTATTATAAGAAATGTATGTATTAGGTAAATTATTTTTGCATAAACAATTAAGATTTTTGATTTAATTTTTTAGCACAAGTAAATTAGCTACAAAGTTAAACGTGAAAGTTCAGCTTCTATATTACACAGAGTATGGGATGCATCATTTAATTTCCGGCGGTAAAAAGGAAAATAAGATGGCAAAAGTATTAACTAATTACTTATTAAAATGCAAATTTAAATGGAATCTCTTAGGCGTCCGTACGTCTTTAATTAGCGTTTGAGGGTACTTTCTATCCATGTAAGGATTCAAGTGTGGGTTTGCGTAAACACAAAGCTCCTTCCCAACACATCCGACTATGATACATTGGGGACAATAAACCTAAAGGGAAAATTAAGCAAGCCTTTGTCCGGTGGAACAAAAGCCACTTAGTCACGAGCTGACTAATGTCAAATTAGTAAAATCATGTGCTAAACTGCAGCTGACACCTGGCGATAATTCTGATTTATGGTACTTTGGTAAAAAATTCCCTAACGAGCTTTTAATGTGGTAAACTGCAACATTGCCAACTAACGCAATCTTCTATCGCTCTGCATCTACAGGTACGACAAAATTAATTATGGCTAGATCTACAAAAGCTATTAAAATCGCAACTTTAACAGGAACTGTGCTGATATTTCACGTGGTCACCTTCGTCGTCATTGCAAGCAACTCTCAAAAATATAAAAGTTTACTGGCGTCTCAAACCTACAAGAGTCTACTGTCGTTTGAATCTCAAAATTAGAAGAGAAACCTTCGACCACTGCCAATGTCGTGGCTACCCATCTCAAGAAAGTTCAAAGGCAACGTTTCGGTACTACTGGTTTGTAGCGCAGGATTTGCAATCAGCTTTTGTTTTGCAGGAAAGCAGATTTGGAATGAATATGTAAGAATGCGGAGAGCTGCAATTGCTAAAAGTCTTGGACAATTCTATTGAGAGTTAAATGTCAACCTTAAAATTTGTTAGTGCTCATAATGATCCAATTAACATTTCATAAGTTAAATACAACATAATAAGCAACAAATTAATAAATTGTGTAAGTAATGAATAACTTAAATCCAATCAAATTGATTTGTGAAGTATGAGTGTACGTTAACAATACCTTTTAGTTTGACATTATTCTTAACTATAACCATAATAAGCACAAGTTATTCAAATTTTAAAAATAAAGTAGCTTTAATATTGACATAAGTATTCTTCTTTGTGTTATTTATTCCTATCTGTACCATAGAATTAGGAAAGTAATGAAAATGAGAGTAGGTAAATGTCAAATGTCGGTATTTACACATATTTTATGAAACCCCAAATGCTACCCCTGAAACGTTCCTTGACGTAACTTTATTGTAGTAAAATGATCTCAGATACCTCTTTTAAAATTTTTTTCAACATGACTCAGAGCAGGCTGTGACTAATATTTTTACAGTGTACTAACGTAACGTAACCTTAAAAATGTTACTAACGTCAGTTTTGACAGCTGTTTGAACACTGCAATAGTTGCAATGATTCTGAGCAGGCCTTGATATGTGTTATACCTTTGTCACTACTGAAATGTATTGTCAGTCTATGTCAAATTCGAGATTTGCAGGTTAAGTTTTACGTCAGTTTGTGTCAAACAACAAACAAAGCCTAACCTTTTAATCTCGAATTTGACATAGACTGACAATACACTTCAGTACTGCCTGCTCAGAATATTTTTTTTATCTCACCGTACAAAGTTTTTTAAAATAAATGCAAAAAAAACAAAAGAAACTAAGCAAGCGATTCATTGTTCTTTTTGTAAGTTTAATGACAAAAATTTTGAAAAAAAGCAAATTCTAGTCTTGAGTTACCTTGCTAACTTCATTTGTAACCAACATAAAACCTGGTTTGTAACTCATTTTCCCCACCCCTTATGTAACGCTAATGTAATCAAGATATTAACAGATGTTCACCTTTGACAATAGTCTATCCTTCTTGCAATGCTAGAAAAAATACCATATCTACGTCTTTGTTTATTTGACAATCGTGTCCACACTCTCCTCTGCTACAAATCTTACATATCATCAAGGCACCTATTTCATACGTACTTAGTATTGCTAAATAATAATTAGTACGGCTGTATTATAAAGTAAGCTAAAGCTTCCAGGAGTTATAATCCTTTATATAAAAGCGTCGTATCACTTTGAGGTGAAAATTCAAGTCTAGATATTGTATATTTTAGTATAAGGAACAGAATAATTAATAGAAAATATAGAAATATATTATAAATTTCTAAACTGGTCCCAGATATTACATATTAAAAAATGTGATCCAAGAAGTACTACAAACATTTTGTAAAGATCTTTTTCCGAATTAACAAGCATGATTTTTAGAGCAAAAAGCCAAGTCCCAGATATTACAAGTTATAACCAACAGATGAAACTGTTGCAAATAATCATTTAAATTTAAATTGAATTGTAAATCAAGAAGTTACATAAAGAAGACAATGCTATTAACATCTTTACTAAAGAAAGCGCAAAATTACATTAATTCGCAAAAAATAAAAATATCGGCGTCGATAGAATTCGAACTTGCGGGCCCAGGGAGAATCCTATTGCTAATCGGACATTTTACCCGCTTGGCCAATGGAATGCTTTGTAATACACAATTTTGTTGTTGTATTATGAATTACATGGTGACGATAGATCCGACCGCAGACAAGCACTCTGTAGTCATTATTCTTCGTAGCTGAAGAGTCGTGGTCGCTACAATAGTTTAATTGGTTGCATGTATCGTTTCCCTCCACTTTTCTCTGTTTTTTGCATTGTTGAGAGAGCAGAACCGGTAAGTTCTTGAACCTAGTTTAACCAACGTTTGGGTGACCTTGATCTTGCACGTCTCCCTTCTGTCGTACGTTGAACCATAAGTCTATCAAGGTTATCTTCATTTCGTTGCGTCAAATGACTAAAATATTGTAGTATTCTTTTGCGCACAACGACCGAAAGTCTTGTTGGTAATTTAATTTCAGCTAGGATATATACCTGGGTGGGATATTCCGACCACAGTCTAGGACAAGTGGGCGCGAGCCGACGGGGCGCGAGACAAATAGGCGCAAGACAAGTAGGCGCGAAACCTAAGCAGAAGATATTTCATGAACTATGAGAATTGCGTAAAATTTGCTTATATAAAATACCTCTACACCGTAAGGTAGAAAAGAACCGATTATGTATGTATGTATGTAGTAAAAGTTGACGGTAGGACGATTTTTCATATTGCTAAAATAGTTTTGGTTATACAGAGTGTCTGAAAAATTTGTTGCCAGCTAAAGTTTTTTTACGGAATTCCCTGTACTTGGGCGGCTTAAAAGTTGCTTCCAGATGCTAATTATTTTAATATAAATGTGTATGGGTCTTACGTTACCGCTTTTGGAGATATTAACGATTTTATACAAAAATGCAAAATTTTGGGCGGCTGCTGTAACAGAAAACAATTGAATGGACGAAAACGTTGCCAGAAATTGTTTTTTCTGAATTACCTTTTTAGTGTAAAATAGTGTCTCCGCGTATTAATGCTGTTTTCTTTGCTTGAATTATTGATTTATTAAATATGTGAAATGTTTATACCTGGGCTTTTTTCCATGGGCGTTTTTTCCATGGCTTTTTATTCCTACATTCAAAAATTTAACATTTCCATTCGTCACAGTTAATATTTTAAAAAATATCAAATACCAATTTCAATTGCTTTGAATATTAAATAATAGCATTATCTGAAAATAAATACTTATCGTAAAGATTTAAACAATACACTTTAAATATTGCAAGTCAAACAGAGCCACTTTAAATCCGAACAATACATACTATATTTTCTGCAACCTAGAAAAATAAAAAATATTCAAAGTTTTAGATAATTGATTGCTTTTGACGGATCTCATTTAAAAATCATTATGATAACTGCATCCATAGGCGACCAGCTAGAATTTGCTATTAGTTCATATGTGCAGTAAAAGTACTTTATTTACTAGCATATTAGTAAAAACAATATACAAAATGTCATAAGTACATTTAAAATAAGAATATGTAAGTAACATCAAGGATTGTCTGAATGTATGGTGGCTAAGACGTTATTTGTAGTTGCATGGTCATCATGAGATTGAGGAAGAAATAATTAAAAAATCCCTTGAAGGTTATGAGCAGCTTTTCATATTTTGTATCTATGACGAAAATGAACAATATCATGTTGCTAGTAAATAAAATTAGGGTCCCGAGTGGTGTAGCTTGAACAAGCGTCCACATTCGATCAGCAGAGTTAAGCAACGCTGTCTCTGGTCAGAACTTGGATGGGAGTTTCACGGCTGCATCTCTCGGCGCCTCGTGGTACGGCTATCACGGAAAAAAGTTGGTCCCGGCGGTCATAACAACATTATGACAGTCGTTAATGGGGTTGGAAGTCCCCATAACTGCACAGCGACGCCTATAATTGGCCTAACGGCTGTTGGCTGAGTGCGAATTAAATAAATAAATAAATAAATAAAATATTGTATGCACCACGGGAAATATTCATGTTTTTTACCTTCGGTTGACTTCCTACAGACCTCGGACCAGAGACCCTCTGTCTGTAACTATGTCAACTTCAGGGAAAACACATTCATGTCCCCCTTAATGCATAAATATCTATTTAATCCTAGGCACTAAAAATGTTGCATAGAAACATACACGTTTTGTATCTGTAAGAGAAACGTCAACTTCAATGACAGATTTTTCTATTAAAAGTAATTACTTTTAAGACGGTTGCGGAAATAGCTATTTTACGGCGCAATTAAAATGGGAATCTTTTGAATTAACCTCTTCGAATTATATATTCGGTAAAACTCGTATAGTATTATTCTTTCTGCGAATAGCGTGCTCTACTTCACTCTGTATTATATGCGACTCAAGTTCGATTTTGTTAATATCTGTAAGTGTTTCTTTATTTTCATCTAAGTGTTGTTTCTTGTAGAGGCTTTTACACTAATTTACCCAACGTTCTAAGATTTTTTCAATCTTGTATAAGTTTGTTTTGAAATCCCAGTTATTTCTTGTTCAAACTAATCCTTGAACATGGGAGAAATGAAATTAAGTAAAATTATACGACACAAAAATGCGTCAATTAGAATATAAAAACTAGATCACGGCATGTGCCGATTACAATATTTGTTTACAACACTCAGCTAGCGTCGGCTTACTGGGTCAAGTTGCGTTACGATAAGGAAGTTTAATGCAGACTGCCGCATTGTAATACTATCACTAGGTCGGATGTACACATTGTTAACCAGCAAAGTATTATTATGCGAACGGCATGTTTTTGTGCCTATACCAATACTAGGTTTTGAGTTAAAAAAATAGCGACAAGGCACATATGCAATTGTATATAAAGACTGTATTTGTTGTATAATTTTTAATATACTTCTAAACTCTGAGGCGCAAGGGGTATTTAGGCCTGGCTACGCCAGTCACATTTTATCAAAATCCTTCTCCTCTCATCAAGTGTAAACTCCTTTCGGTAAACAAGCTGGTTATATAACATTTATTATTTATTTATTTATTTATTTCTCACTCAGCCAACAGCCGTTAGGCCAATTATAGGCGTCGCTGTGCATTTATGGGGACTTCCAACCCCACTAACGACTATCATGATGTTATTATGACATCCGGGGCCAACTATTTCCGTGACAGCCGTATCACGAGGCGCCGAGAGATGCAACCGTGGAACTCCCATCCAAGTTCTGGCCAGAAAAAGCGTTGCTTAACTCTACTGATCGAACGTGGACGCTTGTTCAAGCTACACCACCCGAGAAGTAAACATTATACAATTTATGTTCCGAAGTGCGTCCTGAATGAGTGCAAGGAGTATTTCCCGGAACTACGCAAATCGAAGGCTTGCATCAATTCAAGGAGCAACGCGGGCACTTCTTGATCTTTCGAAATAGATCTTTCGTATCGTTGGTGTTGTCTTGTCTCGTCTACATTGTTTTTGGATTTGTTTGCATATATCCTGATATTGATGTCGTTTTTTCTTTTATTCCTCTTGGTTTTAATTTTTTTCTCTGCATTATTATATTCCACGTTGTGTTTCTCATTCGTGTTTTTTTCGTGGAATTTCAACGTTTTCTCTGCGATTGTTCTTGATTAGGTTTTCTTTAGTAGCTTGTAAGTTATTCTTGAACTTGAGCTACATAGTATTTGAATTGATGTATGGAGGATCTATTTCCATTTCTTCCATTTTTCGTTAACTTTATTTTTATATGTCGGTAGCATTTGATTGTCTAATTTCTGGATTCGTTTCTCAACCTTGGTGCTTTTTCGTGTATTTTCAATTAATTAATTAGCAGTTGATTGTCCGTTCTGTATTCTGCACTAGGGCAGGTTTTTTTTAATTTTGGGCAATTGATTTCCATCTGACATTAATCAAAACATAATCAACTTGATTGCGGTATCCATCTCTAGGCGACTTCCATGTATACGATGCTGAATGATAGTGTTTAATTATGGTAAATAATTTTTTCTCCGCAGTCATTGTTTATGCCCATCCCTTTATTCATCAATATACTGTTGTATGTTGGCATTATCTTAAGTGGATCCGATTTTGGAGTTAAAGTCACCTTACATAATAATAATTATGTTGAAAATCGTACGACACTCATTAATGACCAATAGAAAAATTAGTTCAAGAGCCGTATCCAAGACAACAAAAAAAATTTTTGGAAATTTTTTGTAGGTAGACATTACTTCTTTTGAGGGTTTGTGTCGTTACGATTTTCTTACCGAATCTCCATTCGAGCATTAATTCATATCCTGACATTATTTTTCGTGCATTCAACAACTTCCTAATTTGCCCTCGCGTCCCGCTCGGGCAAATTAATACGACGTTGTTGGAACGCACTCAAAAAAATTTCCGGAAAGAATTAATGCTCTTATGAGATTATATGTGATAATAGTACTTTCCAGTTGTCTGTAGAAGTCCTCTATAATATCATTTGATGCTGTAGCTGAAGGTACGTGTATTTGTACAATATTAAGGATGA
Organism: Agriotes lineatus; assembly: GCA_940337035.1. Lineage (NCBI taxonomy): Eukaryota > Metazoa > Arthropoda > Insecta > Coleoptera > Elateridae > Agriotes > Agriotes lineatus. Next base: position 100,450,832 of record OW679196.1, on the reverse strand, counting down.
CTGTTTTAGTATTCAGTTTAATTGTCATAATTTTTTCTTCAAAAAAATGTTATTCTAAGACGCTAGATTTTCATTGCTACCCCTTTCCATATACCTGTTAACTTAGGTTAATAGGTATATGCCCCTTTCTGACTTTGAGTGCCATGAGTACCTGAGGTCATACATATAGTTCTTTATAAGTGTCCCCGCATTTATTACTATTAGTACCAGACCAGCCTACTAGACCTGTGCTACCAACAATACGGTACAACCCTGCTGCCTATTGTACAAAGTCTTATTTTGGAGACCTCTCCCCTAAGTAGAAAGCGTTCGCTACGAATGAAACTTGCACTTCCGTTCCAACCACCCAAAAAGTCGGGTTGCTGTATACCTATATAAGGGTCGCTAAGGAAAAAATAAAAATTATAAGGCTCTCCACCAGTTTAGGGAGCAAATGTTACTTAGTGGTTTACATATGACACATTTAGTGGATGTACTATACAGGGAATTGGTTTTCATGGTTAACATAAGAGTTTCGTTTCTATGGCAGCATTTAATAATACAGGTCACTTCCATGGTTACAAATAAGACCAATAGATTAGAGCGTTTATTTTACGAGTTAACATACGAATTATTACTTGTCAAAAAGACAACTAAAAGTTGTCCTAATGTATACAACTGAAGAAAAGATACAACTTGTGAGTTGTACCTAGGTATCTACTTTCTAGTTGCATACCTACCTTCCGCTAACAAAATTAAAGTTGCTCATTAGCAAGTACCTAATTTAAATTCGCATGTTCACTCGTAAAATAAATGCTCTTAATCTATTAATCTCATTTGCAAGTATGGAAGTGACCTGCCTGCTAAGTTAACCATTAAAATAAATTCACTATATAACGTTTACTGGAGGGCCAGGCCCAATTCGTTTTAGCATCCGTTGGAGTATAACACTTTGTGGTCACTTAGCACCCAAACAGTAGTTTGTTAAATAAATCTTGCCTATTAGTGTAAGTGTGAACAAGAATGCAGTAACTGAGCGAACGCTGCCCAGCAACGATTTGAAACAGCCTTGGAGCTTAACTCGACATCCCTCAACAGCATCTACAACATCTAGTTATAATGGCTTGTAATTTTCAAGGAAACATATTTTATCGCATTTCATATGGTAATGTATTATATTTCTACATGCAAAATCGTTTAGTAACGTGGTACTTTACACCATAGCAACTATTACAGCATAGCAACGACGATTCGTTTTAGGTTTGGCAATACTGCACTATATTGTTAGTGACACTATAAGTCTATGTTAAATTCAAGGTTAGCAGGTTACGTTTTTTGTGAGTCCGTGTTAAAACTGACTATTAGAATGAATTGCTATTGACAAAAGTAAACAATTTATTGCAAAATTGCCTCTTAAAAACAGTGTAATTTTAGTGTTTTCATTAATAGCAAAAATATATAAAATTATTATATGTATATTTAATATAAAACAACTAATAAAAACTTGATGTAATTACCTACAACTAGATCTGATCGAAAATAAATATTAATGAGAGACAGATTATCTGAGATCAGCACTGTTTAGACGACTTTTACTCGGAAAATGTCAAATGCCACGGTCTGTTAAAAGACCATCGTAATCCGGAATTCAAAAAAGTGACCAGCATTAATTTAATTGGAACAGCATGTACAATTAAACAATATGTTTATTGCTCTGAAAAAGTTAACTAGCATTTTAGACGACTTACCTTAAAAGGACAACAATAATTTTAACTGGATCTCTATTAGTATAAACGATAACTCTGACCTTCACTTTAATGCTCATGATACATTCGGTCTTTATTATAACAACTTGTACGCCATCAAACACTGCTATAAATTTTAAATTAGCGCATCTTAAACTACGCCGTGTAAACTTAATTAAGAATAAAATTTCAAAAATAACTATTGAATCAAAACTGCCTTTTTCCAGTATTTCTAAAGAAAACTAAATCACTTAATAAACGAATTATTAAAAACCGAAATATTTAATAATTTAACTGAATTATTATTGCTACCACTAACTCTTTTCTTCTTTAAAGTTTAATTATATTTTGGTTAAGATTTTGTACATATAAAGCTTGTGAGATCCAGTAAAATTGCTCCATATCTTTAATTTTAAATATAAAACAACGATTTGTGTTTAATAAATTTATTTACACAAACTTATTATAATAAATTTTACTCATCATATTCTTCATCAATCGACTTGCTAATATTTGCTCGAGTAATTTATTTTCTCATATCTTCTATCCAGTCGTGTACTTTTTTCCTTCTGCTTCCTTTATATTCTTGTGGAGTTCGAAAATGCTTATTTTTGTGTGTAAATAAATGTTACACATACTAGCGTTGCATGCAATGAGATCAAGTCGTAATAGATCATCTGACCTTGGCATACTCTGAGAAGTTCTGGAAATGTACCGAGCATTACCTGCTAAATAGAACTTGTTAACACGTTTCTTTAAAAATTTAAAGAATCTGGGTCACTTCAAATTTCAAATTTTATTGGTAACATTTGTCAAATTGTGTGTGTGCAAAACCGTCAAGCTTATAGTTGTTGCTAAAGCTAGACTAAAAATAGTGGTAATCAGGAACTTGGATAAATATAAGGGAAAGAGCTACGACATCAGCAAACTCAAGCAAAACAGCAAACTAAAGACGAATTCAAGATCGAGCTGCAGAACAGGTGAAGAATAGATAGTCAACATTATCTTGACGGTGAACACTAAAACAATCCTGACCGTCAAAGACCAGAGGAAAGAAAAGTGGCGCTAAAGACACTTCACGTTGGTACCACAGCTACGGCACTACAACTGCTGTTCGAGAAGATATGGACGAATGGAGAGATGGCTGATGACTGCACTGGACTACCGAAGAAAGGTGACATGTCAAATTGTCAAACTTTGTATAAATTAGCAACGCCGCTGCATGTGAGCTTGTGCCTTAATTTTGTTAATTAACTATTTATTTCATATTTGTATTAGGACAGAGATCGGAGTCTGTGTCATTAATAACAGTCATTCCGACTTGCACCTGCAGGTCATATCATTTCAGTGCCGATCTCTGTCTTCGTTTTATCTATTATTTTTATTCCAGGGATCCCTCGCGTTTATATATGTTTGTGGTGTTATACTCTATGGTTTTGATTGTGTATCGACCTTGTATGTGTTTATTGTATCTGTTTTATGAATTCGAACCATTTTAATACTAGAATATATCACATTTAAATCACATTTGTCAAGTTATTTTTGTTTCGATTAGTAAAAGTCAATGTGCAAAAAGTATAAGGAAGTAGGCTCTTCAAGTATGAATTTTATAAACAGTAACTATAAAAAAAGGTTGTAAAGAAACATTGTGAAGGAGGGCTGAACGACACTAGTCAAGGCACTTAGGTCATTTGCTGATGAACATTTAGCAAGCAAGTAGAACTCCTACGTAAGTATGTGCACGATACTCTCTGCCTGACTGTGGACGAGGCAGATCCATACAACTAAGGGTTACATAGCCCAACGTTCGGACCCTAGCGTTCACTATTCTGACAATCCTGAAACACGACCGGACTTTATGAGTATCGTAAACCACATCCGCCTGCTAGCTAGCTGTGGACAATCGGCGGCTTTACTACCGTTGTCTCCCAAGAAAAACTGACTTGTGATAAGTGTGGTCCGGTGTTGTCGTCAAACCCCGATTATACCATAACACATAATTTTAAACGCGACTGTCGAATGAATCTAAAAAGAATTATTTCATCGAAAAACTAGAAATTTGTAAAACATCAGTTCTTGCGTCAAATATACTAGCTTTCTCTTAATCAACAAATTGCGTTGCACTAGTGGTCGTCCCATACCTTCCTCCGTGGAGCAATATTTTATCAAAACTAATAAGACAATTTATAATTAAGATTCAAATAATGTGACAACTGTTGACAATGACCCTGAGAAGTTTAGTGATATCAACCTCAATTTATGAAATTCACCGTTTGACAATTGTATATAAAAAAATTACTATAACCTGAAAATTGCCTTCAAATTAATAGCTTAAAAATAACTTCAAATATCTTCATTTCGGAACCCATTGAATTCTTCGATACAAATTAAGTACTTTCTTTATGTGAAATTAAATATGAAGATAGAAATAATATTACCCTTAATTAAATTATGAAAATTTGTTAACAGCTGTTTAATTACAATATTACTGTGCTTATTATTTTTTAGTCTTTCATAAAAAATAATCAGTAATAGTCAAAAATATTTCAATAAAATTTATTTAAAAATTTTGACAAGTGATAGGTTACGTTTGATGAAGTGAAAATTTTTAATCATGCCGATTATTTAACATTGAAAAAAAGCAGAAAAACTAGGAGAAAATAAAAAAATTTTAAACCCATAACCTAATACGTAGAACTTGTGATTACCGAACCCAGAAAAACCACAAATAACGGCAATTCCATTACTTATTACAAGCACCACGCCAACACCATGGATCTAATTTCAATGTTCTTGATAAATATTGAACACTATTAAAAAAATAGAAACATATCTCAGCTACTTTTTTTCATTTTGGTCAACAGATTCTTATTACTAGGATTAACTCATTAACATTTATCTGTAAAAATCATGTTACCGATCTATTTAAATCATTCAGAAAAAACCATAAAATTGTTTCAAGGTATCGACTATAGTACCACTATTTAAACTTATTCATGGATTAGTATTTTCCAAAAATGTATAATTTGTAAATCAATTTTTATGACTTAATCAGGTCCATGCACATGTTAATCTTAATTGTGTTTTTTAAATTTAATTAGTCTGATGAAGCAGAAATGTTTGTCTGCGAAACGTAACTTATCACTTATCAAATATTTAAAATAAATTTTATTGAAATTTTTTTGACTATTACTGATTATTTTATATAAAAGATTAAAAAATAATAAGCACAGTAATTTAACGATTGCATTATAGCTGATTTATCTCCCACATTTAATATTACCCTTAATATTAAGCGGAAGCACTGTGCGGAAGTAGGGTAACTGGCGCCCCCTATACTTAGAAATGAATGAAAATACCTAACCCAATGTATTCATAGTACGAAAAGTCATTATAATTGTTGCTGCACTATAAACTGTTAATTAACAACGAAATTAAGATAGATAGAAGCCGGGTAACGCAGTTGAGAGAGCGCTAGGCTTGCATTACGCAAGTCCTCAGTTCGAATCCCACGGGGGTCGGAATTTTTCCGTATCCTTGACGATTAGAATCGGGCTCAGTAAGACCATTCACAGTTGGGCACCAAATTAACTCTGCTCTACTTAGAACCACAGACCTAAAAGAGAGATTAACAAGGTTAACACATCACCAACACCACCTCACACAATGGTTGCTGCGCAAGCACAAAAACACGCTCCAACTTTGTAACCCGAATCTGGGGCAAGTTGAGCATTGTGCCGGCAGACGCAAGAGTATAAAGCACCAGCCTCTACACCGCAAAGTCAAATGAGGTTACCAGCAATACATACATACATACATACATTAAACTAGGTATATGCAATATATGCACAAACATTTCCCAAGGGGTGTAATAAAATCCATACTGATATTTTTTTATATAAACATAAAACTATGTGAATATGAAAAGGTTCTGGTAAAGTTCTTCGACATTTGCTCATGCACGGAAACTAAAGAAGCTCTTGTATGGTCGTTTTTGTATTACAAAATTAATAGATTATTTATCAATCCATTTAGAAGTCCATTTAGAATTGGAGCATTTCCTTTATCCAGAAGCTTCTTTGATTCACGGCACAAAGATGAAAGCATTGTTTTCTTTGATGTTTTCTCTTCTTTGACATATTTACAGGCTCGTTTGCTCGCCGTCACGGTGTTTAAAGAACTTTACTGGTGCTAATGATCCCTATGCAACTGCTCCACTTCGGTCGCAGCATTGAGTGAAGTGGAGCGTGATATTAAATTATCTGTCAATTTAAGGCCTGCATTTTGAGTCACTTCCCGCGAAATTACTCGATGGGATCAAATTACCGCGTTTATTGCAACAATTAAGTAAAGCGACTGGCTAAAAAACCGAACACCTACAGGCTGGGTCCGCCCGTTCGGCCCAAGGGAGAGATTGTACCCACTTAAGTAATTGCGGCCGACTTGCCAATGCAAATTTTTTATAGTGCCGGTGAAATTGACACGTGAAAATAATGTACGAGTAATTCCGCAGCCACCAGTTAGCCAGATACAATCTGTGCCATTATTTTTGTGTGGAAGCCGCGGGCTGGATGGAAGTTATTGTATTACCAATCTTTTCTCCAGTCTTATTAAAGGTTTCTCTTTGTATAGCTGTCGACAGCGGGAGATATTTGGTTATTAATTACTGCTTACCCTGAAGAAATTGCACTTTGGCAACGAGAGCCAGATTAGTGTAAAGTTTCACATGTTAAGTGAGTACACCCATTAGTTCCTGTTTCATTCAAACTCCCAGATGTGTTATCTCTTCCTCGCATACTAATGAACTCCATTTATCATTATATGTGAGTATTTAAAAATGACAGGAGTATATTATTGTGCCTACTGTAAAGCTGTATAACTGATCACTATACGCGGTGTTGTCTAAAATTAGTGGAACAGATACCTAAAAGACATATGGATTACCACTTTTTTCTGAGTAGCGCAACTGCAGTTGCCATACTTCTATTTATTAGTAGCTTCAACGTACTTATGCGAACGTTTTGTCCGTCCGTCCGTCTGTCTGTCTGTCTGTCTGTCTGTCCGTCTGTCTGTCTGTCTGGATTGCCTGTAACTTTCGAAAGGCTACAGATATCGAAATTTTGAAAGGGGGCAAAGTTGTTGCTAAGGTCCCGAGCACCTTCATGCGCTATTTGGTTTTGGCGAAAGCTGGCGATTTTCCACTTTGCAAAATTTCCAAGCATTGTAGCACAGTGGCGGCTTGTCCACTTAGCGCCATCTACAGAAGTTCGGTGGTCACGTTTTGAACTACACATTCTGGGTGCACTATAATTCCACTTGGCGCCATTTACAGAAGTTCGGTGGTCACGTTTTGAACTACACATTCTGGGTGCACTATAATACTTAATGTTTTCGCAGTGCTGAAGCTACTCTTTAGACCTGTACTTGAGCAGTTTATTAGTAGCTTCAGCATACTTATGCGAACGTTTTGTCCGTCTGTCTGTCTGTCTGTCTGTCTGGATCGCCTGTAACTTTCGAACGGCTACAGATATCGAAATTTTGAAAGGGGGCAAAGTTGTTGCTAAGGTCCCGAGCACCTTCATGCGCTATTTGGTTTTGGCAAAAGGTGGCGATTTTCCACTTTGCAAAATTTCCAAGCATTGTAGCACAGTGGCGGCTTGTCCACTTGGCGCCATCTACAGAACTTCGGTGGTCACGTTTTGAACTACACATTCTGGGTGCACTATAATACTTAATGTTTTCGCAGTGCTGAAGCTACTCTTTAGACCTGTACTTGAGCAGTTTATTAGTAGCTTCAGCGTACTTATGCGAACGTTTTGTCCGTCCGTCTGTCTGTCTGGATCGCCTGTAACTTTCGAACGGCTACAGATATCGAAATTTTGAAAGGGGGCAAAGTTGTTGCTAAGGTCCCGAGCACCTTCATGCGCTATTTGGTTTTGGCGAAAGGTCAACCTGTTTTCGCAGTGCTGAAGCTACTCTTTAGACCTGTACTTGAGCAGTTTATTTTAAATTTTATGTTTCTAATTCTTCACCATAGAAATACTTTGTAAGTAAGAAAGTAAAGCCAGCAATTCAGGGATAAGAACTACATTTTATATAAGTATTAATAATAACAAACATACTTCTGTCAAATTCTAAAACCCGGAAAATGTAGCCTACATTGTAAAGACTTCGATTGATGGTGATAGTCCAGGTACACAATTACTAAAAGTAAAAAGCAATGTTTCTGTTCAGTGATATTCAGTTAGTTTAACCTCGTTTTTTGAATATCAGAAATGCAATGAACGCTTTACGTATAGTTGAATCCTTGCGTATCCCAAGGTATCAATGTTGCTATTCTGATACAATTATACTTTTTGCTGTTTACGTTGTTGTTCGACGTCTTCTGCCTGCCGCTATATTGCTCCTACCTTGTCCCAAGGGTTCCTATGTTTTTATAATATCTGTTATTCAATTTAAAATTACTAGACCGCGACTGCATTTTACGCATGCATAGAAGTTACCCCTGTGAAGTTAGCATTACAACTTCAAAAAATGTTATTTTTTTCAAGAGTTCCCGTTGCACCCCAAAGAGTTCTCGAGTTCCTTTCTATTTTTAAAAATAGTTCTATGTATTTAAGAGAAAAAAATGTGGATCGAAAATTTGTGGTGCTAACTTCACTTTTTCTTCGGACAAATACCACTATAACTCTTTTTCGGTCATACTTATTGAAAAATGTATTAATACTTTTCGATAGAACTCGTCGGGGTGGCACTAGAACTCTAACAAAAATAACGATTATCAAAAAAAATTATGTATGGAAAAAATATCTTTTTAAATATTTTTCAAGTTCCGGTAGTTCTAATAGGAGTTCTAGTGGCATCCCAACGAGTTCTATCGATAACTTTAATAACATTTTTTGGTAGGACTCGAAGTAAAAAAGTTACGCTTATTTTTGTGATAGTATATTTACAAAAGTCCTAAAAGTAATTTTAAAAAAGTTCCGGTAGTTCTAATAGGAGTTCTAGTAGCACTCCAATTTTTAATCGCTTTCATGGAAAAAATACTGGAAATTTTAAAACCAGCTGATATGGTGCTGCAAGCTCGAGAAACAAGTTTAAAGGATGCATTGGTACTAATAAACAGTTACACAAACTATAAAAGACCTGAGAAACGAATCCTTTAATGACATAATCCAAGAAGTCCACAAAACCTATTTTGTCTAGTTGAAGAAAATCAACAGCCACCACGCCGGCGTAAGAAAGGAAATACGTTGTTAAAGGAGTTTCTCATTACCGAAAGAATAATAATTGGTGAAAGATCATAATATGAAGTCGATCAAAATCCTGATCTGCACATGAAAACTATTTTTATCAAAATTAAGAAAAGATTCTCTACTAACGAGGATTTGCTAACAGCTATTTCTTGTGTACAAGATGATTCAAAATATGCAATTTTTAGAAACTCCAGGAATAACTAACTAACGTAAGATGGGGCAAGTGCGTTTACGGGGCAAGTGCGGTTTCTGCCATTATATTTCAAGTTTATGCAATTATATTGCACAGCCACCTATGAATAGTACATCTAACTAATGTATTCTTCCCTATTTTACACCTGCGAAAGTTTGCTTATGATTGTGCGACGAGTTAGTGGTATCTTTAACATCTTCAAAATTAACTATGTTTTCTCCATGCCCATCTAGTAAGTTACACTTACTTTGACATATTCATTGCAGGTAAGCTGATTTTACTGTTTGTTTACTGGTTGTCATGACCTTGGGGAAGTAAGTACCTACTCCCCAAGGGAAGTAAGTGAATTGCTCGTTATTACAGTAATTTTAGTTCTATAAGTGATCTGAACGGGTTTGAACTTAACTGATCCTAACCTATTTGAAATTTAAAAACTCGTTAAGAGAGGGGCGGAGCCCCAAGGCCCCCTTGGCAAGGGGCGGAGCCCCGTTAGCCCCCTTGGAGAGGGGCGGAGCCACGAGGGCCCACTTGGATAGGGACGGAGCCCCGTGGCGTCCTTGGAGGGGGGCGGAGCCCCGAGTGCCCCTTTGGGGGGAGGCGAAGGCCCGAGGGCCCCCTTGGAGAGGGCGGTGCCCAGTGGGCCCTCTTGGAGAGGGGTGGAGCCCCGATGGCCCGCTTGGAGAGGGGCGAAGCACCGAGAGACCCCTTCGAGAGGGGCGGAGCCCCGGGGCCCAGCTTAGAGAGGGGCGGAGCCCCGAGGGCCCCCTTCTTTGGTCAGGCGGCGGCAGGGGAAGGCAGGTGCGGGTTGTGTAACAGAACAGAATGGCCCAACGTAATAGGCCTAAAGATGGTGGTAAATTGAATAGGGTATTTTATTCAAATTTTTGTTGGGCATGGAGAAAAATGTTATAAGCATGCTCGGGAAGTAACTATCTATAACCAGTCTCGAACTTTGCCAGCCCTCGCTTGCTCGGGTTGGCAAACTCGTTCTCGACTGGTAAAAGCTACTTACTTCCCTTGATGCTTAAATAACTATTTGTGGTGAATTTTGGTGAGTATGCAGGTTTTTAGGTTATATTCACTATTCTTAGGGTATTTTTCTTCTTGTTTACACAAAATTATATATTTGTGGGTAGGCCGCCCTGGCCATTTTAATTGCCGGGACAAATGCAGTTATTTTAGTGGGGCAAGTGCAATCAATAGAGCGCACCTGCCCCATATTAGAATTATGTGCGCAAAAGTAATAGAGGAGCAGGGTATTCTCAAGAGACACTTACAATAGCAGTAGACCTTGTCATAAGTGGTTCGTTAACAACTTATAGAGCTAGAAATATATACAAAATAATTACTCTTGCTGATCATGTTAAAGGACGAAGAGGTAAATTAAGTTCAAGTTTTTACTCCTGAAGAAGAGATATCGCTAGCTGACTGTATTCGCTGTTTGGAGAAATGTGGATTCGGCCTGACTAGAAAAGAAATACAAAATACAAAGTTTAAAAAAAAAATTCAAAAGAAGAAAAACATTGTTCAACAGAAGAATATACGTAAATATAGTTCTGATGAAAGTGACCTAGATAATGCTAGTTGTGACAGAATAACCGAGTTCGACGATTTGTCAGATGCTGAAATGGAGGAAAAGAGAATTTATTGCTGAATTCTCAAAGATAATCCAAACTCTAATCCGCAAAGCAGGGAAAATAACGAAACAATTAATAATGATGAAAATCAAAACCCCACAATTCAACATGGCGACTTCGTTTTATCACATTTTTATGGGAAGAAGAAAACTTACGAATATGTACGTCTCGTAACAGGAGTTTCAGACGGTGAAGCTGAAGTGACATGTTTAGGCAAGTTGAAAAAGCCATGTGAGTATCGGCTGGGTGAAAACGACAAATGTACAGTTTTGCTGGCGGATATCATAGAAAAGCTTCCACAACCAAAACTATTACTACATGGTAATTTCCAAAAATATGTTTTTTTTGTATTCGCTACCCAAACTGGTTACTTTGGAAACTGTCTAGGATCCTCAAAATGGCCATTTAGAGGCCTTGTACTTAAAGTCGACATGGCAACATTTTAGCGGACTCAAACATTAGTTGCCATGACGACTTTAAGTACAAGGCCTCTAAATGGCCATTTTGAGGATCCTAGACAGTTTCCAAAGTAACCAGTTTGGGGAGCGAAAAATACATTTTCGCGCGGCCTCCTAATATAATGCCGCGTTAATGGTAATTGAAACTCCATATTATAATGTTTGGAGAGCTAATACAAAAAAACGTTGTATGCAACACGTCCTCAAATGGCTTTAGGGGACGAGTCGTAATGTTTCCGGACGAGGCGGAGCGAAGCGCAGCCGCAGTGGCGTAACTAAGATTTTGCTCTGGGGGGTGTTCTGGGAGAGTGATCAACCCTACAATATATTTTTTTTAATTGAGCCTACCATAATAGCTATTTGTGCAACAAGTGCTAAAAGTGGATGTTTATGCACGAGACATGACATAACATATCTCGTGCATAAATACTTTTAGCACGAGTGTGCACACAATATTTTTTCTACGGCCTTACAATTTAACAAAGGTTTGCATTTATGACAGTTATAATTTATGTCATAGTAAAGAGATGACAGTTATAATTTATGTCATAGTAAAGAGATGCCTTGACGACACATGTGACTGTTTCTGCAGCCGGTAGCTGTCAAGTTAGTTATCAAGGTAATTATAATACTACACATTTTACTTTATTCATTACATAATGCTCTAATTATTTAAAAAAATACTTTACCTCTAACGAAAGAATAACTTTATAACCTCACTTCCAGTTGAAAATTCTAAAGTCATCACCAGCTGATTTCACTTTCAACAAGCTGATTTATAAAACGTCATTTTTAGTGAAACAAGCTAGTGCTAAAAAGCCTACTTTTAGTAGTGGTCGTAGAAAAAGTATAGTTGATTTCATTTCTACAGGACTTGCGGTAGGCCTTGATTTAGCTTTTTGGCAGTGTAGACCACCTAGTTACATTTAAGAATTTACTAACTGATGTTGACAGACGTCTATCTAAATAGGTGAAATTAACTAGTGTGGCATTTTATTTGCTTATTAACCAAAAGAAGTCAGAAACCATTATTTGCTAAATAACTAACAACTTAGCTTGCTTGTAAAACAAAATTGCAAGATAATGCCTGTCCTTGTAATAACTCTAACCTATGAAAATGTTAAATGTCATTTTGACTGTAAAATAGTATATTATGTAACAAGTTTTATAAACGTCATTTCAGTCACGAGTTTTTTTAGGCAAGAGCGAAGCGTAGCGCAGTGAGTGTTTAATAAACGAGTGTCTAGACGAGTTTATATAATGTGTTACATACTATACTTTTTCTACGACTACAAATGTAGACAATATAGCATTATATTATTTTATTAAAATTTTGAATATTATGTTAGGTTAAATTATGTTTGACAAACGTCAAAGTTGACTAACTTGATTTTAATTTTGGCTGTGGCTAATAAAGCAATAATACTGTTTGAACCTAACTGCACCCCGTGACTAAAACGTCGTTACCAACTTCAGCCCGTGACTAAGAAGCTCTTTAGTCACAGGTTATGAAGGCCTGATTAAAAGGTCACTTAGCGACGTGTATGTTAGTATGTTAAATGCCATTTTAGTTACAGGAGTAGAAAAAATTAGTTAAATTACTGCATACTCCAAGTCCTATAGAAATTTGAGCAACTAGATTGTTTATTTATAAGAAATAAAATCATTACAATTGTAATACAACTTATAGTAGTAATTCAAGTTTTCTTGGGTTTTTTGCTAACTCCTTTATAATTTCATCTACGTTCACCTGCAGTTCTCTATGAATAGAGAGCATTGTCAATCCATTCAGCCTATATTGCGATGTTGTATTTCGGAGGTACTTAAGTCCGAATTAAGGTGGAGAATAATCATTCAGCTGTTGCAGTTGACACAGGAATCGTTGCAAGGATTTGCAGCAACTTGAATATATTGGGAAACATGTCCTTATTGCTCGTAGCGAGCGCATCCATTGCTAACTTACATGGAAGATTTTATACATTTTGACATTTCCGGTATAATTTGAACTCAGCAATCACGTCCGAAGGAGGTTCGTTCAGATTGGATTTTAAAAATGGTCGAGTCCGTATTCTGAATGTAATAATTGATATTCAATTATACATTACTAAAATGTAATTTTAGATTTTTTGTTTAAGGCGAATTTTAGTTATTCCTAAAGCCTCTGGGGGGTGTTCCGACACCCATATCACCCCCCATAGTTACGCCACTGCGCAGCCGAGTCCGTAATATGAAGATGAGTCCTCTAAAGCCATTTGAGCTTTGAGGACTAGTTACATAAACTACTATTTCCGGAGTCCGTTAAACTTAAAGTTTCTGAATTATAAATAAATGTAATAAGTATGGACTTATTTAGAATTATATCTTTTTGTTTTTAGTAAGTAAGTACTTACTTATAAATGATCTAATACTTTTTTGTTATTATATGTCTATTGTAGTTTTTTTTTTAATAAAAAAGCCTTGTGTTGTTTTCCATAGCTCTTATTTGAGTAATTTCAGATAAATACCTCGGCAGTTAAAAGTTAGCAATTTTTATATCTTGCAAATGAATGATTTTTGGTTTGGTGCACAGTAAAGAATATACATCAAGTTGTATTACACTAGCCCCGTTTGTTAATCACAGTATTGTGTTCGAAGAAAAAGGCCCTGGCCGCTCTTGCCCCGCTTTGGTGGGGCAAGTGCGTCTATGATAGATATACTGTGTTACATGGAGTATGCACTAAGCTACTATACTGCCAAGAGAAAAATTCAGTTAGCAAATATTATTGGCGTTACAGCGATTGGATGTTACACTTATAATTTTTTGGGTCGCACTTGCCCCACCTTACCTTATACCATGTGCGGAGAAAATTGCGGTCGTGAAAAACTTTTTAATGCACAGAAACAAAGAGAGTGGCACATGCAGTGTTGAAGTATTTGTAAACATTTATCAGCAAATAATTGCTTTTCCTGATACCGTTGAATATCCTCGGATAATCAATGCTGATACTTATCAGTTGAGGGCAACTGCACGTACATTTGGTTACAGCACTGCTTTATGTGAATCTTCATTTTCTGTGTGGACCCTCATAAAAAGAGCAAAGAACATCCATGCATCATCAGCGGATGGCAAATTTAATTTTGCCAGCTTTTGAAAAAGAGCCCACTGAAGACATTGATATGGATAGACTATTAGTTCAATTCAACAGTTCGAGAAGTAGAAAACTTCAACTGTTTTAAATATTTTTTTCCCAGCCGGTTAGAATAGTAGGCATTGCTTACCTCAAACCTCATCTGAGGTAAGAAAGTTCGTTTTTCTCACCTAGGTAAGAAAGTAAATCGTGCAATTTTTATGAAGAGACTGTACCGCATGTTAGCTGACTGTTGACGCGTGCTGATTCTGACAGCTGACATATTGATAGTTGACGAATAATTGACTTTATGACTTGTGTTACAGTCTGTTTATACGAGGAATTAGGAATGCATTCTGTGAGTGTTCAAATCCTTTTAATGCAGGTAAGTACGAAACCTTAAGTGGCCCCGTGAGTGGCCCTTCATTCGAAGAAATTAAATTAACATCTCGCGCATACGTACTCACGACAGGAGAGGCTAAAAATCACCGTGCGCGCCCGCGCTTTATTTTTTAATCCAACCAAAACTGCTTTGACAGTTTGACCTCAGTGGACATAACCTCAAAAAGTATAAATAGTAAAGCGATTTTTAACGACAAAATGTTTAAGTTTTCAGAGTTACTTATGAATAAAACTGTTTAGAAACATTTTGAGAACAGCATAAAATCGGAAAACATGCTGCATATTTTGCAGGATATTGTCACCTTTAACAACTTTAACAGTCTGTTGGATTATTTTTATAGTGTCAAATTTTGCTCCACCGAGGCCGGCTGGGAAAAATAGTATTCACACTTCGTGAAGAAAGTTTGACATAACGGGGTCACCCAAAAAGGCGATTTCTTGGGAATTTCGATTCAAAGATGCTGTATGTTGTTGTAACTTGTTTAGATTAGTTGCAGCCTTTGATTGTGTGTCTGTTGTAAGGATTCTTCATTACATGGAAACACAATATGATGTGTAACTGATTATAAGTAAGCAAGGGAAGGTGCAAAGTTAACCACTCAAAAAGCCTATTCGCGGGGGTCCTATAGAGTCGAGATCATCGCCGAGAATCATCAACCTACTGCTTACCTAGATGGCCCTGATATATCCAACTTTCACCATCTTCCAGTTAACGAACACAATTTCCTATGTGCAAAATATAATTATTAATAAAGTGTGTATTTGCTAAAAAGGTTTAATAAATATGTAGTTACTATCATTTCCGTGATAGATTCTAAAATGAATTTGAACATGGTTAACGGTTGCCAATAAATTTTAAGCACGTAATAATTTGTTTTTATTTGCAACCATATATGTAATGTTAACATTCCTGACCTCATTTGAGTGGGGGAAGTCGTACATTTCAGCCCGCTACTTCCCGCACTCACTTCCCGCTCAAGTGCGGGAAGTGAGTGCGGAAAGTACATTCCCGACAGCTGAGTAGGTAGGGATACTGGGAATCTCGTTGATCCATTCATGCGCGTCACAACCTGTCGTATCATAATATAATAATTTTTCCAATTATTGTTTAGAATTAAGTGGTTTCGAATAAAATAGTATACAAACCTCGACAGGAAGTTTCCTTAGTCTCGAGATAATAGCTGATTTCGACGCTTCGCGTCTCAATCAGCTAACTAATCTCTCGATAGTAATGAAACACTTCCCATCTCGGGCTGTAATATACTATTGTGACAATTTACTGTCACTATACAGTTTTAATATACAACCCAACTCACTCACGAGCGTATTTTCCTCGACTTTTTAACTTCGAGTCCTATCAAAACATCTTATGAAAGTTAACGATAGAACTCGTCGGGGTGCTATTAGAACTCCCATTAAAACTACCGGAACTTTAAAAAATTGCTTCTAGGAATTGATCGTTTTGTAAAAGTGCTAACACAAAACTACGCTTAACTTTTTTACTTCGAGTCCTATCAAAATTGTTTATTGGAGTTATCGATACAACTCTTCCTGGTTATCACAGGATTAGTGTAGCAACAAGCAGTCTATTGTAGTCACCGAATACCTGCTTTTCGTCCATCATGGCCGACTAGCTTCGAGTGGGTTTTGATTTTCTATTAAATATGAGTAGATATTCCGGTACTTTTATTGAGTTCTCTTCAATAGAAAATGTTGAATTTGATATCAAAAAATGCAAAAACACCAGCCCCAGAACTTATTGGTCTATTTGTACTAATTTAGCATTCAAATTCTTGTTTTTTAATTAATAATAGCAATACCAAACGTAAAAATACAATCAAAATTTCTCAACTATTAGCAGAATATATAAAGAATAGCTGTGCCAAAATTGAAGAAGAAATATTACTTACTTCGGAAGATAAGTCCATTATAATTAATAGCACCATTTTTTTTTATAAAAATATCAAAAGTGATAACATAAGAAAGGAACATATAAAAGGAAATTATTAAAAAAACAAAAAGTGGGCACGTTATAAAAATTATTAACGTACTTACTTTTACCTGATACCTACCCTGTTCTTAAGAGCTGGATGATAATGAATGTTGCAACTGTCTGCAGTTACAGCTTTCAATCTATCTGTCATGGAAGTTAAAAAATTTCTCATTATATATTCAGAAGATAAGTTGTATTTTTACTTACACTAAACTGACTGACAATTGCTCTTATTTGAATTCCTCTCGGTAGCCTAACGGTAATCCTTCCTTTTTCGAAATCATTCAAATGACGGAACATGTTTTCAAATAACTGCTTTTCCACTTCAATGACAGCGGAAATTGTGACTATGGTGACCGTTAATTTAAATGTACAGGTTACTAAGGTATTATTCTAAAACCTGAATTTACATTGGGAAAAATAGGTGTACCCGATTTTTTCGCGACAACCGTACCTATTATTTTGTTTGTTTATTTCCATGGCTACTTAATTATAATAGCTATTTGTGCAACAAGTGCTAAAAGTGAACGTTTATGCACAAGTTTGCACACAATATTTTTTCTAGGGCCTTAAATTTACTGCTATTAATCCATAAATGTCGATTTAACAAAGGTTTGCATTTATGACGGTTATAATTTATGTCATAGTAAAAAGATGGCCTTGACACGCAGGTGACTGTTTCTGCAGCTAGTAGCTGTCAAAGTTAGTTATCAAAGGTAATTATAAATGCACACATTTTACTGTATTCATTACATAATGCTTTAATTATTTAAAAAAACACTTTACCTCTAACGAAAGAAGTAACTAGAATAACTTTACAACCTCACTTCCAGTTCGAAATTCTAAATCCAACACCAGCTGTTTACTTTTAGCACATGGACTACAAGTAAACAGCTGATTTCACTTTTCACATGCTAAATTATAAAACGTCATTTTTAGTGAAAAAGGCTAGCTCTAAAAGTAGGCCTTTTAGCGCTAGCTTGTTTCACTAAAAGTGACGTTTTATAGTTTACCGTGTTTAAAGAAATCAGCTGTTTACTTTTAGCACATGTGCTAAAAGTGAAGCGAGGTTCAAAACTACAATTTCGAACTGCAAGTGAAGTTGTAAAGCTATTCTAGTTGCTTCTTGCGTTACAGGTAAAGCGTTTTTGAAATAATTAAAGCGTTATGTAATGAATACAGTCATATGTGGAGTATCAATAATTACATTTCGTAACTCACCTTGACAGCACGGGCGTGGCCAAACAATCGCCACCGCAGCGTAGCCTACTATTCATTATGACATAAATTAAAAGCGTCGCAGATGCAAACCTTTCTTAAATCGATATTTATGGATTAATAACGGTAAAATTAAGGTCGTAGATAAAATATTGTATGCAACGCGTGCTAAAAGTCGTTTATGCGCGAGACATGTTATGAAACTCAGCCTTCGGCTTCGTTTCATAATTTTTATGTCTCGCGCATAAACGTCGACTTTTAGCACTTGTTGCATAAATAGCTATTAAATGCACGTTTGTGATTGTTATCAAGTTTTTGAGTAATGAAAATTCTAGTTTGTGGTTGGTTACAAACTGGAGTAATGAACTATTTAACATCAGTGAGTAATGATTCATATTACTCATTAAAATTGTCAATTAATATTATTTCTTAGCCGTGGAAAAATAATTACATTTTATGTGCTATTTCAATTTTCATTTCTTTTGTTGGTTGTTGTAATTTTGTATTTATACAAATATTGTTTATTTTAGTTAAATATATAGCTAGTTGAATGTTAACATATTTAATTTATATCCTTTATTATTTACATTGCAACAATAACGTAACTATGTGTGTATAAAATAAAGTTAATGCAGCGCCCGGACGCTTCTCCGTGCTAAAAGTACCTATTCTAGTCAGGCGAAGTAGAAACTTAATCCAGGGTTCAACTGTTAATCTCTTATTAGATTATTGCTTGAGTGATCAAATTCAATTTATGCTGATATTCACGTATTTTCAGAATGCTGTATGCCTTATCAGCGTGTGATTTGTGTGTGCTTTCGATGTGACGATAAAAATTGTCTGCGATTGGTACGTCGGTGTCGTCGGTAGAAAAAGTAAGGTTAAGACGCAATAAACAAAACTGCGATTTTAAAATTTAAACAAGCGAGTAACAGTAATGTAATACAAGCAGCTTAGAGATATCAGGTAAGTATTTTTTGTTTAGCTTGTATCTATACGTATCACAAGTTTTAAATGTAGCAACTGAAACTTAATATAAATAGCACCATCATTGAACTATAATACTACAGTTCAATGAGCACCATAAGCGATGTATAAGTTGTATTTGAAATAAAGGTTATGTAAATATCTGTTTTTCAGGGTTTTCTATCGTGCAATCATACATTTTATTGGACAAAGACGGCTATGAAAACCAAATCAGTGCCTTATTATACTGTGCTTAAAATTGATTCATTTGTCAACTTGGCACTTATCTGAACAAGGTGTGTTAATTAAAATAGTTTTCTCACCAAACGCATGATTTTAATTGAATCATATTTTTCAGAGTTCAAGAAAACTGTGAATGGAAATACGACATTCAAGCTTGTATTAACCAATTTTGACAACAATTTTTAATTTTTATGAAAGAGTGGCAACAGCTAATTACATTGCTTATGCACAACCACTCTTGACTAAGTATAAATTTGTATAATCACAAATTTTTAAATTTGTGCTTGGTACTATACAGAAATTATTATGGAGAATCTACCATACGAAATCGTTGAACAGATTTTAATAGACCCACAATTAAGGATTAAAGATATATTAAATGTAGCGGAAACGTGCACTCGTATGCACAATTTTCAGAAAAACAATAATAATTTTTGGAAGAAAAAATATCAGGCAAAGTAAATAAAATTAAATGATAATAATTCTCACCCTGCTTATTTTATGTTACCTTTAGCTGGCCACAGTTTATGAAGATGTTTAGTGATGATTTTGATACGTGGTTTGAAGAGATTCGATACATTTACAAGTTAAGTAATCTCGTGCACGCTCTGTTGGAAACGATGCCTGCTAAATATAAAGCAACAATGTCGTTTGATTTTGTTTTTATTAACGAATGGCAACTGCTTCTGCAGGAGACGCCTCGCTCATACGAATATATTGTTCTTGATTTAATGACCATTATTCACAATACTGCTGAAATTAGAACCATTGAAACAGTGCCCATAGAGTAAGTTAAATTTGTTCGTTAGTGCGTAGACAATTTACATTGTTTTATATTAGCACACCTGGTAATTATACTCTGAAGTATTATGCCACCAAAGCACTAATATTCGTCCGTCAATCACATCTACGTAAAATGTGGAAAAAATTTATAGAGCTTGGAGAAGAGCAGCAAACTTTAGAAGATGCTGCGATTTTTGTTGCTCAATGGTTTCAGCCCACTGTCGAAATAGATGTAAATGCTATAAAACAAGAATTAGACCAGCTGGCAAGTCAAGTAATTTTTCTTTTATATGTATATATAGCATTTTTTACACAATTTTAACAATTCAGGTTCGGAAGTGGCTGCAACTTATCAATCCAAAACATCCATTTCACCAAGTACCTCCGGAAACAATTCTCAAGTGGAGAGATCGGAATTTGAAGTCAAATCGGTGGAGTACTGCAGAATCTCATGATATTATTCGAATCTTGGTAGAAGTTCTGCACGAGAACAATCACCTTCAAGAAAGCTACAATATGAACCTTGAAAAAAATTATTTTATCAATGAAGTAAGTTGAACTTTTTAAAATGCATGGAATATTCCCATATCTACGATACATTAAAAACAACCAAGTGTAAAGCTATTGCAATTTAGAAACAATGATTTGTACTATAAAGTGGTTTCGGAGATTATTTTAACAACTTGCGTGTATGTTAGGGAGCCGTAATCGTACTCCTGGTGGCAATTTTTTATTTTATTCAAACATCATGGTATCATTTTCAGTTAAAAATATAATTATCATTCAGTGTGAACCCAAACTGTAAAGTTTAATTCACATCATACAATGCAGAGATAAGTATTGAGATTTATTGCAAGAAAAACAGTATGTGTTAAATAAATGAATGCAAATGAATACAAAATATGAAATAATAGAAAAAATTAATAATTTAGAAATATTGCAAAACCGCTGAACTAGATAGGAGTCTGGCAGAAATTAAAAAAAAAGGGAGGATATCATGTAAAGACAATACAATAATAATAGGCCATGCTCGTTTAATCAAAAAACTTAAATAGTTACCCATACAATTAATTTGACTATTTCCCTCACACACTTTAAGCCAATCAAATCTTTTAAATTTCTGAGATTCATCCAATCACATCAAAATTTTGCGATAATTTTGCACTAGCGCAAATTGCTTTATCTAATTAGTTACGCGCATGAATGGATTAACGATATTTCCACTGTCCCTGCCTACTAATTAGCAAAGGGAACGAGCTTAGAAAAATAAATAACTTTTCTGTTCAATTTTGTCTTAATTTTTATGAATATTTAAACTGCCTTTGTTGTGATATTCGACATTTTAATGCTCTAACCTGTTTGAAACTAAGAATATGGAAATGTGTTGAGTATATAACTTCTAACCTGGTTCATAAGCTTTAAAATGTTGCTATCTTTACAAATAGGGAACAATTGATAACAGAGCCTTTAAAGTCAAATAAGTTAATTCTCAAGAAATAAGTGCAATGCTGGAAAAGCATGTCTTAACATTCATAAAAACAATTAATACAAAAAATACAACAGTTATGCATTTAAAAGGAAATTAAAGGGTTAAGAGCTTGCAACTTAGTTAAAATCAATATAAAAATATTTTGAGTAAAGCAGCAATTTGAGCTGTACTCTTAAATGGAGCATACGTACAACAAGCACTCGTAATAGAAAGTGTTATATGCGGTCGAGTGGCATTGTAATACTCGCCCCTACTTATAGAGGGTTGTAAAATTTATTACCAACAGATAGCTCATAAATCGGAGCTATGTTCAATTGTTCACTCAGACATACGTAAATAAGCAGGCAAACGCCAACGGAGTATCCTGTATAACAATTTATTATATTTAGCTATAATACAAAATAAATATTCATGTAATAACGAGAATGAAATGTATATTGCATCAATTGGCGTTCGTGTAATAAAACGGCGTTGCTTGTCCCTACGGATGCTGCAACCAGGTCTACCCCCGTGCTAGGCGTGCCTGCTGGCCTCGTGCTTGGGACGTCGTGGACGGTCGGACTTCTAATTCGTGGTATATCGGGACGGCTGCGACGGAGCTGTGGAATCTGCCAATTTCTGGCCGGCTTCGAATTTTGGCTACTGTAAACAAATACAGATTAAAACTGTACGTTATTTCTCACCCGGTTTGTGTAGCTACTATTGTTGCTAATGTATACCCCGGGGAACCTCGCCGCAGCTTAGTGAATTCGGGACCACGGGCGGAGTTCTATTTGCAAACGTAACGCAGTTTCGAGGCCGATAAGTAGGAAAAGTGATCCTCGCAGAGGATCCAGGAAAAATTTCTCTGGGCCGGACGGGAAACAGGACGGGGGATCGGGAACTGGAAACGGAGTCTGGAATAATCTCTAAGAAAGTCTCTGGAAAAATCTCTTCGTACCGGACAGGAACACAGGAAGGGATGATCGGGAACGGGAGTCGGACTGGGGAAATCGGTCTGGAAAATCTGTATGGAAAATCTGTCGAAATGAGCTCTGCAACTGCTTTTATATGCCTTGCAAAGTTCCTAGGTGGGGAGACGGCGCGCGGCTCGCCTTTGTGTGCCTCCCGTTATCTCTGGGTGCGGCCTGGGCCCGCGCTGGCTTATCTTCTGGGACATCGACACGCCGTGTTTCTTGATAACGCGGAGTTCGGTGACGTTTAAATTTGAAAATATTATTTAATATTGGACTAATCAAATTCAAACGAAAGCTAGCGTTACAGCATTACATTTATTTATTTATTTATTTATTTATTTAATTCGCACTCAGCCAACAGCCGTTAGGCCAATTATAGGCGTCGCTGTGCAGTATAAATAATTAGTTTGTAAGGGACTTTTTTTTATCGATAGTGTCAAGCTGTGCATATGTTGGTCCAGTACGAACAGTTTGTAAAGCACATGGGGGGCCTACACAACACTGTTGAAGCTCGAGTAGATCACTGAATACTTGGAGATCAAGATAACATCCTGTACTTGCAAGTCCACATAAGTCGTTCGACAGCGTCGGACCAATTTTCGAGCAACTTCCAAAGTGGTAAAGCGAGCAGGCAACACAAACAAAGCTGTGGTGGGTGTTGATGTACCCTGTAAACAAACAATTAGTCTGTAAGGGAGTTTATTGGTGATTTACCGATAGTGTCAGGCTGCGCATATGTTGGTCCAGTAGCACAAACAGTTTATGAAGCACATGGAGGGCCTACACGACACCATTGAAGCATGAGCAGATCACAGAATACCTAGAGGTCAGGGTAACATCCTGTACTTGCAAGTCCGCACGAGTTGTTCGGTAGCGTCGGACCAATTTTCGAGCAACTTCCAAAGTGGTAAAGCGAGCAGGCAACACAAACAAAGCTGTGGTGGGTGTTGATGTACCCTGTAGAGTGTAGACAAACAATCCCAAAAAAAGCGAGTCGATGATGAGATGGTGGCTAAATTTTACTTTGCATAGCTGAAACTGGTCAACACCGAACAAACTGGGGCACTGATACGAACCATAAGGTTACATTTGTAATCAACATTAAGACAAGAAAGACGTAGTGTGTAGTGTAACAAAGCTCGACAAACGGTCAGGTGGATTTCCGACAAAACCGTTCAATAGATTTGCTTGAAATATGGACTCCAGCTCCATCTTTTTGTGATGTAGCTAAAACGTACATACATTTTAAAAGTACATGGACAGTTAGCGCAATAATTTAATAGGTTGCAGGTTTTCTGCCTTTTTTATGTATTTTTCTAGTTTTTTTATGTATGATTTCGCGGGCAAAAATATAGATTTTTTTAGTAAAGCCAGGTGGTGTGACTCGTTTCGCTTTTGTTTATAACTGTCATTTATGTCAATGTGACCAATTTCTAGTGAGTGACAGCGAGTTTAGAAAACAATTGGGAGACGTTTTGGGTGGGACTAAATTTGAGTATATAAACAAATTGGGTAGCTTTTAGCGTTACATTAAAGTTAATAGTGCAGAAACTATGTCTGTTTCTTGTATATATGGATAAACCTTACTTATTTAGCATTAGGGGCGCTTATTTAAGTATAATTGATTATTTAGTCAAAAGTTTAAGTTTGAATTTTAAAAACTTCCGAAGTCATTTGCGTTAAAAAATATGTCAATTTAATGCAGGACGAATTTTAATGTGTTGATTAAAATGATCAAACAGGCAAAAATACAAAATTTTTGTTTATATGGATTCTTATTTGGACTTTAACTGTTGTAAAACAAGAAATAAATTTAGATTTAAAATTTTCTACATGTAAATAACTTGATAATTTTCGAAAAAAGTTAATTATTTCATTTTCAGGTTTTACGACTTAAGACAGGAATACCACTACTTGTTGGTGTAGTTTATGCAAGTGTAGCAAGACGTTTGGGTTTAAAATGCATTCTAATTGACTTTACAAATTACTGCTTATTGCAAGTAGCAGAGTTCAAAGATCAGCCAAGTGCCGAGTATTGCTATATAGACATTTTCAAAGGAGGCAATATCATTCGTAGAGGAACGTGTCCTTATAGTTTAAACCAACTGTTTGAAATTCCACCAGGTCATCTCACTCCACAGAATGCAAAGACAGTATGTTACCGATTATTATATGTACATATCGGATGGCGAGTTTTAAGACTTGTGTATTATGGGTAATATTGTGCTCTTGTAATTGATAGTATTAGCATTTGTCTAGCTTAAAAAGTGACCAAAAATATGCAGTAACGAAGTCTTCAATACAAATGACCCGGGTCTTCAAACTCTACTCTGTATATAGTGTAAATATACTTTGATCATTTTTATTTAGATTGTAGAAACCATCACCTATAGACTACATGGCTACTATCAGCAATCGCGGCATTCATTTGAAATGACACACCTACGTTTATCCAAAGAATTATTGCAGGTGCTTGCATTGAATAGTTCAACTGCTACGATTGCTTTAACAAATGCATATGGGGTTCATGGTCTTCATCGAACTGCAGCAGATTGCCTTGGCCCTCAAGTAGATTGTTTTAAATAAAATATTAACAGATTATAATTAATTTCTTACAGCATCTTCAAGAAAGTCTACCAGTAGGTGTATGCTGTGCAACAGAAGGACGTACAGAGGTAAACATTAAATTGTAAATCTCTAAATCTTCCTAACTAACAGATCTGGCAGAAGTTGCCCAAGCAGCGCCCAAGAAACTTACAGTTTGCCGTTGGCATGGTAATGACACATGTGAGAATGGGCTACATGTGCGTAATATATGATTGGGATCCTACCTATGTGGAAGGTCTACTACAAATGGAGAGTGGTGTTTATAAACTAAAACGCAAGGACCAACAACCTTTCTATAAGGTTTTAGTTGACGGAGATTTGCATTACTACGTGGCTGAAGGTGAAGAAAAAATTGAAGCTTTCGGTTTTTGTAAGGTGCATTTCTACCTAAAGGCTTACGTTTGTTACAGAAGACTTAGTACCTGCCCGAAAACCTCGCATGCTGACTAGTAATGTAGATGTGGGAAGACATTTTTCCCATTTTTTTAAAACACATTATGTACCGAATATAATAGTAGAAGAACTCTTCCCTGACGATCGGTCTGTAAGGCATTACTATCATGATCACATATCCATAATCTGTTAAGTGCTGCAAGAATGTGGATGTTTTGTTCTTTTTTATGTTATTAATACTTTTAGATGTTTATTTTGTTACATAGGTTTATTTAACTGTTAATAAGTATGTCTTCTTTAGTTACTAGTTTTAGTTTTTTTTATATATATATTGTGTTACGCCAGTCAAGATTTACCAAATGTGTCTAAAGACAAATCAATTATGCGAGATAGAAGACATTTTCCGTATTTTGTAAATAACTATCGTTAAATAAAATATGCATCGAATCTATATAATTCATTTTTCTGTTATTATTAAGTTGATGGTGTTTTATATGAAGATCGAGGTTAGCAGGTTAGGTTTCCCGTCAGTTTTGACACAGACTGACGCAAAACCTAACCTGCTAACCTCGAATTTGACATAGACTTACAGTGCCACCAACATACGTTTGAATTTTCACAGCCCGCTAAGGATCAGTTTTTTTTTTGGATCTCTCGATATATTATTCCTGAGTAGACTGATGTCAAGGGTAGCATTGGTAGTGCTAGAAAGATTTATTATAGTATTTTTATATTTTTTTGTATTATACAGAACTCAAGAAAGAACTCAAAGAATTGAGCAACAAATACGAAGAGAAACTAGAAGAAATAAAACAAAGTTGTGAAAGTATTGAGAAAGAAAGATGAAAAAAAACATAGTAACTGGACTAGATACTAACGCAACAAATGAAAAAGAATTAAAGAAATTGTTGGAAACATACGCGCAGCATACAAGAGAGAGGAAAAACATATAATAAAAATGGGATCTTTGGAACGAAAAATAGAAATCCTGGAAAGGAAAACAGGAATAAATTCAAAAGAAGGGTATCAGAAATTGTAACCATTGGACAAGAATGGAAATGGAATGGAAAAGAAGTAAAACTTAAAAGAGTAAAGGAGAAGAAACAGGAACAATGACCAAAAAGCTAACAATATCCAAACATCCCGAAGCAAAAAATAAGACGACCAAGTAAATGACGAAGGGAAGACAATGAAAACATTATAAATAGCTACAGGGTTTAAATAAAGAATGGAAGTTCAAAGTAGAGATGGGCGCGTGAGTGATTTTTCGCTCACGTCACGCACGTTTCACGCTGGCTTTAAACAGTCACGTTCACGCTCACGTTCACGGCGTAACACGCCATTCACGACGTGACACGCAGCTTTTATTTAAATTCAGAATGTTCAAATTTAAAACCAATGAAAAAACCCCAAAGAGAACTAAAAATTTGTTTTGCACCTGACATAATTTACGTGATATGTTGCAATCATAATAGTTGACATAAAAAGAAAAAAATTAAAATTTACTACAATAACTGATTTCTCGCAAATATATTTCTTGCAGCTGTCTTCAAAGACATTACTTTTAATACTAAAAGCTGTCATTGGAATTGACGTTTCCTTTATTGGTATGAGTACAGAAGGTATTATGTTGCTAGGCAACACTTTTAATTCGTAGGTTTGAAAGTACTTTTTTCGACGACTGACATCGAAAGTAGATTTTTCCCACTGCCATTTGTCAACAGAAAGTTGACATTTGCCGCTGAGCGTGCGTTTTCATCTTTTTGCCGCTCGCCGAGCGTTTTGGGTTTCCGCGTGAACAAAATAGGTAGCCACGTCCGAATGTTTTCTTGACAACGCCCGTCATTTGTGGAAATAATCGCGTCACATGTCATATAGACTGCGCGTGTAATGTTAACTTGATTGTCAATTAATTTTTGCAATAAAACGAAATTTGATATTTTCCTTTAATAATATGCTCAGTCGTCGAAAAAATAGTATGTATGTTTCGAGCTAAAAGTGCGCTTGCCGCTTTTGCATGATTGCTGGTTTCGACTTCGTCTCAACCAGCAATATTCATGCGCAAGCGGCAAGAATGCACTTTCAGCTCTTAACATACAATATACTATTACGTACAAGGATCAACATTTTCAGTGTTAAGTCGAGTATACAAAACAAAACATTAGGGACTTTTCTAAAAATAGGTTCATCTACACATCTACGCAATACATTTTTGGTTTAATAATAAGACGTAATTAACATTTTTACCGTTAGCCGAGTATAAAAAACAAACCATTACTTTTATTAGAATAATAAGTTCATCTACACATCTAAACATTAAAATGATGAAATAATATGTAATCAACATTTTCAGCGTTAAGTCGAATTCTGTGCTCTTCTAAAATTCGCCCAGCTGTAGAAAATACTCTTTCGCTTGTAGCGGAACTTGCCGGTATGTTTAAAATTTCTCAAGTTTTTTTAACAGTGGCGTATTTACACTGTTTTTCCAAAATCCTAAAATGTCATCTACATTTCCGAATTTTAATTTAACATACTAATTTAGTTCTGTTTCGACATCATATTAATTACATGTGTCATCGTCAGAGCTATCTCTAAGTGTAGAAAGATAAAAATCTGATGCTGATGTACCAGTTTTGAGTCGTTTGCTATGTATTTCATCATTATCATCTATAGTTTTATTTGCATTATAATCTTCTCTTTTATGTGAAGGTATGAACTTTAAGGATTTATAATTAGGGTCCAAAAATAAAGCCACATAATGTAACTTGTTTGGCACAATTTGTGATTTAATGAATTTAAAAGTTGCTGCACTCTGCAGTTTTTTATTCGTTGCTAAATATTTAACGTGAAATTAACGTGAAACGTGAATCACGCCTTGAAAATTTTCACTCACGTTCACGTCACGATTTTCAAATATTAGTCACGTTCACGACGTGACACGCCGTGACACGACGTGACACGACTGTTTTCACGTCACGCGCCCATCCCTAGTTCAAAGAACTCTTACAAGAATTAAACAAATACGAAATTGACATAGCAGGCATTCAAGAAATTAATATTAAAGCAATCTCAATTACCAACCTCAAAAATTACATATGGTGCATAGGGGGTGGAGATCAGAACAAATTAGGAACAGACTTCATAATAAAAAAAAAACTCAATGACAGGATAATAAACTATAATGTAATAAATGAAAGGCTAAGTATAATCAGAGTGAAAGGAAAATACAGAAAAGTAACAATTTTCAATGTGCATGCGCCCAGAGAAAATGCAGATGAAAATACCAAACAAGAGTACTACAATACACTAGAAGATGCAATGAATAATTTGCCAAGCTTCGATGTGAAAATTATCTTTGGCGACCTGAATGCGAAAATTGACGAAGAAGAAAGAAATATTGAAGGAAAGTCTACACAACACAGCAAACAACAACGGACAAAAATTGGTTGACCTTGCAGCAGGAAAATCAATGATAATAAAAAGCACACAATAAAAACATAAAAACATCTATAAAGCAACCTGAATCAGCCCTGATAACAAAACATGAAACCAAATAGACCACCTAACAATAAAAAATTGCATGCATGAAGCGTACAAAATGTAAGAACCTATAGAGGGGCCGATATCGGATCTGATCATATGCTAGTAATTGCAAAAATTAAACAAGAAAAACAAAACTTAGAGGATAAAAGAAATAGTAAAACATACTTACTCAATCAAAAGAAATACAGAGACATTAAAAGTAAAAGAAGACAAATTACTATACAATAAAAGAAATATCAGACGACAGACACGGAATGCGAAAATATAAAAAAATACAAATAAAAACAATTGAGACACAGACATTTGCATGGGGACAAGAGGAATGCTGGATAAATGGGAAAACAATGTCAAGATAAAGAAGCTGACCTGTAATTAATTAGATAAAATAATCAATGGTAGTAAAAATCGCAGATTAACCTTCTTACTACACGGAAGCTCTAAAAAATTGTCATTTACCGCGCAGGCTGAACTAACTCAAATTTGGCGATACGGTCGTGGGTTCAAACCATCAGCTGTGTACCCTGCAAAATCTTCAAAAAAGATATGGGCGCCAGAAATCAGATGATTTCGAATAATATAATTAACTACAAGTGACTAGCATTTATTTATTAACTACCAAATAATCTTGTAGTCTATAATGGTAAGTCAATATTAAATAATTAAAATAATTTGATCATAAATAATGTAATAATAATAGACATGTGCAAATTAATTGAAGGTTGCAACACACACCAAGATCCAGAACCCCTTTTGGGTTATTAAATTAATTGTAACCACAAGGTAAATCGAGTGATATGCATATCGCTGTCATTTAATCAAACTTTTCTGTTCAGGCTATTGAAAGCAAAAAACGTGAATGCTCCTTTTACAAAGGTTTAATTACACATACAAATTGTAGCTTTAAATATTAATCGTAATTAAATATACGCATTTAAGCTTCAAATATTAAAAATAATTGAATGTATGAGTTTGGACTTTACATGTCAGTAATAATGAAAAGTACAAATTTAAACTTTAAATATTGATAATAATAATGGAATGTAGTAATTTAAATTTCAAATATCGGTGATAATTAGATATATAAGGTTTAATCCTGGAATAACCAGCTCGAATCTGCTTGAAAGCAGGGAGTCCGTCCACTTTTAGTATAGTATTACCACAAAAGTATCGCTAACCTCCAACGCCCATAAGTTGCTGTTAGACAAAAGCTCGCCGGGAGCTGTTATACCCGGTGGTTAAAAGCGCCGTGGATGCGTCAGTAATTGCAGCGAAGCCATTCCCAAACTGCAGGAGCTAGGTAGCACGTTAGCAGGTGTTGAAAATTTAAATCAGGACAGCAACCTTGCTTCCAAGATTAAACTCTTGGGTAAAACCATATATATTATACATATATTGCTAGTAGGGCCTCGGAACGACCGAAAACATTACGGCGCCGACATAGTTTCACTTAGAGTATAACGCGTCTCGTGCGCATGCGTGAGAATTCAAACTCCGCCTTTAGAAGCGAATTTTAAACTTGACCACTTCCCCATTGGGCGGACGACGCCGCCGCGCTTGCGCACAGCTCACCATTATACATTGAAGAGTTGTCTGTCTCACTTCCTTCGTGAGTTTCCCACTCATAGCCGCTAGCAATATAGTAAGTATTACATATATGAGTAAAACTGTCAATTAAGAGCTAAAGAAACATAATTAATACGAGAATAGCACACAGAAAATCTCAATCGTACCTGAATCAAAACTATCAGCCCTTCAAAATTAATCGTCGTGGCGTAATAAAGCACGAATGGGACCTTTTTAGAAGCAAGTCGCTTCGTCGAGGTGCAGGAAAATAATGCAAGCGCATTCGGCCAACTAACGAAGACAGCTGGAGGCTGCGACCTGGCGATTAGCTGGCAGAAGTTTTTGGGTTTCCCAGATATTGGTACGAATTGAGCGAACTGGTATATTGAAATAATTCGAAATATGAGCTGATTATTATGCACACACAATATACAGGCTGGTCCTGAAATAATTGGTATGTGGAGAAAACATTCGAGCGAAGCCGAAGAATGGTTTCAACTACTGCAAAGAACTTGACCAAAAACACACGCCAAATGCAGCAAGAACACTCACAACAAAACAAAGAGGTACAATGTACGGAAGAACCAACAGAACAAGAAATTGAAACAATACCGAAAATGAAAAATAACAAAATTCCAGGCACAGATAGCATAATAATAGAATAAATAAAATACTGTAAGTGAAAAACTATTTAAAGTTTATATAAATTAATAAAACAAATATGGAAAGAGAAACGTATGCCTATGGAATGGAACCAAGCTCTAATATGCTCAATACATAAAAAGGGAGTTTACGAAAGCCAAAAAACTACCGACATAATCGCTCTTTTAAACGTAACATATAAACTAATGGCAAAAATTATAAATAACAGAATACAACAAGATATACAAAATAAAATAGGACATTACCTACCAGACTTTAAAAATGGGAAGTCTACAACAAATCATATATTTACTCTGAGACAAAACCAATAAAAATGTGAAAAGAAGAACATCCCCTTACACTCTATATTCATAGACTTAAAATTAGCTTTTGATAAGATCAACAGGTAATATACTGATATGATCATGAAATAATAATAAAGCAGCTTAATAATGATATTCGTAAAAGGATATTGATTGGGATGACTTCGTTCTATCATTGGAATTTCTATTTCCTACAACGATATTTGTACTTCATAAATAGTCCAGTAGTTATTGTTGCAATTTTAATTCAAATTAATTGAGGTTATTCTGTGAGTCAAGATATATCTGAAAGAAGTAGTTATTATCATAAAATGTAACACAAAATTTAATTCTTACATAGTATGGTTTATAAAAGGCTTAATGTCGTCATGTAGTTGGAAACAGATACAATTGAGAATTGTTAACCTAAAAATTATGATTACTGACAATTAGAAAAGTCGTAAAGATTAAAAATATAAAAATCTGTATTATCGGTGGAGAATAACCAAGGTTATTGGAGGGTAGTTTGATAACAAGAACAAATGGGGTGCAAAAATTTATGAATTAGATTGACGCAAGTCCAAGTTAAAACTAAATTTAATAGTCGATTTTAATTAATAATATACTGGTATGTACTAGGCAAGACAAAAAATACTGGGACAACTCTTGGTAGAGATTTTAGCATAATTTGATTCGCTTAAACGAGGCTTTAAACAATTACATTTATTATAACAATTCTGATTCATAGCAACGTCTAGCCAAGTTGACGGTTAAGTTAGAAATACCTAGCAACTGTACATATTAAGGCAGTCACATTCACAACAGATAATACTAATTGTCCCAGTTTTTTGTCTTGCATAGTACAGTTACATATTGTCATACACATAAATAGTACTATACGAAAGAATTAAGTGTGAAATTGGAAAAAACTAAGTGATGCATAAACTTACACTACAAAGGAATTTCTGCCAACCACGAGAAGGATAGCTAGCTAGCTCGAAGAAAGAAGATTAACAAGTAAGTGTAAAATACTACTAGAAACAAAACCAATATAAAGGAAAGCTGTAGTCAGAAGTAATTATCTGATAACTTACAAGATAAAATTGAATTCAATTGAACAACAAATTACATAATTAAACAGTGTAAACATACAGTATAATTAGTTTAAAATTGATTGGAATGCAATTAATTATTTTACAGATATTATAAACAAAGGTTTTAAAAACATGATACTGGCAGATATTTTGTTAATAAACACAATAAATTGTCTCATATTATGCATTATAGATTTTTATTGTTTATGTCCTAATTACATTTAACAATAACCCAGACATATGAGAGTCTAATAAAAAAATTATTACAATTGCATGCTTCAACTGTGGACCAAAAAGGTAAGATTTAGAGCCCAATTTGATAAAATCCTGAGAACAATAAAAGCTAACGGGTGTTCATAAACAGTCGTCATCCCAGTAGGTTTTGACTTCAAAAACGTATGTCTATTATAATTGAGAAAAACTGCGCTATGACAGTACTCAATGACGTTTCATTGTGTTGCACGAATCAATCAAAGATATAACATTTTGTTTTTCAAAGCAACTGGGATGACGACTGTTTATGAACACCCGTTATAAGACCACAGCAATATATACGAAGCTACTATCCATTCACAAAACTCGTGAACTGTCAAAACGCTGTCAAGTTTGTACCTTGTTTAAATTCTGTTTTGGAACTTCCGCTTGCTGATTTTGGCAGCACTCAAATGTTTGAAATTTAAAAAGTTGACTAATGTCACATTTTCTTGTAAAAAAATAACCTCCCAAATTCTTTCATTTTTGTACATATTTAT
Source organism: Agriotes lineatus (assembly GCA_940337035.1). Taxonomy (NCBI): domain Eukaryota; kingdom Metazoa; phylum Arthropoda; class Insecta; order Coleoptera; family Elateridae; genus Agriotes; species Agriotes lineatus. The sequence continues at coordinate 100,417,511 of OW679196.1, read as the reverse complement.
ACTTTAATTGCAATGAAACAGAAACATTTCGTGTGAAAGCGAAAACGTACATAAATAAGTATTTGATTTTCAAGGAATTGACATTTATACAGAGATCCCAGGCGTTACACAAGATAAAGCATTTCCTAACTGGTTTTATAAAATGTTATCAAAGAGCATTATATGCTCTTTGATGTTATTTAAAATTTATTCGCTTTGTTTTATTTAGGTAATTTTTTAGAATGGCGCCACATTCTAAAAAACAAAACACGTTAAGATGCCTTTATAAATACAAATACCAAAACCCACTGCCCTTCATATAAATTAGGATAAAACGGTAGAAATTCAAAATCCAGAGAAAGCAGATGATTTATCAACAAATTCTACAGAAACTGTATCCACTTCTATTCCTGCTAATAATGGGGAGATTGCAAGTTTGTCAAGCGACATCGGAGCTTATTCTAACAGCACTGATAGACGTTTTGAGAGTCCTTCTAATTTAAAGAAAAAAGAATTATTGGGCAACCCTTACGTTCGCCGAAAAACGTGCATATTTCCTTTCTCGAACAAAAATTACATGTGAAAGCAATTAAAATAAATGTTAATATTAGTTGTTTGGATGAATATAGCTACTTGGCTTGTCTATTCGTATATAAATTTATAAAACAGTTTTTTTTGTCGGTTTTTCTTGAAATGAAGTATGTTTAAGAGCTCAAATAGTTTTTTTTAAATAAAAAACAGTTGAATTTAGAGGTATCAAGTAACATATCAAACAAAGCTCAATAAAAGCGTTTTTCAAAAATTCATACAGGGCCTTCTATTAAAAAAAAACCGAAATTACTAAATTTGCCAATGTTCAGTAATCAGTAATATCCAGAACTACCATTTTCCACTGGAAAGGTAGTTCACGAAAAGCATACTTGTTTGGTAACGTTTTTCTTCATTCCATTTTTTTCTCTTACAGCAGCCGCCCGCAATTCAGCATATTTTGCATTAAATCGTTGATATGATCTCCAAACCAACTGGCATTAGACCCATGCAACTTGATATAAAATTATTAGTACCTTTTTAAAAAGAAAGTAAGTTTGTTTCGCTACACTTTTTGAGCCACCCTATACAATCAAAACTATTTTAGTAATGTGCACCACCTTCGTACTTACAACTTTTATATACAAAATATCCCCCCCCCCCCCATCGTTGCCAGACCCTGTATATAGTTTACCTTTATTTTAGCATAACGAAAATGGTTTATTGTTCCTTATTTTAAAGTTTACTTTTTTGTTATTTTTGTATAGCCTATATAGCTAAAATAGCGGTTCAATATTTTAAGTATAGGTAGTGTTAATTTAACTTGTGTTTTTAATTTGTTGCAATCGAAAAAGATCAAATATGAAAATCTATTTTTATTTTTTACCTATTTTATTCTAAATTATGCTATCTACGCTAAAGGGATGACATCGGGAAGAATTAGGGAAAAACTGCACTTTGGCCAGTTGTTAGACCGCCACAAGAGATAAATGCTCCCAAAAATCCCAGCCCTTTTGCCCAATTGTTTTCTGTTTTATTGTTATCGCAAAGAGAATGGAGCCCTGCACATTTACATCCGCAAGGTCATTCCAGATATTGTACATTTTGTTTTAAACTATATATTCAAGTGCACACTTTATGATCGAATTTATGGTCCCTGATTCCTGAATAATAAAACGAGAACAACTTTAACAAACATTAAAAGAATGGGGCATACAACACGATCATATAGAAGATATTAAAATCGGCTGGAAAAAATAAAGAAAGAAAGAAAAAACAAATATTAAACTCAGAAATAGAAGCTGAAAAGCGAACCAGTGGAATTAACTGTACAAGAGAAGAGGGACAATTGAGATTTGGTCTGTGATTAAGATAACTAGGTCGTATAACGAGGATGGGTGAAAAGAGAATGGTTAGGGAAATTTTTGGGGCACGAAGGGGAAAAGAGAAAATAGGACGGTCAAGAACAGGGCGAAGAGAGGGGAATTAAGTGGGAGGAGGTGAGAAAAATTGCAGATAGAAGGTGACAAGAAGTGTGAAAGAAAAGTCGGTATTAGTATAGTATGTCGCCACATCAGAAAATGAGTATGTATAGTATGTCGCCACATCGGAAAAATGTTAGGTTACAAAATTGTAATACTCAATACATATATGTAATACTCCTATATTGCTAGCACCTGTAAGTAGAGAGGTTACGGCGTAAGTGAGACAGACAACCATCTCTTTCTACGCACTTGGTGCATTGCGCGCAAGCGTCGTACGTGAACACGCGAACGAAGCTGTGCTCAGAAAGAGACGGACGTACTATATGTTAAAGTTCCTATATATAGGAACTCTACTACACTGTGGTTTTTTTAATCACGTTACAGCACATAGTACGTGCATCGTTTTTCATGAGTTTTTAAAATTGTGATAACATTTGAAATAAACTAATTCCATAGTATGAAATTAGTTTATTTAAAATGTTATTAAAATTTTAAACAAAAAAAACGATGCACGTAATATGTGTTGTAACAAAATAAAAAAAACCACAGTGTATATATCGACGCCGTAATGTTTTCGCCCGTTCCCAGACCCTTCTAGCTATATAGGAGTATTACATATATGACTCAATACAAAACCTAACCTAACCTAACATTTTTCCGATGTGGCGACAAAAATTCATCTTTGTCTAGGAATGTACTTCTAAAAAGTTACTAAAACAAATAGGTTAAAGGTGTGACGTTTACTTCTCATCTGTCATAAATGTTGTAAATAACTACTATTAAGGATACTATGGACGTAGCGTTTATTAATAGGTATTTTTATTACATTTCATAAAACATCAGGTGAGAATTTCTAGAAAAAATCTAGTTTGACACTGACAATGAGATATATTAATTGACATTTTTAAATTCAAATCTGCCTGTATACAGGTGTGAAAACCTTTGCAAAACAAAATACAGAATCCCCAGTACAAAAATTATATATGCACATGCCAATTTCAAAAATATTTAAATGTTTTTGTGTTTACCCTATACTATACATAATATTTTTCTGATGTGGCGACATACGTTTATTTTTTTCCGATGTGGTGACAAACTATACTAATACCGGAAAAGTCTACCCTAAACTCCATTCCAAAATAACCTCACGCCAAAAAGTAGAAGGGAACTGGATTAAGTAAATAATAATTAAGTTTTCAATATTTGTATTAAATTGCTAGTATTTGTAAAAAATGCTTTTACGAGGGGAGTTCATCATTTATTGTTCCCAACATAGTTGGCATTGACTGAAAATTTAAACAATTCTTGTCATTCAAAGTGTCATTTATTGAATGTAGTGTATGTAAAATAGCGTTAACTTCTTTCCACATATACAAAATATTAATTCAAGACTCTTGAGGTGTTTGTAATTTTGTCAAAATGGAGCTGTGATAAAATACCTCTATAAAAAAGGCTTATCGCCGCAAGAAATGTATACAGATATGACAGAAGTATTGAGTGATTCTGCGTTTTCATATCAATTATCAGGCCATTTCTTATTCTTCCTTAATTCCTATAGCTACATAACCATTTGGAGCAGTTTTGGTACAAAATTGGCGAGTCCGCCTGTATATCGGGCCCGTTTCGGTAGTATTTTATCTTTCAATACAGCAGTTTTTCGCATCAAACAAAATCCTAACCCGCGCGGGGCTTTTGGTTCTATTTGCCAGTCTAGCTTTCGCGCGAACCTCTATGTCGTCGCATTTTGGCAGCTGGCTGTCCCATCGCTGGTAACAGCGCTCATTGATAATATTTTCCAGAAATATAATCCATGAGAGCAAGTGAAATGTATATCTTCAAACTTTTAAAACATCAGTCGATCCCTCTCCCACCGAGACGGCCTCATCGTCGACGCGCGAAGTTGCTGTCTTGCTATTGGTCACACCTGTGGCCGGGCAGACGGCGAGTTTAAGCGCGAAGCCCTGTGGAGCGTTGGTTTTCAAGAGTCGCTTCTTGATTAGAGTCGCGTGTGGGCTGCTGTGTTTCTTTCTAGGTGTTGGTGATGTTCACTGTGCCGGCCTAAGCCACTCAGTACTTTCGCAGGCCTGTGGCCTGTTTTAATCCGTCTCTTTGAGTGGGATTCTCTCTAGAGTGAGCTAATTAGCTGCCGTACCGGTGTTTCAATTTTCCAAAAGAACAGAACGCATCTGGTTCCGCGATTAAGCTGGGGATATTCTCTTGGACGCAAGGTGACATTTGTATCGCAATAACGCTTGCTTAATTGCCCTCCGATACTTCATGCAAGCCTAGTACATTCAACAGCAAATTAACATTCGTGTAACAAACCTGTTTGCCGCAAGCTGACATTTGTATCGCATTAACGCTTGCTTAATTGCCGTCCGATACTTCATTCAAACCTAATACATTCAAGTGCAGATTTAACCTTTATGTAGTAAACGTGCTTGTCGCCAATTGACATTTCAGTATAATCGAAGTTGACTTATTGTCTGCCCGACGTTCAGTCGAGACGAGGTACACTCACTGGTAGAAGTTAACCTTGTACGAGTGGTACTTTGTTGTTTATGAGTTAGGGCGCTTCCCAGCTGGGCTTATTCCGTTAAGTATTTATTCCTTTCACTGTGCTAAATTGATGTACGTGCCGACCACGTCGGTGCAACTGTAAGTTTTCGGTCATGTGAAGTGGCCTAATAGATGTATTAACTGATTTTTCCTATGTCTTGTGCATGTTTGTTTACAGGGTGACTGAGTCACTGTCTTAAGATCGATGTAAAGTGAGACCCGGACGTGGTGAGTGAGCGTTGCAGGTAGGTTGGCGCGCTTGTCGCTGCGCTGTGGCTTCCAGAAGTAGTATATGAGTATGTTTTGCCCCGTTTGACCTTCAAGGTTCGGTTAAGCGTGAGTCTCCTTGAGTTGGACCTTATGGTGCCCTTTTATTTGGTAACACCCTATACATATCAACATGCTTGCCCTGTGTTGTCTCGTTTAGGACCACGCCCCTCCCTGTGCGTATTTGAACCGCGGCCTTTAGCCTGTTTCTTACGATTTCCAGGGTAATCGTGCACGTTTCCCGGACTTGTTTAGCATTCGGCACTCGCTCATTCGTGAGTGTCATTAAATAAATTTGATACTGTAACAAAATGGTCACGAGATTTTTAACTGGGGAGAGAGTTCAGTAAACATGCACCAGGTACAGGACCGCAAAAACTGTTGTTGCAGAAGAAAATATTAATTTGGTCCATGATATGGTAGTGAGTGATAGAAGAGTTACAGTCAGATTTATAGCGGAGACATGGGGCATTTCCGTTGAGAAAATTTTGTACAGTGAATTGTGTCTCAAAAAAGTCTCAGCACGTTAGGTACCAAAGATGTTAACAGCAGATGAAAAGCGCATCCGCCAAGTTCTTCTTCTTCTTCTGATGGGGCTTGTTGTAAGCTGCACTGAGACCTATTGGTCCATTGTGCTCCCACCTAATTTGTTATGGGTCTCGTTCGAAGAGGCCGGTTTCCAAGGCGAAGGAAAGAATCCTACCCATAGGAACGTCCCTTATCGCCTGGGGTTCCACCAGGCCGGCTCCAAAATGTTTATGTCGCAGTGTTAGGAGTGCCACACATTGACATAAAACATGAATTGAGGTTTCTTCCTCCAACTGGCACTTCCTGCAGGTGGCATCATTTACGATTCCAATTGTGAATAAGTGCTTCTGTAGATGACCGTGTCCTGTTAGTAAACCAGTCACGATCCTAATGTTTTTCCTGCTCATTGACAGGAGAGTAAAGGTGTTGGTAGGCGACATTTCCCCGATGAGGAGTTTTGCCTGACGTAGCCTTGGTATCGAGGCCCAGTTGGCACTGGATTGGTTACTTAGCCAGCGCTCAACTTGTGTCTTTGCAGTGGCACGGGTAATTCCTAAAGCCGGCTCAGGGCCGATGAGCGGCTCTTGAGAACCCCTTCTGGCTAGAGCGTCAGCTTCTTCGTTACCCTCTATTTCACTATGGCCTGGTACCCATAGTAGTTTCACCCAGTTTTTTGTACCGAGTCTATTCAGTGTCTGGCAACATTCCAGAACCAACCTGGAGTTGATTCTGGGTGAACTCAATGCTCTTAGTGCTGCCTGACTGTCTGTGCAGATGTAGATATGCAGATTGGAATAACCTCTTTGAAGGTTCTCCTGAGCGCAGGTTAGGATGGCAAATACCTCCGCCTGGAATACAGTGGCATATTTTCCTAGGGCAACGGTGAGTTTGACCCTCGGGCTACAGCCGTAGATGCCAGCACCAGGTCCCCCCGTCATCCTGGAGCCGTCTGTGTACCAAACGAGTCCCTTTGGAGTGAGAAGACGCTGTTGCTGACACCAATTGTTCCTATCAGGAATGAATACCTGGAATGCTTTGTGGAACATGTAAAGCGGAGCCATGAAGTCGCTCCTTGTGAGAAGTTCTGGGACCTTCTCAAAATGTTGGATGATCCCTGAGTGTCCCACTTGTTCCCCTTTCATGGCCCACATCTGACCCTGGCTTAGTCTGTAGGCTGATTTCCTAGCCTCCGCCTCGATTACTAGGTGGAGGGGCGGAAGCCCCAGAAGCACCTCCAGAGCTGCCGTAGGAGCAGTGCGCATTGCTCCAGTTATGCCTAAACAGGCCAATCTCTGTAGTCTGTTGAGGCTGTTTCCGATTGTTGCCTTGCTGATTGCCGGCCACCAAACAAGAGCAGCATATGTTATTATGGGTCTTGTAACCACCGTGTATAGCCATTTGGTGACACGGGGCTTGAGACCCCAGCTGGTTCCAAAGGTCCGTCTACATCTCCACAGGGAAGCAGTGGCCCTTTGAATTTGTCTCTCTACATGAGTCCTCCAGTTCAGCTTTGAATCCAGGATAACTCCAAGATATCTGACCGATTCGGAGGGCTGGAGAGCTTTACCGAAGAGTGTGGGCTGTCTGAGACCCTCGATTCTCCTTCTTTTGGTGAAGATGACAAGTTCTGCCTTGGTAGGATTAATCCTGAGCCCTTGCCTTACACACCAGTTTTGTACAGTAATGAGGGCTTCTTGCATAATCCCACTTACTGTGCCAGCAAACTTTCCCATTGTTAATATTGCAAGGTCATCAGCGTAACCTAGCACAAAGATGCCTTTTGCAGAGAGCTCCCTTAGTAGCCCGTCCACGACCAGACACCATAACATTGGAGACAAGACTCCACCCTGAGGACAGCCCCTAGTGACCGTCGCTCTAATGGAGAGCTCGTCTGCTGAAACGATTACCTGTCGGCCTGACAGCATAGAACCGATCCATCTTATCAACGAGGGTTCGATCCCGTGCCTTTCGGCCGCTGCACAGATAGAATCAAAGGAGGTATTATCAAATGCCCATTCTATGTCTAAAAATGCACCGAGCGAAAGCTCTTTGTGGTGCAGGATTTTCTCTATCTTGGAAACGATCGCATGGTGTGCCGTCTCAACTGACTTGCCTTGTTGGTAGGCGTGTTGTGATGGGTGCAGCGGAAAAGCCACCAATGCTCCATCCTTAATATACCTTTCAATCAGCCTCTCCTGCACTTTTAGCAGGAAAGAAGTCAGGCTGATAGGTCTGAAGTCCTTTGCGGTATCATGCATTGTATGTCCCGTTTTAGGTTGTAAAATTACTTTGACCGTCCTCCAGGGACAGGAATGTGTCCTAGGGCCAGGCTAGTACGAAAAATGTGATATAGGGGCCGTAACAGCACCTCCAATCCATGCTGTAGCAGAGCCGGAAAAATTCCGTCAGCACCAGCGCTGTTATACGGTTCAAAGGTGAACAGTGCCCACTTCAAACGATCTAGACTCACTACCTTTGAGGCCGTCCTCCAGTCCATTGCGGTGTGCGCGATGCGTGGGAACCTCTCAGGTAGGGCTTCTTGTACAAGATTGGAGCCGAGGAAGTGAACATCAATGAGATGCTTGAGAGCCCCCTCCTTGGTGTCCGTGAAGGTACCCGATGGGAGCCTCAGCATCCCCAGCCTGGAGCCTGGAGTTTTGGAAAACACCTTTTGCAGTCTAACTGCTTCTGGTAGGCCTTCAATACTTTCGCAGAAAGTCCGCCAGGTTTCTCTGTTACTTCTGCGTATGCAGCTTTTGTATGACCGGAGGGACAGTTTATAATTGTCCCAATCCAGTTGAGAGTTTGTGAGTCTGGCTCTATTGAAGAGCCTGCGCGTTACTTTGCGGAGGGACTGGAGTTCAGGGTTCCACCATGGAGTCCTTTTATCTTCCCTGCATCGCTTCACAGGACAATTGGTCTCGTATGACTCTATGATAGAGCGGTGTACAAGATCAACGCTCTCTTCTAACTCGTCAGAATTTTTTGGAATAATTCTAACCAAATCTAACCTATTTCGGAGGTCCTGTTTATAGCCCTCCCAATTGGTTGCTCTGGGATTTCTAAAAATATTCGACGCTGGCGGTCGCTTTAGATTTAGATTGAAAGTGATATGACGGTGATCCGAAAAGGAGGGTTCCGTCGATACCTGCCAGTCTTTGACTAACGGAGCGACCGTAGCGGTGCCCACTGTTATGTCGATGACTTCTTGCCTTCTGTCGGTGACAAAGGTAGGTGTAGTACCACAGTTTAGTACCTCCAACTTCGTAGTGTAGAGATACTCCATTAGGCCTCTACCTCGTGGGTTGATGTCCGTGCTGCCCCAGCAGATGTGGTGCGCATTGGTGTCACACCCTACCAGCAGAGGTAAATTATTCGTGTCACAGTAGCTTACCAGTCCCTGAAACTCTGGGGTAGGTGGCAATTCCTGTGCATCGTAAGGGAAGTAGACAGAACTAAGAACAAAGCTCCTCCTGCTGTTGCCATCTATAAGACCAATTTTGACTGCCACTAGATCCCTGGAACAGAAATTGGGCAATATATGTATGTCGGTTAGTCCCGAAGAGTATATGCAACTCTCGATATAACCGCATTTGTGCAATAAAACAGAGAACCGCTATTGAGATATAGCCCCTGGACAGAGCCATGTCGTACCCATGGTTCCTGAATAAGTGCTATATTAATATTATCATTTGTAAGCCTCCTCTCCAGAGCATAGGAGGCTGCTATACTGTGTTGCAGGTTAATTTGTAAGAGATGGATACTATTCATTAAGGGAAAAGCGTCCACTCCTACTCCTGCGCTTCCGCCGCATCCTCTGCCTCCGCAGCAGAGTCAGACACTTCCATGCCTTCAAGCTCTGCTACGGGCGGCTTTTATTTAGCATGTTTAGGGTCCCAGAAAGAGACCCTTACCATGCCTGCATATGCCTTCATGCGGAGTTGCTTCAGAACCGACACGGAGAGCCCGTCCACGCCAAGAACAAGCCTGAGCCCTTTGGACTCGACCCGTCCGGCATGCCGAATCCTCCAGAGATCGGTCCGAAGCCCCGGATTCTGGCGTTTTAACCTTCTTAAGATGGTAGCCCCGTCCTCAGGTACTCCCGGTATCCAGGCTACCATCTTACTCAGCCTGGGGACGGAGTCGCCTTCTAAAAATACGAGTTCGACTCCTGTTCCTGTTCCGCCAAGTTACCGCAGAGGCAAATTTGGCGCGATGATTATCACAGACCCCGATGAATTTTTGTAAAAATTCATTACAGTGGATAAGACTTGGGTTCATCACTTTGACCCAGAGTCAAAACGCCAAAGCATGAAGTGGCGGCATAAGGGTTTCCCACTTCCCCGAAAATTTCGTGTTGTTTTGTCTGCAGGCAAAATCATGGCAACAATCTTTTGGGATTTTGAAGGAGTTATTTTCGTAGATTATTTGCCACGTGGGCACACAATAACAGGTGAATATTACGCAAAGTTAATTTCAAACGTTCGTGACGCAATTAAGGAAAAGAGAGGAGGAAAATTGAGACGAGGTGTGCTCTTTCATCAAGACAACGCTTCAGCTCATAAAAGCTGTGTTTTAATGGCTGTCATTCACAATGCCGGCTTTGAAATTTTTTAACAACCCCCTTATTTTCCAGATCTAACCCCCAGTGACTACTATTTCCAAAATTAAAAGAATATCTTCGGGGAACCCATTTTTTAGATGACGAAAAAGTAATGACGGCGGTAAATGAGTAGTTGACGGAACGAAACACAGATTTTTTTCAAAGGCATTCAAGCACTTCAGCACCGTTATTGAAAATGTATTAACCTTTCAGGCGACTATTAGGCCAGTTGCTGGGGAGTAAAAAGTAACACAATTCGGAAATAATTCATGATAAAGGTTATATCGATTTAATCACTTAATTTATCTCCCATTATTACTATCCTAGGTTTTCCCCCTCCGCGGAGGTCAGAGTCACCTCCTAGGAGCGAAAACGTGACATAAAATTGGGAATTTTTCGGTTTTTCGAAAATAACTAAGAGAAAGCACAATAAATCAAAGTAGTTTATATAATAGTTGTAGAACGTTAAATTCTGCGTAAATGAGTACCAATATGATATATTTTGTTCCAGTAATACCTGTACGGCCTTTTGTCAAAGTAGCACTATTTTGTCAAGTTACCAAAGAAAGTTTGTTTTTTCAAAAAAATTATGCAGCAATGAGGTAATAGTATATTATACATCAAGGTAGCGAAGCGCAGTATTATAACCTGAGCGCATATTAGATACTGAGCGCGCAGCGCGAAGTATCTAAAGCGCGAAGGTTATAAGACGATTCGCTACCGTGGTGTATATACTATTTTTTGCACTACCAAACGGCTTAATACCTAAATTACCAACAAATTTCGAAAATATTTTAACTGTCAACTTGACAATACAGCTCTTTAAAACGTCAAAATTAAAATAGTCATATTTGGTAACTTAGCAATGTATTAGTTACCACGGTGAAAATTGTTTATTTTACTTTCTCTCCCTTGGTGGAGAATATCAACTTCACGACCTAAAAATAGGCCAATAACGGTGCGTTCTGAGACTAGTAGTGCAAAAAAATATTTTTGTACTCATGACTTCAAAATTCATATTTCCCGGTCATCCCCGATGCGCCGAAAGTTACCTTTCCCGCACTGCGGTGCTTCTTACTTTCCAACAGAAACTAAGGCAATTGTGCGACAAGGATAGATATAAAAAAAATCACTAATGGCGGTACCTTACACTTTAGTGTGTTGATCTACGAGAAAAGTTAACATGTGCGTAAGGTATTTATAAAAGTTCAGTGATTTGTGCTGTCAAGTCAGTAAAGTAGTAAAACACTAAATAATAATATTTTTTAAATTTTTTAGAATATTTTCAATTATTCGTTACAAAAAACATTGTACCTAACTCTTTCGGGAAGAATTTTCCCGAATTCGCACTACATGCAGCACTCCCTTCGGTCGTGCTGCAAACAAAGTGCTCATTCGGGAAAATTACCTTCCCGAACTTGTTACGTAAATAACTATTTCTGACACAAGAAATATTGTTACAATGAGAATCCAACAGGTTGATTAGTAATAATAATAAATTCAAAAATGTTGTGATAATTTTTCTAATTCCCTAAAATTTATAAGTCCTTTGTGGTCAACGGAAGCTTTTCCTCCTCTCTAAAATTCCATTCTCTTAAAATGGATTATGTGTGACATGAAATGCTGTAAAAAGAAATAAACTATTAATAAAGCTTTGTTTTATTATTTCAAATTAGAATATTTTTTTTTACAAAATAATAATAAAATTAAAACAACTCGTTGAAAAAAATACGCGTTATCTCACAATTGTTTTCCCCTGTAAACTGATTGTAGATTGAAACATTTGTTTACGCCCTCTTGTTGCCTGCCCTCTTCTCAACAGCGGATCACGGGAGGTGCGATTAAGTAATTCAGTTTTCGATTTCAAAAATCAATGTTTGTTTTGTACCGAGAATTTTATCATCAAATAAAAAAAGAACCCTCTCGGAAAACGAGAAATCGTTAGTGTTGTAAAGACAATAAACTTTAAGAACAAGATAGTACAAGTGCAGGTAGCAGAGGTGACCAATGGAGGGAAGAAGTAACACCTGTGAATTACTTGATTGCCAGTGATAGGAGATACCTACCATCAGTCTTGCATGAAGAGATTTTTGGTACCTGATACACGGAAAAGGGAAGGTACCAATGAGCATATTCTAAGTTAACAGTTTCCGATATTCAGAAAAAGTGAAAAAATGCTCTGTTATTCTTTTACGCCTTTAGTGGTTGTGATACCTAGTCATCGCTTTACACGGAAAGAAGAAGTTTGTCAGGCTGGCTGTTCAAAATGAACATCTCTTGAAAGTGAGTGATGTCTTTATGAGCAAAGACTCCAACCCGGAAATTATTGTTGATGCCGGGCAAAAGTTCTTAGTAGCACTCTATGGAGGTAAGACAGGTGACACCTTGAATGAGTTACGTTTCCTCCAACGCTGGAAGTAGCCCGCCAACACTGCTACAGGGTGTACCTGCAGATGCAGATATGGTTAGGTAACGCCATGAATCCTAAACTGGGTTTGGCAAACAACCAAGTATGGCCTGATTCCTGTTCTCGCTACCTTGGAACCCGCTCCACAGTCACTTTTGTCAAAGATACCCTGCAAATGCACCGAAGGGTGCAAAGCGGTTTGTAGTTGCAGAAAATCAGGAATAGAATGTTCAGCAATTTGTGCAAATTGTAGAGGGCATTCATGCACTTATGCTCCTACTATCGAAATAGATGTGGACGACACTGTTGGAGACGACGAGCTCAATGAGCAGATGCTCCTGTTGAGTGACGAAGAAGACGACGACCCAATCGAGCGAGGGTGGTGAACAAGAAAGCAAACCGACGTTTCCTTCAAAACGTGCGCGTTCGAACCAATGAATCATACAGGGTGTGACACGATAAGTTCAGTTTTTTAAAAAATTATTTTATTATATAATAATAGTATATTATTATATGAGCGATTATGACAGCCATTATTCACGAAGATGACATTTGCGCCACAAGCCGAAGGCGCGTGGCGCAAGTCATCTGAGTGAATAATGGCCATAATCGCGAATATAATACGATATTTTATCTGCTCCTATGCAATAGGAGCCTTGTGTTCATATTTCAGAATTATTACATTTGTGACAGCTGTTAACTTCAAAAGTCATTTAATAATAAGAATGAATTTTGTAATTGGCCACAACCTATTGAATAATGAAAATAGAATTTTCTGATTGGTTGCAATTTGCAAACTATTGAATAATGAAAATAGAATTTTATGATTGGCTGCAAACCGTGAATTATGAATCATAATTCATGGCCATTGTGCAGTAGGAGTAGATAATAGTATATTATACATCAAGGTAGCGAAGCGCAGTATTATAACCTGAGCGCATATTAGATACTGAGCGCGCAGCGCGAAGTATCTAAAGCGCGAAGGTTATAAGACGATTCGCTACCGTGGTGTATATACAATTTTTTGCACTACCAAACGGCTTAATACCTAAATTCCCAACAAATTTCGAAAATATTTTAACTGTCAACCTGACAATACAGCTCTTTAAAAACGTCAAAATTAAAATAGTCATATTTGGTAACTTAGCAATTTATTAGTTACCACGGTGAAAATTGTTTATTTTACTTTCTCTCCCTTGGTGGAGAAAATCAACTTCACAACCTCAAAATAGGCCAATAACGGTGCGTTCTGAGACTAGTAGTGCAAAAAATTATTTTTTCGCCTCGCTCTATAGAAAATGATCTTTTTCTCCCTAATTTGAGGGTGCAAAGGATGCCTTTACCTCACACGGGAGGTAAAGTAAACAAAAATTCCCACGGAAGGTAAAGTAATTTCCATGGAAACATATACTTACATAGAACTCTATCTGTAATGATTAATCACGGCCTGCTGAATTGTGTGACAAACGTCATAGTGACGTTTGTCACACAATTCAGCAGGCCGTGGATTAAATTTAATAAATTAAAATTGACAGTTGATTTCAAAACTGTCAAATTGCATTTGAAAATACTTGATTTCACAGTATTCTAAGAAAAATTATTTATTTAAAGTAATATTAAAGGTACAATTGGTCGCCGAGTGGATTGTCACACCCGCACAAGCTAACGAATTTGATGTACTATAAGGTAACACATTATTTAGGGACATTTCAGAACTTGGTAAGTTTTCTAGGTTTTTAGGAGCCGGTGGGGGTACTCGTATTTCTTGAGAAACAAATGTTTCTCCTTCTATAATTCGATTCGAGGCTTGCACTTTACTTGCAATTGACTCAGCCACATAACTTTCCGCGACAGAAGTGGACCTCCACCCCCCGTGACGTTTGAGGCTTAAAATGTTTGCTCCAGCATCCACTAAAAGTGTAGCTGAAGTCCTCCTTAGACAATGACCAGTAAAGGCGCTTGCATTTGGTTTTTCCAAGAATTTCGCAACATTGTAAGGAATTTTTGCCAATGTATTTTTCCCAATAACTTGCACTGTACATTTTCGCCCACTGTAAGTAATAAAAAAACTTTGATGCGGAGTTTGAGGAGGCCTGAGGGCAACGTATTTTCGGTACATTTCCAGTATGTTAAATCCAGTAGATATTTCGCCATTAACGACGAACGTGCGTTGAATTCTTGTTTTGGAATCTGGGATTTTAATAATTAAAATGCCGTCTTTTGCTTCAATATCGCTGATATTCATTTTGGTGAGTTCGTCACACCGACATGCACCTGAGATACCTATGACCAGGACAAGCTGTAATAGATAAAAATTATTTTAACACGGGGCACTTTATTTATAAAATTTTTGTATTTAATACCTTCATTAGTAGGTACTCATCATCTGGAGCTTCTAATAAAAATTTGTTGAGATCTCCTCGCGTGAAAGTTTCAGATTTCTTTGGCCTGTAACCTGCAGCCTGACGCTTCAGAAACGCAGTCAATTTTGGGTTTTTGATGTCAATATTTTCCTGCACGGCTAAGGTGGTTTTCAACATCGAATATTTAGACCAAAGCGATGATGATTTAAGAACCTTCGACAGTTCGTAAAAATATGCGAGCACTGCAGTTTCATTGATCTTTTTCACTTTTTTCAGATTGCACCATTGCTTGAAAGCCGAATAAACTTTTAAGTACTTTTCCTTCGAGTTTTCCGGCAACAGGTCCAATGTTGCAGCACTAGCCTCTTCTGCAATATCAGGGGGAGTATTTTGCAAATCTGAATTATCGTCACCGCTGCTACACATTTTTATAACAGTTTGACAGCTACTGCAAAATATGTTTCGTCGGTTTGTTTGTTTGCACTAGCACTCTATTTTTACTGACCATAAATCGTTGTCTGTTGATCGCATCACATAGACGACCTGATTAGCAATATACCCAAAATGTCACACGTATTTTGATAGTCTTTAATTAAAAAAACAGCGAGTCGAATTCTTTAGCGAGGCGAAAAAATCATATATATATCATGGGAGCAAAGTGAATTTCCTCCCTCGTGCAATTACGGCCCTCCGCTTTGCGTCGGGCAGCAAACTTTGCCCGCAGGAGGAAATTATACACTTTGCTCCCTTGATATATAAATAGCTATTATTGTAGCAATGTTTCTTGTGTCAGAAATCCACCTCTGCATTGTTTTTTTAAAAGAAAAACTATTTTTGTTATTGATTAATGTTATGGTTTTTCGGTCAAAAAATAAACAATAGCTATTTATATATCTAGGGAGCAAAGGTATTCATTTCCTCCCGCGTGTGAATTTAATGCCCGATGCGTTAGCGGAGGGCATTAAACACACAAGGGAGAAAATGAACTTTTGCTCCAGTGATATATATATGATTTTTTCTTCGAACGCATGTTCTATTGCGCGAAATTTCAAAAATTTTGCTTTAGCAAATCATTACAGTGACTCTAGATTTCTGTAGTGACATTTTGTCTAATTTCCAAATCAGCATAACGTTGTAAAGCTTTGGTGTGATATCCATGGTGACATAAACACAAATGCGGGAGCAAATAAATATTGGCTCCCGCCGGGAGCAAATAAAAATTGGCTCCCGCTGGTTGGAAATTGACAGTTTTGTCACAGAATAATACAGAATGGCCTGTCTGCTTAAAATTCAGCTAGTTTTTTCTTTGCGCATGCGCGAGTTCTGGTGGTGTGCAGTCAGCTGTTTTCCATATTTTACACGTGTACTTGTGGCGGTCAATGACCCATTATAAGTAGGTTATGTTTTTTGTGCTAGTGGTTTTAAAATATTAATTTAATATGAGTGCACAGAAAAGATCTTTTGGTAGCACATGGTGTACTGTGCATTTCCTTATAAATTGCATGGACTTTAAACATACGGATTATTTCTGTTCAGTTTAAAATTTAAGCGCATAATTTTGAATTTACCGCCTCTGCACACCACTAGGATCATGGCGGACAATTTCAAGGTCACAAAAATTGAGTATGCTGACATCAAAAGCGTCGACACAGAGAGGCCATTCTGATTTAGGGTATTATTCTGTGGTTTTGTTTCCTAAAACTAGGGCGCAAAAGCCGACTTTCTATGCAGTGAGTAGAAAAAACTATTTTTTACCTGAAAAACTAAGATTAATCAACAAAGATGTAAGTTGACAAAATAGTGCAATTTTGACAAACAGCCGTGTAGTTATATCTGAATCAAAATATATCATATTCGTACTCATTTTACGCAGAATTTAATGCTCTACAACTTTTATGAAAACCACTTTTTTGATTTGTTAGGTTTTCTCAAAGTTATTTTCGAAAAATCGAAAAACGCCTAATTTTAGGTCACGTTTTCGCTCCTAGGAGCCGACGCTCACCTCCACGGATGAGGAAAACCTAGAATAGTACTAATATTGAGCCATAACTTAAGAGATTAAAAAGATAGAGATGAATTATTTCCGAATTGGATTACCCAGCAACTGGCCTATATGTTGAAAAACAAAATTGTTTCATTCTTTTTAGGTGTTTGCTTCTATGTTAGGGACAATAATTAATGAACTCAGTGGCCTAACCCATGGGGGGTGATATGGGTGTCGGAACACCCCCCAAAGGCTTTAGGAATAACTACAATTTGTCTTAAACAAAATATCTAAAATTACATTTTAGTAATGTATTATTGAATATCAATTATTACATTCGGAATTTGGACTCGACCATTTTTAAAATCCGATCTCAACGAACCTCCTTCGGACGTGATTGCTGAGTTCAAATTATACCGGAAATGCCAAAATTTACAAAATCTTCCACATAAGACAGCAATGGATGCGCTAGACGTGCAATAAGGACATGTTTCCCAACATATTCAAGTTGTTGCAAATCCTTGCAACAGTTCCTGTGTCAACTGCAACAGTTGAAAGAACATTCT
Source organism: Agriotes lineatus (assembly GCA_940337035.1). Taxonomy (NCBI): domain Eukaryota; kingdom Metazoa; phylum Arthropoda; class Insecta; order Coleoptera; family Elateridae; genus Agriotes; species Agriotes lineatus. The sequence goes on along the minus strand of OW679196.1, from coordinate 100,400,243 downwards.
CCACCTTAAAAAAAATTAAGACTTATCTCCGAAATACAATATCGCAATATAGGCTGAATGGATTGGCAATGCTCTCCGTTCATGAAATTATAAACGAGTTAGCAAAACAACCAAGAAAACTTGAATTACTACTATAAGTAGTATTACAGACAATTTCGGGGGCTTTCACGGCCATCGTCATTAAGTAACAGAAGAGTTTCGCCTCTGGCGTTGTTTAGACGTCAAGTTACCGAGCTCTTTTGCTTTTCCTTCTGATGAAGCCCCTTACAAAAGTGGGCGAAACATTGAATTCTTCGACCTCAATAATGATACGGTCCAATCCCGGAAGTCGTTTGTTACTTAGTTGTATTACAATTGTAATGATTTTTTTGTATACTATAAATAAACAGTATAGTTGCTTTCATTTCTATAGGACTTGCAGTAGGCCGTGATTTAACGAGTCAAAATGACATTTAACATTTTTATGGGTTAGAGTTATGGCAAAAACAGACATATCTTGCAATTTTGTTTTACAAGCAAGCTAAGTTGTTATTTATTTAGCAAATAATTATTTTTGAGGTTTTTTGGTTAATAAGCAAATAAAATACCACACTAGTTAATTTCACCTATTTAAATAGACGTCTGTCAACATCAGTTAGTAAGTTTTTAAATATAACTAGGTGGTCTACACTGCCAGGAAGTTAAATCAATGTCTACCGCAAGTCCTATATGTAAAAATGAAATCAACTATACCTTAGGGTACGCTCAATTTTTTTAAAATTATTATTGTAAGGTTGATCGCTCTCCCAGAACACCCCCCAGAGCAAAATCTTAGTTACGCCACTGAATGAACTGCCCTCCTATGTTATCTTTCATTTTGCTTGGACTACAGCCTTTATTGCTTCGACATTGCCTTTTAATATGTATTTAATGTAAATTATTACAGATTCTTGGTATGGTTTTTATTCCATTGCTTTTTTCTTAACTCAACATTTTTGATTACGTTTGTATTTAGCGTATTTACTACTTTTCGTCCGTTAATATAAAACCTATTTCATTATTATATTTGGAAGGATACATAGGTCTATTTTGCGGTACTGTTAAATTTTGAACAAGTGTCTCATGATTAGTTCTATGTAAAATTTAAACTAACGCATTTGCCCGCTCTTTGTTACGCAAGTCTCTAACCTCACTTTGTGTGTTAACCTCAAACGCATAAAATGTTGCGTTGCCCAAATACTCTTCAAATTACAAAACTATATAAGGATTTGCTCCGATACGGACAACAGTTACAATACACTGATAAACAATATTTTAACAAACGGATCAAAACGGAATTTAAAAAGAACAAAACATTAGCCGATGAAGCCAAAATAATTTTCCATTACAAGGTGCTGCCAGTTTTAAGTCCTTTCCAAGTCTAAAATTTTTTTTACAGAAAGGACTAGCACTGTTGGAACGTCAAGCCGTTGTGTAGAATGCTGCGAACATTGCTGCTTACAACTAGAACATCTCTGAAACACCCAGTCCGTACAAAAATAACCGTAGATTTTTCTAAAGTGCCCCAGGTGCTAGAAGCCGAATTACAGGAACAGTTTGTCAGGGGAAGCGGTCCTGGTGGCCAAGCTGTCAATAAAACTGCCAATTGCGTAGTTCTTAAACATCTTCCAACAGGTATTGCCATGAAATTTAAGTTTGCTTTTCCTTTATTACATAATTTACAGGTATCGTAGTAAAATGTCATGAAACGAGATCTTTGGATGAGAATCGTAGAAAAGCACGTAAAATTCTCACAATTAAACTAGACAATTTTATAAATGGTGCGGAAAGTGTTGAGGCCCAGACGAAGAAAGTTGAGAATAAAAAATCTGCAGATAAAAGAAAAAAACGCGAAAAGCTTGACTTATTAAAATCAGAGTGGAAAAAGCGAGAAAACCTTGAATAGTGATAATATAGAACTATAACAGAAGCCACGTTGAACATGTAACGCTGAAATTATGTGTAAATTAATGTAACGTAACTAGCGCTAAAATAGAAAATAATTTTATTATTACTACTAGTACATTATTTATACATTTAGAAAACGAATGAGATGAATATCATAAAATTGGACTTTAATAAAAAATAAATGATCATTTAGTAACTCATTACAGTATTTATACAAATAAGCGAAAACGAAATACATATAATCAAAAATAAAAGCTATTTATCGACAGGTTGTATTGGTTGCGATAAAAATAGTTGTTTTGTACTTTCCACAACTGACTGCGGCACTTTCGACTTAAACTGGAATTTTTTAAACCTGTTTTGTTGAGATGCTATGCTGCTGTTTGCGCTAGAGCTGGTGCTTAGTTTCTCCTGTTCATTCGTCTCATTTTTTGAATATTGTTCCTTAAAATCTCGACTTTTGTACCCAGTTTCTGAATTTGATTTATTTACTGTGTTTTGACTCAATGAGACGGCTTTGTCCACATCGTCCAAAATAATATCGTCAAAAAAATCATCTTCTAGCGACTTTTCTAAATTTATATCATCTTTTTTTGGTGTAAGTGTACGTCTTTTTGGAGGAGAATCTAAAATAATCAACTCTTCTCGTTTTTTCCGTTGAGAGCTCAGTTTATGTGTGGATCGTGGCGGTGAATCCAAGAAATCCAGATCACTATTCCTTTCACTTGTTCTCGAAGGATTAGACAACTTTAATTTCTGCTTTTTCTTGGGCGGGTTAACAGAACTACTATCTAGGACAAAACCATCGGCAAAGTCACCATCTGCATCACGCTTTTCGTATCTATTACTAGAAATCAATGACCCAAGCTTAATCTTATTTGCCGTATTTTGCCTACTCCCACTTAATAAACTTGGTGACGGATTTGCATTGTGTGTACTTTGAGATTCACTGGTCACAGTATGATTATGAGATTCACTAATCACAGTATGGTTCTGCGATTCAACAAATCCTGCCATGGGCGTTTCAAAATCCTCATATGCGACATTCAGTTTAGCCAGGTGGTCCCTCACTTGCAGGTATGCGATTACAACCTTGATATCATTGAAAGAGATTTCTTCATTGCAAACATTTTTTATTGGTGTTAAGGCTGACATGTCTAAAAAAGCAAAATGGTACAAATGTACGAAGGGTAAAATAATGCGCTTAACTTACCTGAATTAATTGGGGGCTTTCTGATGACATCAATAATCGAGTCCCGCATTTCGTCTGTGACATTCAGGTCAATGAGTTTTATTGCATAACCAGCTTTGATGCCATCCACAAGGTGAGATAATACTGTAGCTGCGATTACACCTCTGAAACAAAGGATGTGTTAACAACCATTTGGAAATTTATCCGTAAATAATTATATACAGGTGGGTTTGCTATGTATATTCGCATAGTGTACTTGCTAAATGAAACAAAACAAGTCCTTATACATGCGTCTCATCCTTTCCATGTTATAGCTATTTTAAGTTCAGTCAGGTCAGATGTAAATATTTCTTTCTTTTATTATAGCCTTGGGAGCCTGTTACTGCACAGAGTGTTGGCTATGGCCTTGATAGGTGAAGAATACCCTTCTATAACAGTGACAAACACCAAAGGTGTTGGTATGGTGTAAATACAGGGTCCGGCAGGGAAGTATGACGTTTTTGAAATGAGTATAGCAAAGCAGTGGGGGGAACTAATGTTTTCGGAACGGGTGGTATGTACTCGGTGGTAGATGCCATTTCAGTTGACATTAGGTATTGTTCTGTGGTTGCCGCGGACAGTAGGAGATCGTGTGTTTGCTTACTACACATTTATTGAAACCGGTCATTCCGTGGTTGCCACAGAACGCAGGTTTCGAATTCATTTTAATGTTGAACGTCACGGTCGTGTTCCTACACGAAACATGATTAGGAAATGGGTAAACAACGTTCGCACAACTGGATTGTTGAAACCTGGAACAGCTCGTGGAGGAGCTCGAACAGTCACGACTCCTGGAAACTTTTCAACTCATCTACGGCAGTGCTTGCAAAAGGACGGCCACCATTTAGATAACGTTATTTTTCGCTCTTAAGTCAAATTTCTTAATGTTTTTTATGCAATAACAAAATGGCATAATGTAATTCATCTTTGAAAAAAAATAAAATAAAATTTTGTTTAATACAAAATGATTTATTGATTTTTGAAAATCGTCATACTTCCCTGCCGGACCCTGTACATTACATCAAATTAAACAATGAATAAAGAAGTCATAAGAAACAATTGAAGTATCTCCACGAACAGCAATACATTGCTGAACTCGCATGGTCATGGACTGCCTTATATACAGGGTGGGCCATTTTAATCGACGCAGTTGAATTTCTCCGTTGGTAAACCGAATAAAAAAAATTGTGCAGACAAAAGTTATTCAGGACGATGGGGGTCATTTGACTGTACTAATAACTTTGACCTTGGCGTCAACTTGCAAGGTCATTGAAGGTCAAAATCAGTTTTTTTTAATGGGAACCCCTATTTTTGACGCCGGATTCGGAAAGAGCGGAAAATGTTATGTCCAAAATAATAGTTTATAACTCGGTGACCTTGAAAAGGTCAAATCAAGGATAAATGTTGAAAATTCGTCCAGAAGCTGTTTTTTCGAATTTGGATGATTTAAGGGCGAAAAAGAAAGAAAACTGAATATATGGTGGTAGGAGGAAGAGGCAGAGATTTGACAATGGAAAATGGAACTGTGGTAAAGTGCTGTCAAAGCTACAAGTATTTAGGGGCTATAATATCGAGTAAAGGTGGAAGTGAGGAGGAAATCAAACACAGGATGGGAAAAGGTAGAATAGCAATTCGACAGTTACACCCGATAATATGGAGCAAAAATACAAATAAAAACGTGAAAAAGAAACTATATAAGGCAGTAGTGGAAAGTATAGCAACCTATGGCGCAGAGGTGTGGGAAGTAAGCCAAAGAAACAGAAAGAAGTTAAAGGCGATGGAAATGGAATTCTTGCGACGTAGCTGTGGTGTGACAAGAATGGACAGACTTAGAAATAAAGACATTCGAAACGAAATGGAAATAAATATAGATATAACCGATGTGATTGAAAACAAACAATTAAACTGGTACGGCCATATGAGAAGGATGGATGCGGAAAGATGGCCTCAGAAGATATGGCATTGGAATCCCTCGCAAAGGAGAAGAAGAGGAAGACCAAAACTGTCATGGAATGATGATATTCGACAAGCCATGAGTAGCAGAGACCTACAAGAAAATGAATGGCAAAACAGACGGAGGTGGAAACAAGGATGCGAGAAACGCCAAACGGTGTAACCCCACTCGCATTTATATTATATTATATATAAGGGCGAAAAAATATTTGAGTAGACTTAGGGGAAAATAACCTTGACCATCTTGTCCTTTAGGTCAACTGTGATTTAAATAAAAAAATCTCTATTTTAATTCAAAATTAAAATTGGGGCATAAAAGGGAATTTGAGGCTTCATTTTTATCGAAATACAATTATTACAGAAATAAAGTGTAAAATAAATGTACATTTTAAATAATTAATATTAATACTAGCAACCAGTGAGACAAATGTCTCATTTAAAAAAACAAAAAAGACCGTTTTGCAAATAGAACGCGTATTCACCACACGTACGTATATGACGTCATTGTTGGTAGCAAACTACCAGTCGCATTCGCCTTGATAAAATTTGCCTAGAATCTAACCTAAAAAGTTAGGATTAGGATAATTAAGATAATAATTAGTGTTAGAGACTGAAATTCGGTTCCTGACCTGACATGACCATTCCAAACATATAACTTTAATAACTTTTTTCTCTATCTCTTACGGTTTGGCTGCTGAAACAGCGTCCCAGACAGACACGTCTATTAGATAAAGGATACTAAATCAGAGCTGTCCAACATGTGGCCCGGATGTGGCCGGCCAGGATATTTTTGCGGCCCGCGGATCAAATTCACCTTGAGTCCACCAGTCCTGATCCTGTCCTCTCCGGTCTGACACGCTGAACTGTCTAACGGAGTAGGCCTCCAACCCTTACCACACCAGGCTTCAAGGAAGATGACGTGTTGTACTGTCAGCCAGAGAAGTTCAAATTTTCCGCAAGAGCAAGACCGCTAGAATTCGATTTTACCTTGATTGTTGAACTTTTTTGGGAAATAGAATTTCTGAGGCTTTAACCCTGTCTTAATACGCTGTCTTGCAGGACTAACTGCTTAAAAGCCATTTCCAATCGCCTAATCTTTAAACGCAAATCCCGGCGCCCAGAGAGATGAAATACTCCTCATAACCTCATTTTACTAATAATTAAACCTGTAACCTGTAGGAATCGCAGCCTCTACGCCGCTTGTGAGCGGCTAGGGTCCTGCAGCCGCCCTTCATAAACTCGCCTGCAGGGCACCGTTTTGGTCATTAAAAGGCAAATTACCTACCGGGAGAATGTTAACATCATTTTCCGGCTCAAGGCGAAAAAATTCCTTCTGCAGGATTTGACACCGCGTTCGCTCCAGGAACGACGCCTAGCCGTTGTAAGGTACCAGCAACCTCTGCACCAGGATTTAGGCACTAACGCCCGCCTCAGGTAGCCCTTAAAATCGCTAAATTCACCGGAAAAGTACAGCTTAAAATCACGCTGAGTGGAAGGTCAAGTTTGCAGAAACAAAAGACCCACGCAGCCCATTTCCCGAAGCATCGGCGTGCGTACCGGCGGACTACCAATAAGGACCCGCCACACTAGCCGGTGCATTGGGTTGCAGCTCGACCCACAAAACCAGACATCGTTCCAGAAGAACATGTTAATTTTGAATAATGTTTTAATTAATTATAGTAACTAGCTAAAAAATTATATTTGTTTTGGTAATTATCTGGTGTTTTACCTAATCGAACATATATTTGAGTGAACGTATTTCTTCGATTTGAGCTTAACCCGAGGGGTAAATCTTTGACGCCCTTAGTAAGGGGGTGAAACGTCTCATTTCTATATGTAAATTTACATTAATTGATGTAATTTTTTTCTTTTGTCGGTATCTCAAGAACGGAAAGGAATTAACCTAAAGTGAATATACATTTTTTTGTTTAGAATCACTTCTAGAACATATGGTGTAAGTTTGTCGGTTACCTCAGGGAACACCTTGTATATCGCTTTTATGTTTCAGTGCTTTTTGTAATGTAACCTAAGTTTCTTGAATAAATAAAAATTAGTATTGAAATATACATGTTTTATATTTATTACAAATCACTCACAAAGTCGCATACGACACATTTTATGATGCGGCCCTCACAACCTTCAATTTTTTTACAGTGGCCCTTGGGCCCCTTGAAGTTGGACAGCCCTATACTAAATCATGCAAGATGTATTGAAAGAAATCTTATTTAAATTACATTTATTATAAACAATTAAAACTTACACTAATTACATTGTAAATAATTAACAATGTAATAAAAAAAATTACTGGCTAGAAGAATCGACTTTGACCTTCACAGTCGACCTAAAGAACAAGATGGTCCCCTAAGTCTACTAAAATATTTTTTCACCCTCAAATCATCCAAATTCGAAAAAACAGCTTCTGGACGAATTTTCAACATTTAACCTTGATTTGACCTTTTCAAGGTCACTCCAACGAGTTATAAGCTATCATTTTGGACATAAAATTTTTCGCTCTTTCCGAATCCGACGTCAAAAATAGGGGTTCCCATTAAAAAAAAAAGATTTTGACCTTCAAATGACCTTGAAAGTTGACGCCATGGTCAAAGTTATTAGTACAGTCAAATTACCCCCATTGTCCTGAATAACTTTTGTCTGCACATTTTTTTTTATTCGGCTTACCAACAGAGATATTCGGATGCGTCGATTAAAATGGCCCACCCTATATACAGTGTGGTCCATTAAGTGTGCAACAAATGGGAAATTTTTTTATTAGTTGTACAATCGAAATTGAAATATTGCCAAAAGTTAGTGCATGTTCGATAACCATATCAGATGCCCTTAGAATGGCTTCAAGTCAAACAATATACAGGGCAGGACAAAAAATATGAAATTCGTTCAAGAACAAAGTTACCTTATTTCAAAAAATATAGCAAAATTTTATTGAAAAAAGTTGTTTAGAATCAAAAGTTATGCTCAAATACAAAGTCACGGCCTCCTATTCGAATTTTGATTCTTTTTTGGAAAATTTTGTATTACCCCCGTATGATACATATTTTTATTATTTTGATTTTATATGTATTTAAAGTAGCCACAACCACATCCCTTTTAAATAACTTTTAGCAACTTGAAGCGTATTTGTAAAATTTACTTGGATTTATATTTTTTTAGGTAAGCGTCCACTTCATGTTTGTTGCAACGATATTTAACAGAACTTTAGAATTTCGCAAATATTCTTTTTAACAAGGCAAATGCTTTACTAATAATAATTTACATATGAGAAACTCTCAATAAAATCAGAATAATAAAAATATGTATGATACGGGGATAATACAAAATTTTACAAAAAAAGAATCAAAATTCGAATAGGAGGCCGTGACTTTGTATTTGAGCATAACTTTTGATTCTAAACAACTTTTCTCAATAAAATTTTGCTATATTTTTTGAAATAAGGTAACTTTGTTCTTGAACGAATTTCATATTTTTTGTCCTGCCCTGTATATTGTTTGACTTGAAGCCATTCTAAGGGCATCTGATATGGTTATCGAACATGCACTAACTTTTGGCAATATTTCAATTTCGATTGTACAACTAATAAAAAAATTTCCCATTTGTTGCACACTTAATGGACCACACTGTATATGACAGCTCAACAGGCCCATGGCTATGGTCTTCCTACACTCTTTCCTGTTGACAACTAGTTACTCCCAGTTATCTGCAATACCCAGGGCTGCTAGATCTTCCTTAACATCTTCAGCCCATGTTATTGGTGGTCTGCCCCTTCTATTTCTTCCTTCCGGTTCAACCCTCAAAATTTTCTTAGGCATCTTGTTGTCACCCATTCCTGCCACATGTCCCCACCACCGTAGTGTTCCTTGCTTGATAATATTAATTATGGGTGGATCTGAGTTTATGGAACAGTCTCATATTCTTTTTACAATAATTTTCTTCTATACTTTCTATTAGTTCGTGTTGCAAATTTCTTTTCTTCCTTCTGCACAACTTCTTTACTTCTCTTCTTTTTTCCTTAAATATTTCCTCACTTTCACTAGTTTTCTGATTTGTCATCTTCAGTCTTTCCTTTTTCAACTCTTCCAGTGACATTCTTTGTCAAACCATTGATTCTTCTGACCTGTCTGTCATGGTAGCGTCTTCTTTGCTGCACAATTAATCGAGTTCTTTAGATTTTCCGACTTCTTTTCTACATTACTTTCTGTTGGTATGTTTAGCCTGTTTTCTTCTAATTTCTTCTCATACTTTGCTCTGCTCTCACTGGTTTTTAGCATTTCCACCTGTAGGTTCTTTCTCTGCATCCTGTTCTCTTTTGGCTTATGTCGCATTTCTACTTTTATCTTTGCTCTTACTAGATAATGGTTTGATGATATTTCTTTCTTGACAACTTTTAATGTCTGTGATTAAATTCTAATATTTTGCTTCTATTACTAAATGACCAATTTGATTGACTACTTTATACCATTTGGATGCTTCCATGTTCCTTTGTGAATTTCTTTATTCATTTTGAGAGTGAATATTAATCTTAGATTTTTCTCTGCTGCAAAGTTTATTAACCTTTGATCATTGCTGTTGATTTTCTGGTGCAGACTGTGCTTGTCTATCACTGGATAATTTCGATCCTCTTTTCTAATTTTGGAGTTGAAGTCTCCAATTATCATCTTAACATCATATTTAACAATTGTTTCATATAATTGCTCCAGTTTTTCATAAAACTTATCCTTGCTTTCGTCATCTGACTCCTCTGTGGGTGCATGTACGTTTATTATACTTATTTTCCTGTTTAATCCTCTTATTCGCAGGTAGCCGATTCTTTCACTTATTGCCTTAAAATTAATTACATTCTCCACTCTTGCATTTAATACTAAGAATCCGGTTCCTAATCTGTTTTGACATGGACTGCCTCATACTTTAAAAAATTCCAATTCTCTGACATCCCTCTGCTACTCTCTACTGTAGCTCTGTGATGTCGTGAAATGGGGTAGAAGATAGCATGGATTTCAGGTGTCTCCAGACGAAGAAGCCCAAGTCAGGCGACCTTGTGTCATGCTTTGGAACCCCTATTATCGATCTATCTTCTAACAAAATTATTTAATTTGATTTCAAAATTAAAATGGCTATAACTTTGAAAGAACAAGTTTTAAACCACATATGTATAGGGATTTTTTTTGTTGCCTATTGCAAGTACTGCATGAGTAAGCATAGTTTTGATTTTTAATATTTTTTCTTGCCTATAGTCCTAGAGATGTGTACTTTATGCTATGGTACATGTTGGTAGAGCTCTGTATTCTTGTATTTATATCAATGTCCTGGGTTTCCCTTACTATTCCCTTTCTTTTTCTTCATTTATTTTCAAATTTCATGCTGTTAGATTGTCGTTCCATATACACTCTGATTTTTTATAAGTTCTTTCTGGTCTCTTTCATTATATTGTCCAGAATTATATTAAACAGGCTTGGACTCATAACACTTCATTGTCTTTGAATTCTTCTGATCCCATGTTGTCCATTCTGATTTAGTTTCTATGATTTCTGAATATAAGCATTATAGATTTTTGTAATTTAGTCGGGTCTTTTCTCTACATTAGGCCTCTTTCTACTAATCTCCATCCTATCCTGTAGGTTTTTCCACATCTACAGATGCTTGGTATGTTTCGAATCTTAGTATCGCATTTTGCCATGGTTTGTTTTATAATAAAAATGCGATCATTTAAACTTCTGCCTTTTCTGAATCTACTGTGTTTTTGTTCCAGTTGTGTTTCGATTTTTCCCCTTAGCCTTGTTCTAATATTCTCTCGCATAGCTTTGATGCCACTCAGTATGATGATATCACATAGTTACTACATTCCTTTTCGTGTCCTTTTTTAACCCCCTCAGAATGATGGCAGCCTGGATTTGCATACTAGTATGGCATTCGGTTGTCAAATGCAGTTATCACAAAACATATATTGTGGCAACGGTCCTAAATGGGTTAAAGACTGATACTATAACTCCTATTCCCATGCTTTTTTGCATATTTGTGTTAATAAATGTGTTTCTTTTTCGCCCATATTCTTCAGCATTTCCTCTGAAATACCGTCTTGCCCTGTGATTTTTACCTTCTTGAGCATCTGCATAGTCTCCATAATTTCTCCAAAATCGATACTGGTTTTTCGCTATCTCTGAAGGTTCAGATTGTTCATATTCCGATTTTTTGTGCTCAGTAGACTTTTGAAATATTCCCTCCATCTGTGCTTGTATTCTGCTGTGAGTACGGTACCTTCATGATCCTCGACTATTTCGCCAAAATTTTCCCATTACTTATTCTTTGCTTTCTTCATCATTCCTGTAACTTGCTTTATAGCTTACTGTTTTTGTCTCGTGAGTAGCGTTTCTATTTTTGCTTCTTTATTTTTACTTGTTCCTTGATTGCATCGCTCCATCATTGTGTTTGTTTTTTTCTTTATTCGTGCCATGTCACATTTATATAATATTTTCAAAGATTTGCCAAGTTTCCTTCACGTTGCAGGATTTAATCTTCTTCTTCTTTGAGTGACATCTTGTTCCTTTATGGAATCTAGTCTGCATGTAAATGTTTTCACGATAATTTGAGAGATAAAGTTCTAGACCTAGAGGATATCAGTCTCCGGACTCTTAACTGCACTTAAGTTTTAATTATTATTACTATTAATACACTTATGTTAGATTATTTTTATTCTAAAACCCTTGTTTATTGTCATTTACATATTTTATTATCTTAATAGTCTATTGTTAAGTTCTTATGCTTTTCATTTGTGGTTTACGATATTTGCATGCATGTACGTGGATCTTCAACCAAACTCTGCCACGGTAGAAGTAGCAGGGTGAATCACTTGCTTCCACATTCAGAGTGTGTTCACCTGTTGATTGTGTTTTCCCGATCTAGTCTGAATGTGGGGGCGCAACATTTATTGACCATCATTTATCCCTCATTGCCGGAGTGCCCCAACTCAAAGATCGTCAAGTACCCGCCCTCTCAACTGAGTTCTTCTAGCTGGAGAAAACCTTTTGTTACCGCCATCGTAACGGAGTTAGGGCCGCGTATTCTAGGTATATTTCCCGATTATGTCGTTATTGTGTTGTAATGTCGTGTTTGTGCAGTAACGAAATTCCCAACTCCTTTCAGCTATTTGTCTCATTGTATGTACAGTATCAATTGTACTGTGCTTGGCTCTGAATCCGTGTTGATATTCTCCTATTTGATTGTTCGTGTATCTTTTTATGTGGTTGTGTATTAAGCTTGTCATAATTTTGTATACTAAGTTTAAAAGTGTTATGCCCCTATAGTTTACACATTCATCTTTCCTGCCCCCTTTAAATAGAGAAATTATTGTCCTGTTTTCCCAATCTCTCAACATTTTTTCTTCATTCCATATCTGTTTATAGAAATTGTACACTTTCTCGATAATCTTTCTTCCACCATATTTTAACATTTCATTTATTGTATCATCCGGGCCCGCTGCTTTCCTGTCCTCTTTTGTTTAATTATTTTTTCCAGCTCTTCTTCCCATAGAGTTTCTTCTATTGCTCTTTTATTCTGTATGTTATTCCACTATTTGTATTCATCAGCTTTCTTCGGTATTTTTTTAGTGCTTTATAAAATGTTCTTGATCTCTGTAAGTTATTGTAGCTTTCCAGTTCTTTTATTTTATTTTCCCACCATTCTCGCTTCTTTCTTCTTCAGAGTTTTTCAGCTATGTTCCTATTCTGTAAGTATTTTTGTTTGTCAATCTCCTGTCTAGAATTTTGCCATTTCTTCCACGCTTCGTTTTTCTGTGACGTCTTTTCTTTACAGTCCCCATCAAACCACCCTTTTTGTTTAATTGTCTTATGTCCTTCGGCTATTTTCATAGTTAAGTTTGCTGCATCTAGTATTCCTGTTTTTATGAAATTCCATAAGCCTTCTACGTCTTTCTGTGCAATGTTCTTATCTAGGTTTTTCAACACTACTTGCTTGTATTTGTCACACGTTTTTATTTCCTTAAATCCTTCTTTATTCCACATTCATTTGTGTTTGATACAATTTTTTCTCTTAGTTCTGACATCTTTAACGAAAGTTTGACTTTTTTTGGATATAAGTATGTATTCAATTTGGGTAAAGTATCTTCCTCCAGGCGAGTTCCATGTTACTTTCTGTTGCTATTTATGATTAAATTTTGTACTACTGATTATTAAGTAGTTTAGTTCTGCTAAGCTGCAAAGGAAAGTTCCATTAGTCACGTTGTGAATTGTGTATTTTCCAGACCTTTCCATTAAGAAGTCTTCCTTCCCTATCTTTCATTTAATATTTGATTTTTAAATCTCTGTGCTATATTTTCTTCGGACAGCTTATAGAATTTAAGTACTTCCTTAATTGCACTGTTTCGTATTTCAGCTGTTTTCATCTTGATCTCTTTAAACTCTTATATTTTGAATTTCTTATCAACTTTTTGTCTATTACTATGTCGTCCAGGATGGATATTTTGTTTCTGCTCTTTATTTCTCTTGTGAGGCTATTTATAAGTATCCTTGTGTTGGAGGATTGTGTTGATCAACATTAAAATGTTTTTGATTCAGCAGTCTACTTGATACCCACTTTTCCATTTTTTTCCAATAGTATAGTCGTTCTTCCTTTGGTATTATCCACTACATATTTCTGTTATTTTAAAAATCTTTCTTTAATTGATACTCTTTCGTATTCGTTTGGTCAAATGTTCATTTTATCCTTTTGGTTCTCAGATATAGGTATATTCCCATGTATTAGTTCATCTTCCTCACCGCTTAGTCCTCTCCCATTTCATGTCACCAGAGCCTTAATGTTTGCTTCTCCTACTCATGTCCATTGTTGGAGTATGTGTCGATTTATTTTTAAATTAATCGTTCTTGCTGCGGTAGTACTAGTTTTCTTGATGTGAACCTCTCCCACTTTGTTATCCTATTTTTTTCCTTATCACATCTGTGTTCCTCATCATCAATAAATTTTTTTTTTGCACTACTAGTCTCAGAACGGGGCGTTATTGGCCTATTTTTAGGTCGTGAAGTTGATTTTCTCCACCAAGGGAGAGAAAGTAAAATAAACAATTTTAACCGTGGTAACTAATAAATTGCTAAGTTAACAAATATGACTATTTTAATTTTGACGTTTTAAAGAGCTGTATTGTCAGGTTGGCAGTTAAAATATTTTCGAAATTTGTTGGAAATTTAGGTATTAAGCCGTTTGGTAGTGCAAAAAATAGTATTACACCACGGTAGCGAATCCTGTTATAACCTTCGCGCTCAGGTTATAATACTGCGCTTCGCTACCTTGATGTATAATATACTATTATGTACTATCTTCATTCTTATACCTTTAGTTTTTTGCCAACGTACATAAATCAAACAAGTAAAGACACTCACTGTCGGTTCCTGTGATGTCAAAATACCTATTTGAATGACCTTGAACAGCTCCCGGGGGGTACTTTCCATAGTACTAATAGATGGCGCCACTACTTTACCACATCATGATTGGTAGCAGAGCTAGTATATATAGTAGAGTACCGCCACGTCCGCCATGTTTATTCCTCTGACATATGCGTCACTTTGAGGTTTCTAACACAATTCCGTCAAAGTGAGGTTTGTTGGCAATCCAAAACTTTACTTAAAATTAGCAAGACTGTAAGTCTATGTCAAATTTGAGGTTAGCAGGTTAGGTCTTGCCACTTTCAAGTAAACTTTTAGACATAACTCAATCAGTTGTTGCTGATGGGAGTAAAAATGGCGGTACTCTTCTATACAGGGTGTTTCCAAAATGTTGCGCGAAACTTTACAGGCGACTTCTACAGCTCAAAATAGTTTAAAAACAATTTGCCGTAACAATAACTACAGTAATTGTTCAAAATGTTGTCCATCTGCTTCTATAAGACTGCACACGATGCACCATCGACTTTTACACGCTAGATAATTCCCGGTCGCTTTTAAATTGATGCACAAGCATCAATAACCCGTTGTTCTAGCACTTCTACATTTTCTATTGGTACGGAAAATGAGTCATAGCTCGAAAACAACTAAACTGTTTTAACTATTTTGAGTTGTAGGAGTAGGGTTGCCATACGTCCCGATTTTTTGGGATTGCACCGATTTGGAGTTAGTTGTCCCGAAATGTCCCGATTTTCCAAGATAATTTTACGCTTTACCGATATCGAGCAATATCTGCAAATTCTGGTTCAATACCTCAAATATAATTTAGAACTAGGTTTAACAAACGTGTGTACAGTATGTAGCTGTTCGCTATTGTGGAATCTGAGTTTCAAATGCCTTTTCAAAAAGGCAATTAATTATGGGTTTATGCTAATAGCACATTTATCCACATTTAATATAAGTAAAATTTTAACGAAATAGAAAGGTCCAAGAAATATGATTGATACAAGAATCCCAACGAAATTATTGCTACTGTACCGGAAACAGATGCAAATGTGAATTGATGGTAGACGTAGTGGTGAATCTAGTTTAGCGACCAACTCCAAACGACATGTGCACCATTTGACGCGTCTCGTCAAGCTGAACAATATTGCTGCTGGGGACATACGGGGCAGACCAATGGTTACTGAGATACAGCACATTAAAGATTAAAATGTCCCACACTAAGTCTATGGCACGTTCGCTTTAAAATGTCTTTATGTTAAATCATGTGTGTTGGGTTGGGTTGGGTAGGGTTGGGTTGGTTTGGGTTGGGTTGGGTTCGGTTGGGTTGGGTTCGGTTGGGTTGGGTTGGGTAAGGTTAGGTTAGGTTAGGTAAGGTTAGGTAACGTTACGTTAGGTAAGGTTACGTTAGGTTAGTTTAGGTAAGGTTATGTTAGGTTAGGGTAGGTTAGGTTAGGTTAGGTTAGGTTAGGTAAGGTTACATTAGGTTAGGTTAGGTAAGGTTAGGTTAGGTTAGGTTAGGTAAGGTAAGGTTAGTTAGGTTAGGTTAGGTTAGGATAGGTAAGGTTAAGTTAAGTGGCGCGCAGTGTGACTTGTTATTAGCCTTCGGTGAGGTACGCTGCGCGGCACCCCGCCGAGGCCCCAGCGTGTTTTCCACGAAGAAAAATTTTTTTCACGCTTTACAATTAATTTTCAGTCGGATGGTCCCGTATTTTTGTATATATTTTGCTTATGGCTGGGGGGCGTTTTTCAAAAACTTTATAGTGCTGTATCTCAGTAACCATTGGTTTAGGTTAGGTTAGGTAAGGTAAGGTTAGGTTAGGTTAGGTTAGGTTAGGTTAGGTTAGGATAGGTTAGGTAAGGTTAGGTTAGGTTAGATGGCACGCAGTGTGACTTGTTATTAACCTTCGCCGCTGCGCTGCGCGGCGCCCCGCCAAAGACCCCAGAGTGTTTTCCACGAAGGAAAAATTTATAAAAAAAAAACTTTATAGTGCTGTATCTCAGTAACCATTGGTCTGCCTCGAATGTCCCCAGCAGCAATATTGTTCAGCTCGACGAGACGCGTCGAATGGTGTATAGCACATGTCGATCGGTGTTGGTTGCTAAACTAGATTCTTACGGACGTAGTGTCTAATATATCAATAACTACATATTGTGAAATTAACATTTTTATTAAAGCTTCGTATTAGTGTGACTGTTAAATCTATTTTATTATTAGTTTTCTTTGCGAATAATAGTTTAATGTGTTTCTTTAGTATTTAGTTTCTAGTATTTGTAAAATTAACTATGAACAAATTTTAAAAAATCGAGTATTGAATTACCTTTTTCCCACAAGCACCTCTCCCCCCGCCATTGTACTTTCCCTCCTCCATTTTACCCCTCTCCCCTCTATTTTACCCCTCCCTCCTCCATTTTCGTAATCCTGTCCCGAAATTGCTATTTTCAAATATGGCAACCCTATGTAGGAGTCGTCTGTAAAGTTTGGCGCAACATTTTGGAAACACCCTGTGTACACTGGCTCTAATTGGTGGCAGAGCCAGTATATATTGGAGAGACCACCACGTCCGCCATGTTTGTTCCTTTGTCATATGCGTCACTTTGAGGTTTGTAACACAATTCCGTTAACGTGACGTTTGTTGACAATCCAAAACTTCATTTGAAATTGGCAAGACTGTAAGTCTATGTCAAATTCGAAGTTAGCAGCTTAGGTTTTGCGTCAGTTTGTGTCAAAACTGACGCAATTCATAACCTGCTAACCTCGAATTTCACATAGACTTACAGTCTTGCCAATTTAAAGTAAAATTTTAGACATAACTCAATCAGTTATTGCTGATGGGAACAAAAATTGCGGCGATGGCGGCATTTTCACAGATCAAAGAATGGCAGTACTCTCCTATATACCCTGGCTCTGACTGGTAGAACTTTATTCTGTCATCTGGTAGTCAAGTTTAGAAATACCCCTTAAGTCACCGTCCCAGGCACTCTAGATAGGTTTCAATATTAGACACGAGTGTCTATACTTGTTTGATTTATGTATGCTGTTTTTGCTCTCTTGCTATATTTAATATCTTTTTTGCATTTTTTGTAGTTCGGATGTCAGATCGTTCTGGATGGTGGCACCTCTTAATTTATTTAAGCTTTTATTTTTTGTTTCCATATTTCTATTTCTGCCATTACAAACATATTTTATCTTCATATTTATTTGTAATTTGTCGCTCAGAAACTCAACTGTTTCTTCTTGTGTTTATTTGTGTTTGCAGTTGCTTTTTCCTTTATATTAATCATCATCTGCTTCGTCATGTCTTTCAGATCTTCCATTTCTTTATTTGGTTTTTCTCAATCACCAGTCTCTTTATATATTTCCGCTATCAATACTTTCTCTTTCTTTCTGTATTTTTCTTCTGCACAGTTCCTAGTATTGGCAATACAATTACTACAGTAAGTTTATTATTATTTTAGAGAAGTGTTTCTAAATTAACATTACATTCTTTAAATTACTTTGCAGTGACATAATATTGATATTCCTCTTCTTCTTCGGTCGGCTCCACGTCCCTTTTGGTATTTAGCCTGCTTTCGCTTTCTTGATTCTTTCCATTTCCTGGAGGGAATCAGTCTCCAGTGGCTAATTTGTTGTTCTTGGCTATTTAATGTTTATAGTTGTTTATAATTGTGGGTGGGATTTTGCTTCTTTAAAGTTGTTTGACCATCTCTTTCTGTTCTTAGCTTTCCTTATACTTCTTTCTATTCCCATGTTCCTCAGATCTTGCTGTACATTCTGGTTCCATCTACTCTTCGGTCTTCCTCTTTTCCTCGTCAGGTCTGGGTTCCATTCAGCGATGTCCTTGGTATTCTCCTTTCGTCCGTTCTTTGAATATGACCCCACCATTGTAGTCTTTGACTCTTTATATGTTTTACGATGTCTGATATTAAGTTACCCTAAAGTCAATAGAGCACTAACGAGCCTGAAAACTTGAGACGCTTTGCGTGCCTACAAATTGTTTTAAAACGTTATAATTGCCGTTATCAATTTGTAGGCGCTATCACAGTCACAAGAGCCATCCAGTCACGGTCATGAAAACATCTGGAGGTTATGTAAAACCAGATGTCTGCTGCTCATTCGCCAGAAGATGTACCTGATTGCCCCAAGTGCTTTAAGTGGGGGCTCGCAACATGCGACTTCTTGTAAACCCTGTTTGCCCCACTTAGATTCCCCTAGGCAAACAACGTGGAAGGAGATCGTGAAGCATTATAAAACAGCGATGCCCAATCAGTCCGGAGAAGGGTCTAACCCGTTCTTTTCAGAGTCCAGACCAGCACCTGAGCCTCAGCCGGGAGTTACCTTGGGCCTCTGGTACTCTGCATGGTTAGACCTTGTCCACGGGGTTGGCAAAATGGGTCTATGAAGGCCTACTTGCTTGACATCAGTCCTCCTACAACTAATACTAACTAACTACCTTGGACTCCAGGGCTCCACCAGTCACCGGCGTCTTTGCTTAGTCTTGATAAGCGAGGAACCGCCAGTCTAACACCGGAGAAGACCAGCATGCTCTAACTAACACCCGGAGGTGATCGCGTTATTGCCGTGAACCACGATCATGTAAGAAATGTTCTATTCCTACGTTTTCGGAATATCATAACCTGTCCTGAAACCACCCTTGCTTGTGTTAGTCGAACTGCATTTAAAGCAATCCTGTCCAAAAACAATCCTTCCTGCTACAGCATAAGGCGCTACGTTAATTATTTTGTATGTTTCCAGTAATTCGAGTTGCAAGCAGGCTGAAGCCAGAGAGCGATGTACCCCACGTGCTGCCGGCGACGCAGAGGCCACCCAGGACTTTTATTTTATTTTTTGTAAATATTTGTACTTAAAGTCAGATTTG
Organism: Agriotes lineatus; assembly: GCA_940337035.1. NCBI lineage: Eukaryota > Metazoa > Arthropoda > Insecta > Coleoptera > Elateridae > Agriotes > Agriotes lineatus. Next base: position 100,380,849 of record OW679196.1, on the reverse strand, counting down.
AGTTAATTTTGTAACGTAGGTGTAAGAAATAAAACGATATTTGTAATTTTTACTCTAGTCTTTTCACTCTAACCGTCTACAACTCTGGGCCTGAGCTACCCACAAGCAGTAATTACTAACGTAAATTGCAAATAAAGTAATCAGAGCTTGATCTTGAATAAAAGTTGCATTTATAAATTGCGAAACGTTACAAACTTGTGCCTTCCTTCCTACCTTGGATGTTAGTAATAACGAACAAAACCTTTGAGTGGTTTATTTACGAAAGGATATCATTTGCTGCTGTATTTTAATTAGTCAAGCTTGTTAGAAAATTGCACTTTTGAATAATATGTACCGACTGACTACAGCTACTTCACAAGTGTGACAGCCAAGTTAACTTCTTAAGAAGCACTTTACTGTCCTTGTGTCTTTCTACATTGTTAGCGTAATATCTTCAACGTAAAATGAATGTTTTGTTTCATTGTTGATTACATTTAAGAAAGCACTAATCCAACACCTCTTACAGAAACAACCAAGTAGAAAGATTTAGCCATCCTATTAACGCAGCACCATATTTTACTAGTAATTAAGTCATAACTAACTTGGACATTCAGTAAATGCATAAAAAAAAAATTAATATTGGTATTGAAGTCATGCTTCTCATTACCATACCTTTTTGTAGAAATTTCTTGTACCGTCAGTCCAGACTTGTACATAGAGTAGCTTGCTTCTGCTGTAGCCCCAATTTTACATCCTGGTAACGGAGTTTCCGCTAAAATATCTTGAATGCTCCTCTTGACATTCGCCTCTATTTTCGCTGGATCAAGCTTGCAGATAGTTCGTATAGTCTTGATAAATTCTTCACCGAAGCGGCTAATTTTAGCCTCGGTAAATCTTTCCACTAAAAAAAAATAAGTTGTAAATTATTGTTCAAAATAGTTTTATACTAGGGCTTCACTCATAACTGATTAGGTTCTTCCAGCCCTTCACAAAAAGCTAAAACAATATACAATACTGCTCGTTTCTTAGTTATTTTATTATTACAAATCTACAAGCTTTTATCAGCACACGGACATACAAAAATAAACTTGGGCAAAGCATCGAAGATTGGTAATCGACTACATTACAAAGGAAATCACAATAACAATTAAAAAGTAAGAGTAAAAAGAGGCATACAATGTGGTACTCATCGTCTATGAACAGTAAAAAAGGGATTCACATGGATAGGAAAAGAAAACCAAACTAATTTTAGTATCGTTAAGAGTTTCATTACCGCACTGAGTGCTGTAATGGATATCACCACACTCAGTGCGGCAATGGATAGATATTACTGCACTCAGTGCGGTAATGGATATAAAAAAATACGTTGAACCAGAATTTATTGATGAAGATAAAATATTGAAAAATACACGTTTCCTTATGGCACTCGTTTGATTGCCGCAAAACTCGGCTCACCGCCTCGTTTTGACAATCAAACTCATTTCGTTAAGATGCTCATAATCAAACTAGCATCGTTAATATCTATAACGCACTCAGTGCGGTAACGAAGCTCATAACGATACTAAAATTAATTTGGTTAATAGTCCGTAACAACATCGGTGCAGATAAAAACAATAAAGCAATCGGTTCCAGACAAATTGCATCCAAGCCGATTAAGTATGGATCAGGAAAACTATATTGTATGATGTTGTCTATGTTCCATACCTTGGGAGTGCAAATAGGCATACATAACATTGATTGGGGTAGCGGGTAGGTACCACCAAACGACCCCGGGAAGGTGCAGACCTACCTCAGGGAGTGGTAACCTTGCCCACGCGAAACTCATGGTTTTTCAGTGACCACCCTTCCCGAGAGAACTATGTCCACATATCCTAAAAATCCTTCCCACCCTTATATCGTTTCCTATCCCTAACCGTCTTCCAACCCGCCTGGCCAGCGTGGAAGATCAAGGCCAATAAAACTCCAATCATTACGGCGAATTTTAAAAACAGCAGAATTATATACCAGGTGAGTACCTCTGATAAAGACAAATCCCATACCTTTGATTAGGAGAAAGTTTGCCAACAACCAAAAAGAGACGAAAGATCAAAACTCAGCAAACATTTGATATGATTCACCGGCGCTAATCTCCCGGAAGGCGGAAGTGAGTCGCCATCCAGGAGATTTTTAGCGCTAATCGCGCCCCGCCGACACTTAATTTAAAATCTAGCCAGCCCGCGGGAATTACTCACAAACGCCGTCAGTTCATCTTTTCAAAACAGCATCGTAAATACCGAACCAGGGCAGACCTCCAATAAAACACGCCGTCACCGCTACTATGGGCAACATGTGCTATACAACGGGCCCATGAAAAACAGCGGATCGGCAAAATCAAGCGTAAACAAGAAGCCCTACGCCACTGCCGATTAAATGAGAAAAAGCATAGCATCATTAAGAATATAATCGGCCTAAAAGGATTAGCCGCCGCTAATGACCAGGTACAACAAGCGCTCGCCCAAAAGCGAGGATTACATTACGCCTGGGGATAGCAGGCTGCAGGCCGAAATGCAAATAAAGCCGATATATAAGCCCACTAGATGCAAAACTCTGCGTTTGCACTCTTAGAAAATGTGTGCTAGAGGCAATAGTAATTTACGTTACGAGACCGGAAACTAGTGTTTTGCAGATCGAACCAAGTAGATCACAGGGCGAGCCGCAGGCCAAGCTGGAAGCTTGGGGAGACCTGCAAAACACTACTCTCCGGTCTCGTAACGTAAATTACTATTGGCTCTAGCACACATTTTCTAAGAGTGCAAACGCAAAGTTTTGCATCTAGTGGGCTCATATATAACTTAATAAAAACAACACCGAATTAAGTGTAAAGTAGTCAAACGAAGTAACATTGAAAGGCAGCACCAAACCCATGGGCAATCTTAGAAATCGGAGGGACGCTAAAAGAAATAAAACTAAATTAAAACAAATAGCATAGATCCACCGCAAACCCCGGCCGCGTTTAAGATAAATTCAACAAAGGAACTTGCGAGATAAACCTCGCGGGCTTCGGCGATAGCCAGATAAAGGGATTTTAACAAAGGGCGCCTCCAAGCGCAAAGCGAGCCCAGCGGGGAGGTAGATCGCAAGCCGGATTAAAAACGCCGGCAACCCCCAATATAATTAATTACATACATCACCGCAGAATTAAAATGCAGTGATTTTAACAGGAACATAGGCATGTTTGGTATCTAGAGATGCAGAATTCCACCGCTAAGCCGATGGGCCACATAAAAAATCCCGTGCGAAGATAAGGACGCGGAGCGCGAAATTAATAAAATACTAAAAAGCAACCCCGTCAGCGAAACTAGCACGTTACAGCTAGAGCAACGGCCGTCCGGGGGAAGAACGGTGGGTGTGGACGCCCTTTAAAAGAAGCAAGCGCCGCCAAAATTGGCATTCGATCGAAGGAGCCTTCTCGAATCAGCAACCACTCCAGCTAGACCCTTGGTCGCTGGACAGTAGCAAAAAAAAAACAAACCTGTTCGATCGTTGGTCGCAGAAGTCGACTCTGTGACACCACGTTCTGCTCGACCATTGGCCGCAGAAACGTAGTGTGTCCGAGCCGCCGCCCCCCGATCGCCGCTGTCGTCTTTCTACCCCCGGGAGTAGCGTTCAGCTCCAGGTCTGGCCTAGCCCGTGCCCCAGCCAATGTCGCTGCCAGCCACGAAGCCTAGCCCTGCGCGCCGCTGTGCCCCAGGTCCTGCCGCCCCCAGGCCGTAGCAATCCTCGCCGCCTTCGCCGCACCACTCCGCCCCGCCATGATCCGCGTCCAGCCAGGATGCCACAAACGTAAGCCCTGGAAAAATACCCCAGACGCCCCGTTAGCCAGACCGCCGCCTCCCAAGGTACGAGGTATCCTAAGACCCCCAAACCTTCGTTTTCTTTTACAGTACTCAGGAGCTGCTGGAGCGCCTCTTCGGACCATCGCCGACCAGTTCGCCCGACTCTACCCTCCTCCAGGAGGCCCGGCTGTGCAGACGTCCCCGAGGTGCCCAGGCCACCGCCCCCACGGAGACGCCGCCCCCTAGCTGCACACGCACGCCGCAACCCGGAGACACCCCCACCGGACGAGCCGCCTACGAGGTCGAGACCCCGGAAGGCCTCACCTGCCGCCCCCGAAACCTCGGGGTAACCTTCTTCCTCAGCCCAGAGGAGAAGGCCGAATTCGAGCAACTGTGGGAGGAGGCCAGGCCCGAGGCCGACAACCGCTTCCCGCTGCACGAGTTGCATTTGACCCCACGCCGCTCCCGAGATGCCACCGCCCGCTCCACAGAGGGAAGGACCCCAGGAGGAACGCTCGCCCCTCCCACATCCGCTGAGCTAGGAGGAAACACATGGCCATTAGCCACCATCTTAACCCCTGCCACACCCTCAAGAGCGAGGCGTGTAGCAAGGCGTGTTACATTATACAGAAGATTTACCACCGATCAGTAAATACAAAATAAAAGCTGCAATAAAAGGCATGAAAAACAATAAATCGCCAGGCCTGGAAGAGATGAGTTATACATTACATAAAAATGGGAGGCCGGAAAATATTAGATTACTTAGAAAAATTAACGAACAAATGTTTAGAAAAAGCAGAAACACCAAAATCCTATAAAAAAGCAATACGGAAGACATCAGAAACTATAAGACCTGCATTGTTGCTCTCACATGTCTGCAAACTGCTAACAAAGATAATAACAAACAGGATCTCCAACAAACTCAACAAGTTTCAATCCGTGAAGCAGGCTGGCTTTCGAAAGGAATACAGCACTATAGACCACATACACACATTAAGACAGAAAAATTTCAAGACTACAACAAACCAATGTACCTGGCTTGTATCGATTTTGAAAAGGCATTCAATACGATAGAAAAGTGGGCCTTTTTAAACTCCCTCAAAAGATGCCACATTGATAGCAACTGATTAAAAACCTATATGACAAAGCAACAATGCCAGTTCAAATCTTAGGCAGAACAGAGCCAATCAACATTAAAAGAGGAGTCCGACAAAGAGACACAATTTCGCCCAAAATATTCACAAACGCATTAGAAGACAGTTTTAAGACATTAGAATGGGAAAACAGCAGTATTAATACAGTGCCTTCATAAATGATCGAACGTTTTTGAATGGTCATTATTTTGGCGCCATTTATTTATGTTGGTGGCACTGTAAGTCTATGTCAAATTCGAGGTTAGCAGGTTAGATTTTGCGTCAAGTCTGTGTCAAAACTGGCAGAAATAGAAATAAAAAAAAGAAAACAATTGGAATAGGCGGCATATGGAAAACTTAGTAGGGTCTTTAGATCCAACTTCCCACAACACCTCAAAACAAAGTTTTTAACCAGTGTGTCTTACCAACTATGACTTATGCAGCAGAAATTAAGGATTGCACAAGGGAAAATGGAAAGATCGATGCTGAATGTAAGGCTGCAAGACAGAGAGAGGAACAAATGGATTAGAATAGAAACAAGAATGATAGAAGTGGTAGAATATGTGGCAAGACAAGTGGAGATGGGCTGGACATTTGATGAGAACAGGAGACGGAAGATGGACCAAGAAGATGACAGCGTGGCAACCACGGACAACCAAGAACACCCCAGAAAGACCAAAAACACAAAAGTGGCTAGAGTGCAGTGGATGGCAAAAACAAGCAATAGAAATGAGTGGAAAAAAATTGGAAAGGTGTTTATCCAGAGATGGAGTAAAACATGTTGAAATTGATGATGATGATGAACATTGATTGGACACCAAAAAAGATGTGACAAATACAGAGGAATAAATGTATTAGTGACAACATAATGAATCTATGGTATAGTAAGAAAAAACAAATTAGAAAATAATGTACATGAAAAAATGGAAGATGAGCCTAAATTTACAACATAATGATCAATCATAGATCCTATTTACACCATCTAACTTCTAACGTCAAGTAGAAAAGGAAGAAGCAAAAAACAAAACAGTCTATCTAGTTTTCATAGATTTGAAAAAGGCTTACAATATGATACCAAGAAAAGAACTATGAGAGAACTAGGAATACGATGTAAGTTAGTAGATGCAGTTAGAAACCTGTACAAGGAAAGCAAAGTTACTATTAAAGTTGGAGATGATTATCGCTGGCTTTAAAACATCGTTAAATCTCCTTCAAGGATGCCTACTTTATTTAAAATATTCTTAGAACATACAACAAAAATCTGGAAATGAAAGTCAACGAAAAGTCTAACAACGTAGAAAACAAACAATAATATGAATATATAAGAAAGATAAACATGAGAACCATAAGACACATATACAATAACAACTTTAAAAAATTAAGAATCGAGTCGACACTAAAATACAGAAAAATTGTAGAGAGGAATAAAAAATCAATATACTCAAAAACACAGACGTTTTAATGGCGAATGTAAAAACAATGAAGGGGAAACTATATACAGCAATACAGAAATAATTAAAAGATAGAAAGACGACTTTAAGTATTGTAGTGAGCCTGATTCGTTCACCAGAAATGTTCAATATTTAACCCGCTAGTGTAGAGCTGAACTGCAACTTTTTATATTGCAGTAATTAAATTAAAAGCTCATTATGTATTTAAAACACGCTCTAAAGTGAATTCCCGCACTTATCATAGTGTGGAGTGCAGCTATTAGAACAAAATGAAGGGTTGCCACAGCGGTTTGATGCGAGTTAACAGCTTTTTAGGCATAAGCGAACATTTGCCACCAAGTGGTCTGGCGAGTGTTTTTTTTTGTGAAGAACACAGTCAACGCCTGTTGCCTGGGAGTCAACATTAAAGCCCCGAGGGTGTAGGCAGCCTTGGAAGGCATCTCCAAGAATCAGATACTTCACAGCAAGGAGCTGATACATCGGCTTCAAAGAGGAGTACACAGACTTTAGTATTGAACTCGCTACACACCGACAGCAACGAGGTCTGAACCGCTGTTCAACCTACAGCAAAGAGAACACCAGGTTAGTCTCCATAAACAAATCCTTTGAGCGACTGCACAATCCAGTACTAAATATTTAAATACTTGGAGCGTAGCATCTGATTGCAACAGGTTGCGTCATCTTACGGCACGTAATTGTGGCGCCGATTTCAATGTGTAACCATGTCAGCAAATAGCCTCGAGTGCGTTTCGGGAGTAAACAGGTCCGGATTAAGTTGAAATTGCATTGTGAGTGGAACATATTTCCCGAACATTAATGTTTGCCATTAACTCGTAGCGATTTAATTAAACTTTATTTTATTGATAACAGCATATAACAGTTGTGTATCTTTTTATATGTATGTACCTTCATACCAAGTATATGACGTTTGTGTCTACAGCCTAGCTTTTATTTCTAGCGGAGTTTGAGTGCATATCTTCAGAATTATAGCTGGAAGCAAGGCAGGCTCAGAGCAAGCTGTGTTGACATGCCATAGCCACACTAAGGTAAGAACGAGTCTTGTGCATTGACGACTGAGTTAGCTAGCAAACAAAGGGCAATTAATATTTAAAATAACATAGGATAACGGCACAATAAGTGTACCATTAAAGTATCGAAGTAGAAAAAGCAATAAAAGAGAAGAGAAATCATAAAATACCAAGTAGCAACATCATAATAGCGCATAAGCCTATCATTTCATAAATTTTAAAAAGATCTTATATTCATCTTATTAATAGTAGTTTCTTCGTTTTTAGTTTGGTTCTATAAATGGCAAGACTACGCCAAAATGTTTAATTTCGTCATTAAAGTCTCTGAGAACCCCATGCATATATCATATCCCGTACTATAACATAGTTTTACAAAAAAAAACTGTGAAAACTACTTACACTGACACTTCCTAAGTTCTTCTATTGTAAGAGGTTTCATCTGAGCCATTTTCATCAGCGCTTCATTAGATGCAACCATGTAGGGCATGCAGTCAACTGCAGATGCAAGATCGGCACGTTTGTTCATTAGTAGCCGGTATACCTTCATGCGTTCTTCCTTTTCAAAATCATTTTCACTATTTTCACTCTGATTATCACTGTCATTTGAACTAGTCATACTTTGAAAACTCATTAGCTTTAATGGCGGTTTAGACAACTTTAACGATTTTCTTGAAGTTGAAGGCAATACAGCTGCCTTGTAACTAGTTTCTCCTGGTGATCTGTACACACCAACGATTAGATACAAAATTTGAAACTATGTTCAACTACTTACATTGCTTGGCTTTTAAGTTCCAACAGATTGTATATATCTGGCGAAGGCGACAACATAATTTTGATATTCTTGACATCATTTTTCATGTTTTGGAGAAATATGCCTGCCTTATCACTAACGCTATAAGTATTATAGACACTTTTTTTATGACTTTTGTGTACTAATTTCTTTAAGTAGCCCTCACGTTCCATAAGTCGAGCTGTGGAGAAATATGTAATAAATTAATGTAGTGCCATTACATCAAAACTTTTTTGCAAAAAAAAAAACTTAGCATAACAACAGGAAGACCTGAAACGGTTAGAAAAGAACTTACTGAAAAAGAGAAGCAATGAAAAATGTAGTATCAGGAAGAAAACATGCAGAATCAGACAGGTCCATAATGAAGAAAATCAGGCAAGAGAATAAGTATGAAAAACAAAAGTAAAAGGTAATTCAAGCAACTGACACAAATGTGAAGAATGAGAAATAAAGTGCAGAAGAAGCAATAGTTCTAGTTGCTACAAAAATTATAGCTATTTCAAGGCACCGGAGAAGATCTCTCACTAACCAGATATAAAAAACAGGAAGAGCAAAGAAGTTTCACAAATAATGGTAAATAAAACAAAAATGGAATACATGAAGAAATTAAATTTTTAACAGTTATTCACCTAATAAACTCTTCTTATACTATAATGAGCTACCTGCAAAACAAACCATGTAACTGACAAAGAGCTTAGGGCCTCTGCATTTAGCAGGTAAAATATTTAACGGCCTAGAAGATGGTACAACAATATAAATCTAACTTTTACAACAGCAAGGAGCAATTTCTTCGACTTGTTTCTTTCCATTATCAGTTTTCTACTTTTATTTTCATCTTCAAATCCTCCGTAGATGTTTCTTAGCATTTTTCTCACGGATATGTTTAGTTTTGCTATATGTATTGCAATGGTTTACTGCCCACAGCAATTCTGGTTGCTTAACTAACACGAATAATGAATAATTTCAGAATGAGCATAGAATATTTTATTTATTGCCAGACAGTCAGTAATTTTACACTAATAAATGCACTTGAGATGAGTAACAGTAATTATAATTTGAGTGAGAAAGGTTGGCATTAGATAAGGCAGGAACAAGAGGGTTGCGTTCAGCGTTTTATTCATAATTGAAGTTAGGAATGGCAACCGCAGCGTAATTTATGTAGCTGGCAGATTTGAGTTTGGTGAAATCAATACAATGATTTGAATTTTAATAATACAGAGATGGTTTGTGTAGTTACAAAAATTATATGAGCGCCCAACATGGGGGCCAAATAACTTTTTAATTCAAAATTTGTACATAAAACTGTGAGCTCAACTGGCACACAGCACAAATTTTACAAGCTTGTTTTTATGAAAGTGAGTTTTGATATCATGTTTTAACTTATGAACTTTAGTTTTGATATACTGTTTTTACTTAAATACTAAACTGTCTTTTCTTGGAAATTGACACTTTTACACTTTAATGCACTGTTTAACATGTTTATTTTAGCACTGCACGATGTCTGTTTCCTTAGATAGGTAGCATAATTGCTCTTTACAATCTTTACTTCCTCGTACTGCTTTGCACCGTTTCTTTATCCTTCAGTTGTCTTGTCATTTGCTGGCGATGCAAACTTCTAACCATACCGCTCATATAATTTTTGTAACTACACAAACCATCTCTGTATTATTAAAATTCACGTCATTGTATTGATTTCACCCAACTCAAATCTGTCAGCTACATAAATTAAGCTGCGGTTGCTATTCCTAACATCAATTATTAATAAAACGCTGAATGTAACCCTCTTGATTCCTGCTTTATCTAATGCCAACCTTTCTCACTCACATATAATTACTGCTACTCATCTCAAGTGCATTTATTAGTGTAAAATTACTGACTTTCTTGCAATAAATAAAATATTTAATTCTGTGTTCATTTAGAAATTATTTATTTTTTGTGTTAGTTAGGCAATCAGAATTGCTGTGGGCAGTAAACCATTGCAACACTTCATTTTCATATAGCATAAAAGGTTTTATTATTGTTGTCGTATCTTCACTGCTCATGATATAATTTTATTCTTCATCGCTCTATTTCTCTAATGATTTTCTATTTCACAGCATGGAAGGATCATTTGTATCTGCTATTTTGATATTACGATTGACAAAACTGTGAACTTTTGTATTGTCTATTCTCCCAGTCACTGTTTATTTAACTGGTTAGAACTCTAGTGCTCTTCAATATTGTTTCTTCACTTATTTTTAAATTGTGTTTTCTTGCTCGTTTTTCACTCTTCTTAAAGGTAGTCTGTAACTCGTCTCTTGTTCTGGAAATAATTGTTAAGTCATCCAAATAAGACATTATTGATAAGTTCCTTAATACAATCTTGGCATTATCTGTCACACTACTTATCATTCTTTCTAAAGCTATATCAAATAAAGTACTTGATATTGGCTCTCCCTGCCTCGTTTTTCACTCTTTTTAAAGGTAGTCTGTAACTCGTCTCTTGTTCTGGAAATAATTGTTAAGTCATCCAAATAAGACATTATTGATAAGTTCCTTAATACAATCTTGGCATTATCTGTCACACTACTTATCATTCTTTCTAAAGCTATATCAAATAAAGTACTTGATATTGGCTCTCCCTGCCAAAAGGCAGTTGCAGTCTTAAATTTCTGCGAGTTTCTTTCTCTACCTTCACTGGACTCCAGGTCATTTCTACTAAATCCATCAACTAAAGCTGTCATCGTTTAAAAACTTCTTCCTGCTTAAACTACCATATGCTTGTCTAAAGTCTATAATAATTAGTAATAATAATAATAATAGTAGTATCGCCAGCGAAACCCCTGCACATTAAACAAGAAATGCAAATTTCTAAATAAAACACCTATTAAGATATGTACATGGAACGTTCGTACAATGTACCAAGCAGGAAAAATTCAAAACACTATCCAAGAAATGAACAGACTAAATATTGAGATTATGGGCATCAGTGAGATGCGGTGGACAGGAACGGGACAGTGCCACATACAAGAGCATCAAGTATACTACTCGGGAAGCGAAAATGGACAACACGAAAACGGAGTGGGCTTCATTGTTGACAAATCCATAGCAAAGTATGTAATAAACTTTACCCCAGTGTCGGAGCGAATAGCTGTATTACAGCTGGAAACTACTCCAATAAAACTTAATGTCGTACAAGTGTATACACCCACAGCTGACAAGAGTGAGGAAGAGATTGAAAAATTCTATAATTCATTGGCGACCGTTTTAAAACAAATTCCCAAAAGTGACATGACGATTACCATGGGCGATTTTAACGCGAAGTTAGGAAAAGGAAGCGATGGGGAATTTGTTGGCCCATTCGGATTAGGAGAAAGAAACCTAAGAGGGGACCGCCTAAATACCTTTGTTACTGAATATCAATTTGTCGTCCTTAATACATTCTTTAAATTACCACCCCGCAGACTCTATACATGGCGCTCACCAAGGGATCAACCGGACAACATAGTCAGGAACCAAATTGACTATATGCTAGTAAATAAAAGATTTCGAAATAGCTGTAAATCAGTTAAAGCGTACCCGGGAGCAGATGTGGGATCAGATCATAACCCACTAGTTGGTTCTTTTCAAATAAAACTAAAAAAAGTTACAAAAACAACAAATAAGAAAAAGTGGGACATCAGAAAATTGAAGGACGCTGCTATAAAAGAGAAGATAATAGCACAGATGAATAAAGAAATTAAAAATATTCATACAACAGGAAAAGTCGAAGAACAGCTGGATAGTATGCAGAATATTATATATAACATGAGCGATAAACACTTAAAACTAGAAAGAAAGGAAAACAAAGCATGGATGACTAAAGCAATCCTAGAGTTAATGGAACAAAGAAGAAAAGTTAAAGAAAATCCAACAGAATACAAAAGTTTACAGAAACGAATCAGAAGAGATATTAGAAAAGCAAAACAAGAATGGTATAGTTTAAAGTGTGAAGAAATTGAAATATTAAGAAGGAAGCATGACCACTTCAACATGCATAAGAAAGTAAAAGAAGCTGCTGGCTTAACAAAAACTAACACAATAGGACGACTCGTAGATAGTAGCAACATTGTCATCATTGATAAAAACGAGAAAGTAGATACATGGAAAAACTATATAACTGAACTTTTCAGAGACGATGATAGACCACCCCGCCCTTCGGATATCGAATGTAATTCGGGACCAGAGATAACAGTAGACGAGGTAAGAAAAGCAATCGTACAAATAAAAGATGGAAAAGCAGCTGGCCCTGATAATATTCATTCTGAAATTCTAAAACTTTTTGACGAGGAAGGCATAAAATGGCTTACAAATATCTTCAACTCCATATATAACACTGGACAATTACCTCAAGCATGGTTAAAATCTACGTTCATAACTCTCCCTAAGAAGAAAAGTGCTAGACAATGTTCTGATTATCGTACCATAAGTCTTATGAGCCACCTCTTGAAAGCTTTTTTAAAAATCATTCAGCAACGCATATATAAACCTTGTGAAGAGTATCTAGGACAAACACAATTTGGATTCAGGAACGCAACAGGAACAAGAGAAGCTCTCTTTTGCATACAGGTGCTGTTTCAAAGATGCCGTGACATGAGCTGCGATGTATACGCTTGTTTCATCGATTACCATAAAGCATTTGACACAGTTCAACACAGCAAAATGGTAGAAGTACTTCAAAAGGTCGGATTAGATGACCGAGATCTAAGAATAATTACAAATTTGTACTGGGGTCAAATAGCTGATGTACGAGTGGAAGGAAACATCACGGAAGATATACTTATCCAGAGAGGTGTACGACAAGGTTGTGTCCTGTCACCCATAATTTTCAATGTATACTCCGAGGATATTTTCAAGGAAGCCTTGGAAGATTCAGAAGATGGCATAAATATAAATGGAGAATGTTTAAACAATTTTAGATATGCCGACGACACGGTGATATTCGCAGATAATATTGAAAGCTTACAGAGATTAATGGCTAAAATAACACAAATAAGCGAAAGATATGGGTTAACATTGAACTTAAATAAAACAAAATATATGGTAATCTCTAAAGATGGGATACCTCCGTGTCAATTAATAATTAAAGACAAACCCATAGAAAGGGTGCATACATACAATTACTTAGGAACCACTCTAAATAGTAATTGGGATCACTCCATTGAAATAAAATGCAAAATAGAAAAAGCTCGAGTTGCGTTTGTTAAAATGAAAGCCTTATTCATAAGTCATGACTTGGATATACGTATGGAAGTAGAACTACTGCGCTGTTACATTTTTCCTGTTTTATTATATGGCGCAGAATCATGGACCCTCAATGAAGCAACAACAAAAAAGCTTGAAGCATTCGAAATGTGGCTATATAGGCGTATATTAAGAATCTCGTGGACACAACATATTACCAATATCACCGTCTTACAAAAGATGAACAAAGAGAGAGAAGTAATAAAAACCATAAAAACTAGGAAACTTCAATATTTAGGCCACATAATGAGAAATGGAGAGAGATATCGATTGCTTCAGCTGGTATTGCAGGGCAAAGTATTTAGAAAGAGAGGTCCAGGACGGAGAAGGATATCATGGCTCAAAAATTTAAGAACATGGTACAATACCACAACAACGGCACTTTTTAGAGCCGCGGTAAATAAGGTCCAAATAGCCAGAATGATCGCTAATATCCGTTAACGGATCAGCACTAAAAGAAGAAGAAGAGTAGTATCGTGTGGTTTATTGTAGGTAGCCTGGATTTTAGGCCATGCTGGTGCCTTTGACGTAAAGCAACGACTGTCACAAAAATAACAACCTGGACCAGCAGCTTAAAGTATTTTGAGGTACACAATCGATCAGACACCCATCAAAGTGCTGACCGTGGCTAATGTTGCTTAATTATCAAGACCGTTTGACCAGCGCCCATACTGCATGCCCATGCAATCAGCTGAAGTCTGTGAAAAGCATGTGCAGAGTTATTGCTTTATTATTTATTCTTTCTGTCTCAACATACAAAATTGATGTTTCTGATCTGTTTTTCTTTAAAACTGCTTTGATACTTTTCTATCTCTTTTTCATAGTCTACTTTTGTATTAAAAATTGAGGAATGATATTGGTATGTCGTTATTGCAGTTAAACCAGTCACCTTTTTGTATATAGGACTGAATGTAGCCTCTCCCATGCTTTTGGTATTATTTTCAGTTCTCGTGCTTTACAAGTTAATTTATACACTTTCTCGGTTAGAAATGGGCTCTCAAATTATTTCAATTCAGTTTAGATATTATCAATATCTCTAATAATTTTTAATATTTCACAAAATTTCAGTAACTTCATCTAGTATCATTATCAGGCTTCCCAATTCTGATGAATTATAGCCTATTCTCATAAAGGTTCCGATCCCTCTATGAGCTCTTCTTTAAAATCTCTTATCTGATTTGGATGCCTCGGTGAGTTTGTGCCACTCCTTGTTGATCGCCTATAATTTGCTCTAAGTATTTGTTTTATCCTTGTATACAGAATGTTTCAGAAGATTTTATATGTGGTATTTAACAGTGTTATGCCCCTATAGTTTTTACTGTTTTCTTGCTCTTCTTTTTTGAACAGATTATTCATTCCTTCCACTTTTCTAGCATTTTTTCCTGTTTCCATATTTTTTGTATTACAAAGTGTATTTGCTCATGTAGATTACTTCCTCCATACTTCTATGTTATTACTTCTTGTTTGCTTGTTAGTTTCTTGTTTTGTCTATTACTTCTTAGATAGTTGGAACACAGTAGTACTTGCTCTTCCTCATTGTGGTTGTTGGTGGAGTCTTCTTCTTCTATTACAAGATCACTTGTTTAAGGATCGTTTAATAATTCTTGATATTGATATTCTTTCAATTGTCCCTCCTCGTATGACATTTTCCCATCGTTATTTCTATAACCTCTAATTTATACTTCGCCTCTTGAATTTTTTGGTATATTCTTCTCTTATTGTTCTTCCTAATGTTATTTTAAATTTCTTCTATCTGTTTGTTCATTCCTCTTTTTTGTGATTGCAAGTATTATTCATCTTGTTTCTTGCTAGTTTATATCGTTGTTTATTTGGTTCAACTTTTACCTTTAGCCAATGGAGTCTTGCACTGTTTTTTCTTTCTGCTGCTTTTTCGCACTCCTCGTCCATTTCCAGCCTTTATTTTTTTTTTGGTACAACATTGTTTTGTCTGCGGCTTCTATTACACTTTTCTTTGTCATTACCATTGCGTTTTAACGCTTCAAGTTCTTTCTTATCCATCCGGTAGTATTATGTTGGCTTCACATTTGTTTCTTGTGTCTTCCAATTTATACTTTTTCTATTATTCGTTTTTTTGAATATATTTTGACTACTTTCATTTTTGGCTTGTTTTGCATTAATTACCACAGTTACCAAGTAGTGGTCACTATCCGCATTACCACCACTGTACGATCTTGCATTCTTTACGTACTTAACATTGTTTAACCTAACACGCAGTTGATTTGGTTTTCAAGTTCCCCTGCTGGGTGCTTCCGTGTTACTTTATGTATTATCGGGTGCTGGAATTAGCTGGTGATAACGTATTGGTTTGAGGAGTTTGCTAGTTGACACATTCAATGTCCATTGTTATTTGAAGTCTCATGGGCAGTATGGTCATGTATTTTCCACTTATTTCTAGCAGGTAATCTGCTTTTCCCATCTGTGCGTTAAAATCACCCATCAAAATTGTTACTTCACTTTCACATGCCTTTTCTAGAGCTTTCGTAAAATTTTTCTTTAATTCTGCTTCGGTGTTTTCTGTAGGTGTATATAATATGTTCATAAAGTTTATACATGATTTCTTGTCGTGAAATGTGCTTCTAACATAGAAGTCTACTACGTGTGCTCCTTTTGTTTTTATTCTCTACTATATAGAAAACTACAGTTTTCCAGTTTTCTTTATTTATTTCTCCCTTCCCTGCCCATCTTACTTTTCGCACTGTGGTAATATCTGTTTTATACTTTTGTACTTGTCTTGCGATGTTCTCTATTTTTCCTACTTCCAATATCGTTCTATTGTTCCATGTCATGATTTTTATTTGAGGTTCTTGTTTTTTCCTTGTTTTTTTATGTTCTTGCCTTCCTTGCTATTTCCATTTTTTCTTGCCATTTTTGTCATGACAGGTTTGTCCTGCTGTATTGTTTTCTCTACTAGTTCTATTGGGAGAGTATCTTGGTATACTTTTAGCTTGACGTCTTTCTATTTCTCATCCCAAATATACTCTCTATTGTTGATCCATAATTTTTTGTACACTATCTTCATTATTTTCTCTTCTTTTCTATATTACTTTGGTTGTTTACGATTCGCGTTTGAATTTTATTTATTTGAGTTAAGTCGTTTTTGATGTATATTTTCTAGTAGCTTACTTTTAATTATTTTTATTTTTTCTTCTATGGATTCTAATTCCGCTTTTATCACTTTCCTGTGCTCTATGTTCCCTACTTTGTATGCTGCATTCATATTCGATTCCACACGTATTTCTGCATTTTGTCTTCTTCCCATCTAACTCTTTTGCTATCATCTCTTCCTTTAGTTTCCTAATTTCGTCGTAGTTTCCTTAATTCCTTTATAATCACTTCTTGCATCATCCTATCTTCCTCCTTTATTTCTTGTATTTCTTTACTATTCTCTTGGAAACCTTTGTTTACTCCTGCAGTTAGATCACTTATAATTTTTGTCAGTTCCTTCATTTCTTCTGTATATATCTTTTCTTGTTCCTTAGTTTTTATGGGTGATCTAGTTGTCAGTTTAGTTCTTTTAAAAATATCTTCTTCCACGTTGTTTTCTTCTACGATCTCTTCTTGTCTTTTTCTTTTAAGAAAACCTTCTAGTGATCCTACACTACTTCTTCTTTATATACTTTTCCCTCCTCTCAATTGTTCTTTCCTTCCTTAATTTTGCCTTGATTTTTTTAGGTTTGACAATGCTGCTTTTGCTTCCTACCTATTACTTGTCCAATCACGTGCACTATTTAATACCTTTTTAAAGTCGTAATATCATTGAGCACTTCTCACTGCCATTAATACATTAGCATCTCGTCTAGCATAGCTGTTTCTAATTCACATTGTTCTTTCTCCTCTTCCACTATTTCATTTTTTTTGCACTCCTCTTCCTCTCATCAGTTGTTCATTTTTGTTGCCACATATATTGATGTAGAAAATCTAAGAAATGTAACGATGGCAAACCTGAACATTTATTAAGATGTACTCCCTTTTGTTGAACATTATTCATGTAGAATTTTATTGACAATTATTTAATTTTTTTACCCCATTTACAAAATATAAATTGCATCCTATTACTGAGAAATAGTACATAATAAAAATACTTTAAAGAACTTGTGTTTATAAACAAAATAAAGTAATATAACTATTTCTCATTTTTTACAAGGGTAATACACCAGCAGCTACAGAATGGTCAATAATTATTCAACTATCCTGCACACAAAAATGTAAGACCAGTCGACTACCAACAAATCAAAATTGAAAAAAAAACAAAAATCTGTTTTACGGGCACTGTATTATCAACCACTACTAAAAATATAAAAAGATTTAGACACAAAAAGGTGTTGGTAGCATATATTCAATGCCCGAAAGCTTTGTTGGTAGGATACTAAATCAACTTCTACTTTGGCAACACAACTGTGTTATATGTATAAAAAGTAATATTCTAACCTATAGCTTTCCACCAGTCTAAGCTTTTGTTCTTTCCTCTTCCATACGCAGGATGCCTCTGTAGATTCTCACGGATCTCAACACTTTTTGAACCTCTTATGAACAAAATGTACTTTCCAAATCCAAATTTTCCACCCATAGCTTCAACGGCTGTTAAAAAAATGTGGGCATCACTGGTGAAATCGTAGAGGCCCTTCTCATTTAATCCTTCGTATTTATTGCAATCAGACACATCTCGCAACCTGGTAAAATAAAAAGAATAACAAACCATGCATAATGTATCCTCAGATTGTTGCAACAAGAGGGAAAATAGTCGTAATTTTTCTTTAGGAGCAAGCCCTACTAGGTTAGAAATAATTTTAGGTGTAGTTCTTGAAATTCCAGATTGCCACTGTATTCATTCAATATGGAACCCAATGTGGGACTACCAAATAAGCCATTTCAATATGGCGCCCAACGTGGGGCTCATGTAAGGGTCATTATTTGCTAAAAGTGCTGTTGTAATTCAAGGGATAGTTCAAAAATCACAAAATTAGTCAAAACACGACAGGGGCCGTGGAAATCGGTGAGTTCGAATATGCAAGCAGAAAATTAACTTCAAGATAGGCCTATATCGTCGATAGAGGAATCGGTTGATTTATGTAAAACTTTATTCGCTAATCACTTTGTGAAAATAAAAAATCGAATAATCAAAACCATGTGGAAATGTGTAATACAGTACATAAACCCGTTGTGGAGATGCCTAATAGCTTCGAGCAACAATTGCAGAGTCACTGGTAGAATGACCAAGAAATTAAATGACATTGGAGTAAAGCAACCGGGCTCCATACAAAAAATATGATTTGCTTGTTGAAACCTGCGGAATTGTAGTTGAATGTGGGGGGATCGAACATTTCACCTCAAGCATTGCAAGATTTCTAAATGATGATGGTTTGCGTGCCAAACCCTGCCTGGATATGAACATAATGGTTAAAATTGATTCAAAAGAATTCAGTAAAAAACAGTTTGTTGACATAATCGACTATAAAGAAGATATACAGTCGGGTAAAGAAATCAAGAGTTTAGAAAAACCAGTCATGGGCAGCACGCGGTATAATCACAATATAACGATGACTGCAAAAAATATTTTGACAACTGTGACAACCATTGTACATAGCAGGAATAGCGTCAATAATTTAAATCTGTTTCGTCAAGATATATACGGAAAAATTGATAAAGTCAGAGGGGATGAATTAATAAATAATGGCGTATTATGGTGGCTGCTAGGGAAGCAGAAAGATGAAAAAGCGCTGATCAGGGTAAAGAGTGAGAACAACTCTTGACATACTCAGATATATCTTTCAAGTAGCTGCTGTATACATACATTCCTTCCCTATGGTCCTCATTCTCTGCTCTTCCCGAATACAGAATGGTCTTCTTGTCTGTCAATCTATGTTCACCGAAACCGTTCTATCTAGTCTCACTTAGACCAAGGATCTTTAGATTGTATCGGTCCATTTCCCTAACAATCTGGTAGAGTTTACCGGTTTCCCACATAGTTCTCACATTCCAGAATCCAATTCTTGTCCTTGTTTTCAAGCCAAAAGTCGTCAGTCAACGTCAAATCTATCCGGTTATATCTTATCTCAGTTTCAGTAATATATTTTTAAGGTGATGCGGGTTATTAGTCAACACAGCCGACCCTGCATGGGGTGCTGCCCCTAGGGCCCGCAGGCCTGCCCTTCCGTTTCTTCTCCTCTCGTCAGCCCAGACCCTGTTTCCACTAGGGTTGGTTACCCAATCTCCACAGGGTTGCTCGAGTTACCAGGGTTCACCTCGAAGAGGCAAGTCGTAATTGAGTACGAGAGGCTGTGCGGGGCTAACAGGAGGAATTCTGCTGAGTAAAAAGGTGGGGAGGAACTTGCTGAAGTGGGAAGCAGTATCCGAGCAAATCATTGCTGAGAGATTCGGCAACCGAGTCAGAAAAATCACGATAATCCCCTAACAGAAGTAGCCGCCCCGGAAGACAAAGACCGTTTTTATAGACAACTCAACATGACGTTGAGTACCATTACGAAAAAAGATGAGTGACCTAAACTTGAACATTAAAAATAAAAATGAAGGGAAACACGGCAAGAGAGAAATGAACGACAACAGCAAGCGCTTCCTCGATACTTGCATGGATCACAGGCTGGTGATCGGGGGCACACTATTTCCTCATAACACAGCCCACAAAAGAACATGGAGCTAGCCAGGTGGACGAACTGAAAATCAAATAGACCATCTCGCAATAAGCCAGATGAGGCGGCACTTCTTATTAGATGTCTGCAACCACCGAGGAGTAGACTGTGGCAGCAATCACCATCTTGTAACTGCAGAGGTTAGGCTTAAGATTGCAGCGGTGATGAGACGCCAACAGAAAAGGAGACGATTTAATATAGGACACGGTCACAGTGATACTGTAGCGTACTAAGATAATTGGCCTAAAAACGCCTGTCGTGCAAGGGACGGTCATACACTCAAACTTGACACTAAGTGCAGTTCTAAATCTGTAAACGTCAGTGCTATCTAAAACGTGAGTGATGAATTGTCTGTAAACTTCAGTACATATGCGAACACAAAAGTGTTCGCGAGGTGCAGTCTATTATGTGCGTCGTCTTAGATGCCAAGTGTGATTTGTGTCGTCATGCAAACAATACAGACTAACTTGTCAAAAACGTCAAAGTGCAAATTAAAAAACAGCAGGACGGATGTCACAAACGTAGAGGCACCGGACGACAAAAGGAAGGGTTGCGTAAATGTCCTTGTGACCCAAAAACGAACAGTGACCAACCCTGGTCACAATACAGTCATAAATTCTGGAATATGAAAGAAGCACACGCAATGGGGACTTTTTTATTAGCCGAAGTCATCCCAAACGTTCATGTCACAATAGGGCGAAGGATCGGCTGGATAATACTATTGTATTCGAAATAATAGCCGGCGCTTCTTCCATTCAAACACTTGTTATATAAACTCAAGTAGCCCAGTTTTCCAGATCAGTCTTGATCACTTGCACGCATTTTGCTGAGTCAGTAACGAAAACGAGGCTACTTACAATTCGAATTTGTATTTGTGTAATATTAACGGATGTGTACATGTGTGTATTTGTTTATGTGTTTTAATAAAAATAAAGGAAGGTTATTGTTTTTCACAAACGTGTGTATTTTACTGAACTAAATTCTACAGTAAAAATTACTACGCATTAACTAAATTGGCAAATAGTGATAGAGCTGAAAAATCGCTTTAGTCAGCTGGAGGAGGCTGAGAATGGCCAAAATGCACCTGTGATGGAAAACAAGTGGTGAAACATCAACACCGTGATACTAGAGACGAGCGAAAAGGAGTTGAAATTCAAGCAGACACACAGGAAACCGTGGATATCAGGACTTTACCTAGGAAAAAATTGAGAAGAGAAGAAAAGTAAAGGGCCTTTTGAACAGCTGTAATGTAGAGGAGGAGAAAGCGCAACTGAAAGCACAGTACAATCAACTGAGTTGCGAATCAAACGAAGAGTGAAGACCAACAAAAGGGGCAGATCGACAAACTTGCCAAAAGAGCCCAAAATGCAGCAAGCAAAGGAGACGTTGGTCAGCTGTACAAGATCACCAAGCACCTGTCGGGAAAGAAGTGTAACCTAAAGAAACCAGTGAAGACCAAGACTGGAAACCAGCTAACAGATAGCAGAGAGCAAGTTAAAAGATGGCAGTAATATTTTAGTGATGTGTTGAACAGCAAAGACCCTGTAAATCTCCGGAATGGGACGTTTCGCCGCCGCCGTTTCGCCACCGCCGGTTCGCCACGGCCGTTTCGCCGCCAAGCCGTTTTGCCACCAGCCGTTTCGCCGCCGGGCCAGTTCGCCGCCAAGGTTAAGGATTTCAAATTTACAGAATGTTAATGTCTACATTTTAGATTATTTTCAAAACAACAAATTCCGGGTGAAATTCGGTGCACGGTCCGGTCTATTCCGCATGCGCTGCCAGCGAAGTGAGTTTTATGGTACGATCAGCGTTCGTCAAAATGTTGTGGGTGCCAGTATAGTCTCGTAATTTTTAAAGCAATGTTGTTGCGCTCTCGGCGGTGGTTCAGGTCAATGGTTTATGTTAGTTGTTAGGTCTTGGATGATTTTTTTTAGAGAAAAAATACGAGAGAGAGTCTGTTCAACGGTACATTTTTCTGTTCACTGTTACATTTTTGTGCATGCGCACTAGACCGGACCGTCCACCGAATTTTTACCCAAATTCTTTAACGTACCTCATTCGAAAATAGCTACCGATTTAGTTAGGTTAGGTTAGGTTATAGTAGGAGATCTGGTGACATTTTTTAGTGATGATTTAGTTAAGGCCTATTTTTTGAGAGAATGTTGCTGGAGGCATGTATAAGTGTCATCTGTAAGGATTCTCCTTGATAGCGGTATCTGTGGGAGGCAGAACACCCCAAATTTTCACTGTCAGTATATGTCAAATTCTAGGGTAGCAGGTTAGGTTTTGCGCCAGTCTGTGTCAAAACTGACGGAAAACCTAACCTGCTAACATCAAATTTGATGTAGACTTACATTAAAAAAGTCTATAAGGGGGGCTGTGGCAATTCATACTTATGAATAATATGTTGGTGGCACTGTAAGTCATTGTCAAGTTCGAGGTTAGCAGGTTAGGTTTTCCGTCAGTTTTGACACATACTGATGCAAAACCTAACCTGCTAACCTCGAATTTGACATATACTGACAGTGCAAATTGGGGGTGTTCTGCCTCCCTCCGATACCGCTATCAAGGATAATCCTTACAGCTGAGACTTATACATGCCTCCCTCAACATTCTCTCAAAAAATAGGCCTTAACTAAATCATCACTAAAAAATGTCACCAGCTCTTAGACTATTAGGTTAGGTCATGATCATGTGTGTATCTATATGTTATTCCAAATATTGAAATTGTTCTGGCGGTGAACTGGCTCGGTGGCGAAACGGCCTGGCGGCGAAACAGCCGTGGCAAACCGGCGGTGGCGAAACGGCGACGGCAAAACGTCCTAGACAATCTCGAGGAGAATGCAGAAGAAAACAATGAGAGGAAGATTCCCCAGTTGTGAGTGAATACCAATCCACACACGAAAGCGGAAATTGTAAGGGCGCTGCGGAGCAGCAAAAATGGCAAGGCCCCAGGCCCCCAAGAGCAGACAATATAGTCACAGAAGCCCGCAGATTGCGATGCCGCCACACAAAAGGTACTGCCACTCTTCCAAGATATCTGGAGAAAGGAAGATATCCCCAAGACTTGAAGAAGGGGCATATTATAAAGTTGCCAAAAAAGAGTGACCTCACACACTGCAATAACTGGCGCGGCGTAACTCTCCTCTCGACGCCTAGCAAGATCTTTTCCATGATCATACTGGAGCGCATAAGACATGAAGTAGATCGTAAGCTCTGAAAAGAACACGGGGGATTTAGAGAGAGTAGATCTTGCGCGGATCAGATCAATACTCTAATAATTATTGTTGAGCAATCCACGGAGTTCCAGTCACCGCTGTACACAAAGAATCATTGAAAATGAACAGGGCTGTGCAACCAATATTATGGCCCCATGCAAAATTATAGAAATATCAAGCTACTTTTATGAAACCGTGTGTATTAGATGAAGTACTTTTTGAATAACACGGTTATAGTAGCCTTCCAAACACAAATGTTTCAAATGTGTAACATGTGTTGCATAACCCTGTTCATTTTCAATGATCGTGTGTGTACCTTATGTTTGTGGACTTTGAAAAAGCATTCTTTCTAATGCTAGATTGGGTTATGCACAGAATCAACGACGGCAAATCGAGAGGAATACAGTGGGGACTCATGGAAAGACTGGAGAATCTGAATTTCGCAGACATCTGTCTCATGTCACACACTTTCAAAGACATGAGCAATAAAGTGAAAGACCTGGAACAAGAAGCACGGACAGCTGGCTTAAAATTCGATATAGCAAAAACAAAGGAACTCAAAACCTGGTGAAAATCTCGAGTCGATGCGTGAATTGGCAGGCAAAATTTGAGGATTGAAGGCAGCCTAGTTGTTCTTTAACACACAAATTTAAAAAAATGCTCTGCTATGGCACACTCTGATTAGAAAAATCGGTTACGAAATGTTCACATCAATCGGCGCTATGGTGTGACTGAAGAGTGATCTTCAAATGGGTCTCAAAAAAATGACTATCTTTTGCTTACACATTGAAAAAGCCGGCAAACATACCGAAAATCTCTACTTCTCTCAGTATATCTCCCTTCGATGGGCGGTACGTGAACTGAATACAGCAAGCGCTCGATAACGTAAACACCTGATAATGAAAACAGTTCTTGGAGACGGTTAGTTGCAGATTTATGTAGGGGATTCCCCTCTGTGACACAGTTGAGTCGATCGGATGCGTTTGCATTTCATTTTAGTCGCTGTTGAATATAGGCGCTAATTTATGCAGAATAAAATAGCAGCTTATTTGTTTTCTCATTAAAAATGTGTATTACCTATCGCTGTCTTAATATGTTTTGTTTTTTATTGTGTTCTTAAAAAACGTTTCTTTTAATAATGTGTTTATTAATAAAATCACGCTGGCTAATGTAAAAATTTCGACAATGTGAACACACTTGGTTTAAATTAGTTCACGTTATCGAGCGTCTGCTGTAATCTGTTTCAATTTTGAAAATTTTCACTTTGAAGGCCACTCATTTTTTTCTTTTGAACCTGAGAAAATTAGGGGTCCTGTAAAATTCCGTGTATTCTCCACGCTAATGGTGAAAAGCGAGTCAATACCTATAACAAAATAAAATGAGTAGAATCGAGGCGTCCCAAAAGTTGCTATTTCAAACGTTTTATTATTTTCGCCCCTTTCTTGTAGCCCGATCACGACGATCACTTTATCATCAAATATCTCACATTCTCGCCCCTCCTCCATCGGTAACTCTCTTGTTTAAAAAATATGATAATATACCATCAATATTTCCCGACTCGCCCCTATAAATAGCATTTTCATTAAAGCTGCATTATTGGCCTGAAAATTTGCTGTATTTTTGCATTGTGGACGTCTTTTTTAAATAACATTTTCCATATGTTTACTGAAAATGACAAACTATACCTAAAATTAGTTTCTAAACAGAAAAAAAGATTGAAGATTTTAGTTTGTTGTTTTCTTGGTGCAACATATAATACATTGAAATAACTCACTTTCTCGTGCAATTATCACAACATTTAGGTTTGGGTTTCTTGGGAGTCACCGAGCCTTCAAAATGGTTCAAAATAAACTGCCTCCTGCAGTCTCGAGTTTCCAGATATTGCAGCATAATTTTCTCCATCGATTGTTGACGGTCTCTGTTTGTCTGATTGATTCCACCCATTTCACGAATTGTTCTAAACAGATATAGATATTACCAATTCTATTGCGAGCATAGGAAACTTACTGATGCAAATCGAAGTCTAAATTGTTGTAAAATGTAATACAATTGGATGGTTGGCCATCTCGCCCGGCCCTTCCCACTTCTTGATAATAGCTTTCAATGTCCTTTGATGCTCCATAATGGACAACATTGCGTACATCTGGTTTGTCTATTCCCATTCCAAAAGCAATAGTAGCAATAATTGTTTTGACCTTGTCTTTAGCAAACTTTTCGTGTGCTTCTTTTCTAGCCTTTACGCTCATGCCCGCATGATATGCAAGACACTTTATACCGTTCTCTACATCAAATAAATGGAATATAAATGGCAATTATTTAATTCTTATTAGTTGATAGGAATATGAAGTCAAATTCACACAATAGCTATTTATGCAACAAGTGCTAAAAGTCGACTTTTATGCGCGAGACATGAAAATTATGAAACAAAGCCGAAGGCTGAGTTTCATAACATGTCTCGCGCATAAACGACTTTTAGCACGCGTTGCATACAATATTTTATCTACGACCTTAATTTTACCGTTATTAATCCATAAATATCGATTTAAGAAGGGTTCGCATCTGCGACGCTTCATCATAATGAATAGTAGCCTACGCCGCTGGCGATTGTTTGGCCACGCCCGTGCTGTCAAGGTCAGTTACGAAATGTAATTATTGATACTCCACATATGACTGTATTCATTACATAACGCTTTAGTTATTTCAAAAACGCTTTACCTGTAACGCAAGAAGCAACTAGAATAGCTTTACAACTTCACTTGCAGTTCGAAATTGTAGTCTTGAACCTCCCTTCACTTTTAGCACATGTGCTAAAAGTAAACAGCTGATTTCTTTAAACACGGTAAACTATAAAACGTCACTTTTAGTGAAACAAGCTAGCGCTAAAAGGCCTACTTTTAGTAGTGGTCATAGATAAAATTTATTTATATGCACTCATAACTAGTCTTTAAAAAATACATAAACCAAAACAAAATAATATAAAATTACATCAATAATGTATGAAAACTCGAAACGCTACAAATCTACTACATTAATAACGATTTATTTTCCATAGTAAACCCTGTGAACTACCTAGTAGAATAAACACACAAAATTTAACATTTGGTTGTGATATAACAAACACCGATAAACCCCAATACAGTGATGTGTATTGTTATATTATTCCACTTGTAAATTGAAATAAATAAAATAAATATTACAACAATTACTAGTTTTAGTTTTAACAAGAATTAATGTTGATCCTCAGGGCTTATTAAAAATTCTGATGATTTTATTAATTGCAAAATTAATATATTTTATCCATTGGCAACTAAATTCAAAATTAATGAGCCGACTAGCATTTTGAGAACTCAAATCAAAAGGGTCGGGTTGTAACACAAAGTATGACTTTTACTCTTGTATAGCAAATGCCCACTTTTAAACGAGTGACAGCTAACCTATAATTAAATGTAAACACAGAGCTGATCGCAGACACAAAATTCAGCGTAATTTGATCGCAAATCGACCAACAATCAATAATTCCACCTCAGGTAAGTAACAGCAATGCAATTTAACGAATTAAGTAGTTTGGGCTAACCCATATTTGTTTTATAGGCGTTATAGGTGACGCTCAACTGGCAACTGTTTGTTTGATGGCCAAATTCTTCTCCGAATTCTGCACAATTTGGTGACGCCACAGGGGTAATTTCCTTCTGGAACGTTCCCGGCGGCTCCTGGTTGTCTATGGACCATGAACGATGTCTGCCCCAGCTGTTGCCCGTTACTGAAACCTCTCAGAGCTTCCTGGCTTTTGCTATCGCCCTTCAAGAATACTCCTTGTACCTGGATTACACTTCTAAGGACGCTACCCTCGTAATTTCTTCCTGGAAGGCTTTCCGCTCCTGCTTTCTGGTTGTATGCCACAAGAAAGGCTCAATCTACACGCTGCACAATGGTATTTGCTTGCCGTTGCCTCAAAACTTGCCGAAATCTGGCCCCGAAGTCAAACTCAAATGGGCGTAACTTCGGGATCACTTCCCTCTTGGATAGCACTTTATAACTTTGTGAAAATTCGCACAAATGAAGTCTGCATACTGGTGATTAAATAAAACCAATAACTGGCACAAAATAATAACTTTTAATGTAAATATAATCAATTCAACGTTCGAAGCCAATCTTATAACACAGCTTCTCGCCTGGCTTCCATTATAAACAATAATAATTGAACATCTAGGTATCCTAGCAACATGCTGTAATTGCTTTTAAGTAAGTTTATACAATGTTTTTCCTTAATAACTAAATTGGTTTTGCATAAATGTCAATTCTGAAACTCAGAAGTTTATTAGCACTTCACTGTAGTCTTGTATTCTTAGGTTGCCTTTCCATGGTCTTTGCATCTTATGTCTTCTTACATCGCTTTCTTACCCTTCAGCTGTATTACCGATTGCTGGCATTGTGAAATTAACACCAAACGCTGCATAAAACTTTTGTACCGCATCGAAACACCTCTGTATCTAAGCAAATTCACAATCTTGTCTTGACGTTACAACATTAACCTGTCAGTCATCATAAATTAGATGCGTTTGCCATTACAAGCACAAATATTGAATAAGCTGAATGCAACCCTGCCGATACTGTTTCATTCAAATACCAATCTCTGTTAATCAAATTACAGTTATTGCTAATCATATCTTGTGTAATTATTAATGCAATAAATAGAATACCAATTCTGGGCCTATTTAAATCTTTCTTTTATGTTGGTGCGTTAGCAACGCAACCAGAATTGCTGTAAGCAATATACCATTACATTATGTCAAACAAATATTTAAAAAAAAGTTATCTCCTATAATATAAATAATCAGCCAAAAGGCAATAAACTTATTATGTAAAATTAGGCTTAGTTTAAACAAGGGTGGACACTGAGACGCTTCCTCAACCAGATGAAGATAACGAAATGTCAGGATCAGGATCTTCAAAAATAATATTCAAGGAGTTACCTCCGCTACCAATCAGATAATAACCTGCACCAAAGCAAGCTTTTAAAACTGGCAAATCAAAAATTTTGCCTCCACTCCAGAGAAAGAAGCTCCCAAAGTAAGACAGATGAAGATGTTAGAGGTAACCAACACAAAGATTAACATTTAGAAAGAATCAGCCAACGAAAAATATTTATATGATGATGTTGAGTAGATAAAGGGGTATGGCAAAGCAAACATATATGTATTGCGGTAAATTCAGGAACAATTAAACATAAAAGATGCTTGTGTTACTTTTTGGGATATTTTACCACATTACAAAATGAAAAATATTTACCCAAAAATTAGAATGATTATTGAAGTACCACAAAGAAGTTTCAGAGATTATGAAAGATGTGGCATTTGTAAGAAATGCACGAATACAGGCATCCACAAATACAATGATTTTTTAATCAGCTCGAACTTTTAGAATTTACTACAACACTACTGGAGCCCGTGGTTTGAGAGACAAACCCGACAAAGTTGGCCAAAGATATGCTTTTCACTAAATTACCAGTGAAAGTCAGCACTCCCGCACATTCAAACGCCATTTTTACTATCTGAGTTGGAGAGCATGTTCTATGCGACCAACCAGGTGTCAACTTCAATAGAGCGTAAAGATCAGAGTGGGGGATGGGACCTCCATCATTGTTCAAAATTTTATGTTGATTCTTAAAAATGGTCAACTTTCAAAATAATTTAGTATTGCCCAACATATTTACAAAACATTTCATAGTATTACAAAAACTGACCTAAAAATTGCAAAGCATCAACTTCACCACAGCAGCTAAATTCTTTTGAAAGTTTGAACATTTTTAAGAAACAAGATCAAATTTTGAACAAAGATGGAGGTCCCATCCCCCACTCTGATCTTTATGTTCTATTGAAGTTGACACCTGATTGGTTACATAGAACACGCCATACAGGTCAGACAGTAGAAACAGCGTTAGAATGTGCAGGATTGTTGAATTTCACTAGTTAATTTTTTATTCAGGTAAAGTACCTTTTCTGTTCTACTTACGTCAAAATATCATTAAGAAAAGTTCTTCGGAATGTAAAACTGTGGTCCCATGCAAAATTTCAGAATTATCAATTTAGTTTAATTAACACATAACAAAAGTGCTTTCGATGAAAACGGTTTCGTATATTCTTTTCAAAATAAACCTAAAAGTGACCTACAGTGAAATACACAATACTTTTTAAAAATTTTTTGCTCCACATAGAAGCGCTTTACTGATAAAAATATGAACGTATGCTATGCCTTAGCAGTTCTAGGGTTAAGCATCGAGTACGGTAGCTTAGTAGAAATAATACGTGACATATAACTAATATACACCTTGTAAGATAATAAATGTCCAGTAAAAATAATAAATGCACAGTAAATATGTTAAACGTACATTCAGTAACAATTGTAAATACTTACGGCCGGTCTTATGAAGGTCACTAACCTGACGTTAACTTTAAATCCCTGTTAAAATAAACAAAAGCGCATCAAAACGTCAGTGCTTATGACATTTTATTCATTAGTAAACAAATTTTTATGAGCTTTTGTTTATTTTAACAGCGAATTAAAGTTAACCTCAGATTAGTGGCCTTTATAAGACCGGCTGTTAGTAAAATAATAAACGTTTGGTAAAAATAATAGATGATAACTGATAAGTAAGAAAACAGTAAGCACCTAGTAAAATAGTAAATGTTTAGTAAAAATTACAGACGATCAGGAAAAATAGTGTTCAGTACAAACAATTAGTGTTTAATTCAAGAACCATACAGGATCAGTAGTAAGTTTAATTTTCAATAAAGCAAGTTAATAAATTAAATGCACAGTATTATATTCAAATGGTAACAAGTCCACATTAATAAATATATACGCCGTGCGTTACATTTGACGAAAGTTTATGCCTGTGCGTTAAAATTAACGTAAATGTGGACACTTTGCAGAATACAAACGCACACGAATATTTTCGTAACGAACAAAGCATGCTATCCATCGTCAGTTGGTATTTACATGAACTTCAAAAAGATTTGCAAGGCACGTTGTGCTTATGTAGACGTAGGCTGGAATGTTGTTTAATTTTAATTTATTTTTAGGAATGTTTTTTCTAACTTTAAAAAGGAAATTATTGATTAACCATGCCTTATTATTTATTATTATTAAAAAAGAAATATGCGGCCTTTATTATAATGCACCATTCAATTTGAAAAAATTGAAAACACTTAATAATAAAAAAGAAAGACATTGCTGGATGACAGAACTTTATCAAAATAGAAATCAGAATGGCGGTAGCAGCTTGTTAACGACAATAGCAACTGATGAAACCACACGACAATTTTCTTCATTGGTGGATTTTGAAATCCTCATTAATATGATTGGGCCAAAAATCAAGAGAATAGCAAAATTCTAAGTATGACTTTGACCATATGACCAAAGCAGTCGGTGTCTAAGGTACCTGGTACTCTGCATGCCTAGACCTTGTCCATTAACAAACAAACAAACAAACAATATAAAATTGCAGCAAGTAATCCTAGTAATGGGGAGGTTAGCTGTCACTTTACGTTTCTTAGCTACAGGAGAATCTTATACAAATTTGCATTATCTGTGGTATCACTAATAGTGCAGTGCGTTTATCAAAGCTTTGAGGGATTATGTAAAGGTAAGATTTTTAAATAATCAATTGCACTTATACAAAAAAACTGATCCTTAGCGGGCTGTGGAAATTCAAACGTACAAATAATATGTTGGTGACACTGTAAGTCTATGTTAAATTCGAGGTTAGCAGGTTAGGTTTTGCGTCAGTTTTGACACAGACTGACGCAAAACCTAACCTGCTAACCTCAAATTTGACATAGACTTACAGTGACACCAACTATATAAATACATAGTTGTACATAATAGCAATTTGTGCAACAAGTGCTAAAAGTGGACGTTTATGCACGAGATATGAAAATTATGAAACGAAGCCAAAGGCTGAGTTTCATAACATGTCTCGTGCATAACACTTTTAGCACGAGTTTGCACACAATATTTTTTCTATGGCCTTAAATTTGTTATTAATCCATAAATGTCGATTTAACAAAGGTTTGCATTTATGCCAGTTATAATTTATGTCATAGTAAAGAGATGGCTTTGACACGCAGGTGACTGTTTCTGCATCTAGTAGCTGTCAAAGTTAGTTATTTAAAGGTAATTATAAATGTACACATTTCACTTTATTCATTACATAACGCTTTAATTATTTAAAAAACACTTTACCTCTAACGAAAGAAGTAACTAGAATAACTTTACAACCTCACTTACAGTTCAAAATTCTAAATTCCACACCAGCTGTTTACTTTTAGCATATGGGCTAAAAGTAAACAGCTGATTTCACTTTTAACATGCTAAATTATAAAACGTCACTTTTAGTGAAAAAATCTAGCGCTAAAAAGCCTACTTTTAATGGCGGTCGTAGAAAAAATATTGTATTTGACACGCATATGATGGCTGTATTACACTTAGATGATTACAACACTCACCTTCGACTCGTGTGTAAACTTCATCCTCGTGTAATATAGCCTACATTAAATGCTTGTTAAATAATTGTTATTTAGACCACAAGTGTTACAAGTGCAACGTTTTTTACACATGTGAAAAATAAGCACGCTAACACGAGTTGTCTTATAATATTTTTTAAAATTTCATTAAATATTCAAATCCAAGCCTATTTTGTATAGAATTTTATTTGCCTTCATTTTAGTCAAGTGCGTTGGTCAGTTCTGGTAATTAAGGAAACGTCTTTATTTATTGAAATCTGTAATTTGTTCAAGTCAAAATAAAACTCAAAATAAATAAATTAATAAATAATTTGTTTCTAAAATCATTAAGTCCTAAATTAAAAGCAAAGTGTCGCACCCTGAAATTAATTTAAAAAAGCTATTAAAACACGTTGCTACTGACGACGTGACTACTGAAATCATTTTAAACATGTTGCTACTGGCGACGTGAACTAATGAAATCATGTTATTAAACAGTCATTTTACAAACTCAAAACTGCCAACTAAAAGTCAATTTTACACACTGTCACAATGTTATTTACTATTTACAGCACTTCTTAACATAATCATTATTGCTAAGCCGAATATTTCCTTCTAAAAATTGAGTAATGAAAGGAAAACCCAGCTCTAGGGTTTATCTTTATACAATGCTTTGAGGTATCGAAAACGTCGTCTTATCGAAATTTGAATTATCGAAAGATTTTATATAAGAATTAAGTTGGGAAAGTTGCGTGAATTCGAGTACTCGAGATATTCGATTTATCAAAGTTCGAGATACGGAACTTCGACTGTAGTAATATTGCAAACAGAAATGTTACTGAACAATTATTATTTGTACTGTGTAAATTCAAATAAAATACTGTATAAAAACGTAACATACTGTCCATTTTTAAATTTTTGTTATGAAATCTGCAATATTTTACTAGTACTACAATTATTTATACTTTACAAAAATTAGTTGATTACTGCATATATTAAATAGTAAATTGGTAAAATTCATTGAACCTTAAAAACCTTATGATCTATAGCTTTTACACATGTCTGGAGATGAATTTTTGTTCCAACCTGAATTGACTTGGCATACAACATAGATTGAAAAATGTTGGTGTAAGCTTATAGCAATAAATTTGGATGACGATGAAGATACTTAACCATATATTTTAACATTGCGTTTAGTTAATTGAGATTCATATAATGCAAACTTCTTGCACAATATAAATGTGTATAACATTTTTACATTATTGATGAAATGTATTGTAGGTCGCATGTGAAAGAACCGATATTATAGCATTAGATGCCATGGAGGACAAATAAATTTCATCAATTCTCTAGTATCTTTAAATCTGAAATTAAATATTCCAGTTTGCTTGTATTACATAATTTAAGAGAAGTATTCTTACAAATTAAATTAAATAAAAAGCAGCAACAATCAAAGATATCTTGCGCAATGAAATATTTCAGATTTTATGTCCACTGTTGTTTGTTACTTCACTTTAGAATAAACTTTTTTTTCAAAATACGTATTTTAATTTTCCCAAATCTCAAAAGCGCGAATTATTCACAAGTAGTGAACAGCCCATTTCTAAATAGTTCACTAAATCCCAATTCCACTGTATAAAGATGTTTTGTAACGGCACTACCGAATAAAGAACGGCCATAAAAAAAGATTAAAACACGGATCTTCAACATAATAAAAAAAACTAAATTACAATAAAATCCAACCAGGCTAGTTAAAAAAAAACAGATTTGTCACAACCCTATTTTCATGTTTTTTTTTTAAAAAACCAATTCTATATTTTATCTACTATGTTCATGTCTTCTTTTGTTTAAAAAAATATAAATTGTACAAACGGCACTAGGAAGGTTTCGCCGAGGAACAATGGGCTGTTAATGTTATGATAAGTAAACTTCTTTCTGCATCACCGGCAAAACCTTTGCACCCATGCCAGATGATGCTGGAGCAAGAGAGATAATTGCGATATCGATCGACAGAGAAGACCTTGCACACAATTTTTCATTTAATAATTGCCGTGATCTTCACAGCAAGAACAATTTCAAGTGCATGGTGTTAGAAACGCAGACAGTTCGTTTTGAAGAATGTAAAAGTGTATTGAATGATTGTAGATAAATAAAGTCATTTTGTTAAAGTTTCCTAGTGTCCTTTAGGCTAAAATGCAGAATCCGGGGCACATTCTCCTCCTTTTATTTGCTTCCATTGTAAATTTAGTTATGGTTATTAGAGAAACATGGTTAATAATAATTAATATTAACAATAGGAGGGGAATTGACCCCGGATTCTGCATTAATAGTATATTATTATATGAGCGATTATGACAGCCATTATTCACGAAGATGACATTTGCGCCACAAGCCGAAGGCGCGTGGCGCAAGTCATCTGAGTGAATAATGGCCATAATCGCGAATATAATACGATATTTTATCTACTCCTTTGCAATAGGAGACTTGTGTTCATATTTCAGAATTTTGACAGCTGTTAACTTCAAAAGTCATTGAATAATAAGAATGAATTCTGTGATTGGCTACAACCTATTGAATAATGAAAATTGAATTTTCTGATTGGTTGCAACTTGCAAACTATTGAATAATGAAAATAGAATTTTATGACTGGCTGCAAACTGTGAATTATGAATCATAATTAATGGTCATTGTACAGTAGGAGTAGATAAAGCATTTTATTATTCGATAAAGTAAAATTTCCATAATTACTTTTGAGTAGTCCTGCTACATCTTCCGTTTGTTTACGTGTAATACAATAAATTATTGTAGATCCAGGAAAGCTCAAACAACCATTTTTTTCGATCATAACCTTTCTAAGATCAGTCACAATTCCGTTACTTCCTTTTAAAAATACTGAAAATTGCAGATTTGGTCTATCAAAACCTGAGCACAGCACTTGAGGATTTCTGTAATTACACATAGATGTTACCATATCTATACAGGGTGTATACGAATTCGACCGACAAACTTTGGGTGCATATTTCTCTCACTAAATACAGCCTAAAAGATTAGACAACCTTGATTCTTATCTGCAAGATAAACTCTGCACAGTACAAAACACTTCAAAAAAACACTATAAATTTTCCAAGATTTATTTTATTAAATAAAATAAAATAAAAGTTATAAGAAATCCATTAGCTTGAATATTAAGAATAAAGTTTATTATCAGTTATGGCCTAGCTATCTTCTTTAAAGAATTCTGGACTTCCAAAAACCATTAAAAATGAGTGTTCCTACACATTACACGCATTCAAATCTCCAAACTTGAATATTTTATTTCCACTGGTAGTCTGATTAATTAAATGTCATGTTTCATATGTACCTAGGGCCGGTTGCTGAAAGCAATGTTAAGTCTGGTGTTAGCTAACATCGCGTCAAAGTGAACAAAATCGCATCAAATTTTGTTTACTAATGTATTAGTTACCATAAGCATTTGAGATTTGATTCGTTTTTGTTCACTTTGACGCGATGTTAGCTAACACCAGACTTAACATTGCTTTCTGCAACCGGCCCCTAATGTCATTAATTAATTAGTATAGTTCGATATTTGAGTAAAATTTCATTCGACGATTTCAATGTTAGATTAAAAGAAAAGTCACAAAAGAGGTTCTAACTTTGAAATAAAAATAGGTTATAAGTATACGAACAATCTAGGTACATCTTTAGGCAGTAAATACACCCTCAAAGTTTGTCGGTCGAATTCGTATACACCCTGTATAATTTCACAATGACCAACCTCAATTTGAGACATGAAACAATATCGCTTCGCACTCTTGGTGTAGCCGTTGCGGTTACAGCTAAAATTGGTACATTGGGCAAAACATCTCTTAACTTCCACAGTTGCCTGTATTGATATCGAAAATCATGTCCCCATGAACTGACGCAGTGGGCCTCATCTATTGCTATTAGGACAATTGATACCTTAGCATCAATCGATTGTAATACATCTGCAAAATTCTATCGCTAGTTATTGCAAAGACGCTTAATAATATGACCTTACACTGCCCATAATCACTGCAACACAACTCTGGGGTAAGATAAACCAAGCTATATTTATTTTCTAAAATGTCATCGAGCACTTGCCTCTTGTTTTCTTGTGCACTACCCAACAAGCAGGCAGATATATTTGACATCTAAATTGAGAATTAATGCAAATATATGACAAGCTATATACGTCAACGTAACTTACTTGCATTGATAAAACCTGATCTTCCATAAGCGAAATCAATGGAGAAATAACGAGAGTTACGCCACCGACATAAACAGAAGGGTATTGAAAACACAAAGATTTTCCATAGCCTGTAGCCATTATGGCACAATTATCCCTTCTATCATTAATAATTGAGCTTATAATTTTCCATTGCATAGGACGAAAACTTTTGTGACCAAAACAGCGGTGTAAAACTTGCAAATATTCTGGTCGGGGGCTTCTTCATCTAAAACGACAATATTTTAAAATTCTAATTTACTGCTAGGTACTACATATTACCTGTCGCATTTGATTTTGCTATTAAATTCTGTTCTTCGTCCCATTCTTCTATAGCCTGAAAGATATTTGAATGAAAAACTAAGCAGTTTGCGTTTGTACTACTAAACTCACATTAAAACAGGCATCCCATTCATTATTTTCTTGAAAATCATTCAACACTTCATCATCCAAATCACCCATTGTAAGTAACTATTTATTATTAATTTTATTTTGGCAGGAATAACAAGTTTATTGAGGTTATGCGCATCGTACACCATTGGAGGGAATTTAGGAATAGAACACAACCAGTGTTGCCATCTCATTTTTTAGGCGATCGGTATCTTTTTACGCTAAATTTCTTTAGATAATAAAATGTGTATTATAGTATCTACTTAGATTTTTGCAATTACCAAGTTTCAGTAAACTGGCATTTAAAAATTCACATGTATTTATATTTCACAGTCTAATTAAATAAATAAAATCAAGACGAAAAACCCAATTGTTTTATTAGGAACTATGGAAAACTACACTAATTTACTTAAAACACTATTAACTATTTACTAATTCATATATGCAAGTACAATAATATATAATACATAAAAAATATTTGAAATGTTTACGTATAAAATATAACTATAAAAAATAGTTGGTATTTTATTCACTTTCGCTACTACTACAATAAATCTTTGTCGCCGCTGACAGAATACATTTTTTAGTCATTTTTGTAAAGGCATTCTTATCAACAGCAAAATCGAAACATCTGTCCTGCCCTATATACCTTTTTATATGTAATAAATCACTAATTGTTGTACTTGAAAGCCTATTTATCGAATAAATTAAAGTTCTCCTTAAAAGTTCTCCAATATAAAAAAAATTGTAGCAAGCAGTTTCTTAAAATACCATGATGTTAGTGTTGTTATAAGTGCTGTGCGATTATGTTATAAAGTTTCCATATTGCATACTCACTCAAAAACACACATTTTATAGGTAGGTCGACGGAAAAATAATTTACATAATAATTACGTAGAAAGTACCTTACAAGCTAGATTTTTCATTTAATAAATGGGGTTTATGGTTTATGTACCATATGCAAGGACGTCTCTAGTATAGGTACCTGCAGTTGTTTTCGCAATTTGAAAATTAGGTCAAAAAAGTGTCCCGGTTTTTTTCGCCGCGACTGTATCTCTTATATGCCGCCCCCTCTGGTTGTGAGTTAGGTGGTTAGAGGAGGTAAGTGGTTTGAGTTGAGTGAGTTAAATAGAGAAGGAAGGATTCTTAATAGAAACAATACAATTTTATTTATCTACTCCGGTGGGATAAGTAACTCATTACGTCACTCATTTGACACTATTTCAGTTAGGTAATAAAGCTCATTACTCCACTCAGTTAT
Organism: Agriotes lineatus; assembly: GCA_940337035.1. Classification (NCBI taxonomy): domain Eukaryota; kingdom Metazoa; phylum Arthropoda; class Insecta; order Coleoptera; family Elateridae; genus Agriotes; species Agriotes lineatus. The sequence continues at coordinate 100,343,104 of OW679196.1, read as the reverse complement.
GTAATGGTTTCATTACGCAACTGAGTTGTGTAATGACTTCATTACCTAACTGAAATAGTGTCAAATGAATGACATAATGACATTTGCCTACTAAAATATCTTTGAAAATGACAGATCTGACATTTCTCTTAATGCACTTTTCTCAATTTTAGGCAGTCGTAGATAAAATTTTGTACAATACATGTGTAATAATGCATCATTAATATACTTGTGTGCTTACATAACTCGTGCTACGCATTCGTTTGTAACTTTCACACACGTATATTAATGATCCTGTTATCCTACTTGTATAGTAAATAACTATTATCTTACAGTAGCGCCTATTACCATACATTATACAACTGTTTTCAGTGATTAAAATGAAGTTTTATTCACAAGTGAGTTTTCATTATTTATACTACTGCATTGTTGGTAGCACTGTCAAGCTATGTCAAATTCGTAATTTTCAGGTTAAGTTTTGCGTCAGTCTGTGTCAAATAACAAACAAAACCTAACCTACGAACCTCGAATTTGACATAGACTGACAATACACTTCAGTACTGCCAATACACTTCAGTACTATCAAACGTATATCACGAATCATAGACGACTCTAACTATAAATTTATTTCGCGACATATTCTGACGGAGCAAACTATTTAGGCTACTGTAAGATAAAACGTCGTATATCACACGTGGACGAAATGGCATTATAAGCTCGTGAAAAATTGGAATGCTCGTGCTGGGGCACTCGCGATTCAAAATTCTCACTCGCAAATAATGATGCATTTCTCTTAATTACCTATAATATAATTTACTATTGTCCAACACCTCCTAGTTATAACGTTATTACTAAATGGATTTTAGACATCAAAGTGGCCCTTTATTCACTAGTGAGATAAAAACCACAAGTCACTAGTGAGATAAAAACCATGTGACTCGCTAACTGCATTGTTGGTAGCACTGTCAAGCTATATCAAATTCGAAATTTGCAGGTTAAGTTTTGCGTTAGTCTGTGTCAAATAGCCGTCGCCTGCGTTGATAGGTAATGTTAGTACGTTTACAAAATTCTCAGTAGGACATTGACCATATGACCAAAGCAGTCGGTGTCTAAGGTACTCTGCATGCCTAGACCTTGTGCATTAAGAAACAAAGCCCGCCAGCTAGACTATTTTGACATTTATTTCAATAGTTCATATTTTGCCCATTAGCACTAATTCGCACAATTTTTCTTTTCAAATTTGAAAGCTTGTGTTTGGTTAAAACATTTTTAAAAATGTCTCGTTGCATTCTTTCGTGTGCAAATAGGGATAAGAAAAACGTCTCCTATCATGAATTTTCGTCAAATATGGCAAATTCTTCTAGTTGACTAAAGGCACAATCGCGTAAAGGGAAAATATGTGATCTGTCAGATAACAGAGCCAGTAGATATAGAGAGTACCGCCACGTCCGCCATGTTTGTTCCTTTGTCATATGCGTCACTTTGAGGTTGTGTAACACAATTCCGTCAACTTGACATTTATTGGCAATCCGAAATTTTACTTAGAATTGGCAAGACTGTAAGTCTATGTGAAATTCGAGGGTAGTAGGTTAGGTTTTGTTTGTTATTTGACACAAACTGATGGAAAACATAACCTGATAACCTCGAATTTGACATAGACTTACAGTCTTGCCAATTTCAAGTAAAAATTTAGACATAACTCAATCAGTCATTGCTGATGGGAACAAAAATGGCGGCGATGGCGGCATCTTTAAATTTTTTTGTTAAAGGTTGTCGCAGCCATGTTGCCAGATTGTGGTAGGCCATTCCAAAAGTCACTTTATAGGCCCAGTGTCATTCATAGCCTGGAACAATACAGACCGACTTGATATAACACTTAATTGAAGTAGCTTCTTTGCAACTTATTAAAGACACTGTTGTCAAATGATTTTTTTCCTTAAACTTTTATTCCCAAATTTTACTTATTCAAAAAATTCAGAAATAACTCGCTGCCATCATTTCAGGTTGCTATTTTCAGTAGACACATGTCTGGAAATTAGTATTTTATTACCAATGTGAAACACATTTTCGTCGATCATTCCATTTTAGCGCTCCCTGAAATTTTGCACCAAAAGTCCAGGCTTCTGCCATAATGCGCTACTGTTTCTTTTAGTTCCTTGGACAAGTTATTTATAAGTATTTATGCTTGTATAACTAGCTTTAAGTGTGTAATGGTTTCCATCATAATTCTGAATATTAGATTAAGAATCAAACCATATTTTCAAAAAAATGCTTTATTAACATGAAGTGAATCCTCCATTTTTGCATCATCCTGTATATAAACGCGTGTTGTGCTTGCCTAGGTGTATGCCTGTCTGCGGTTGTATTGTTTTCATCGGCAGTGATCGGACATAGTTTGTTCGCCATCGGTCCTGCCTTTACCGTGTCCTTCATAATGCAACGATGAGCAAGTTCGTCAGACAGTTGAACTAGCCAAGCAACCCCATCGACTGCAATGTATTTTTCGTTGCGAATTAAAGTAAAGGACAAGGTGTTGGTATCCCAACCACTCAAATTATCTTCTTATACATGGCGATCTACGAGAAAATAAGGGCCTGCCATTTCAAAAATAGGCAACCCAAAATATGATTGGCAAATGTAGAAAAATGTTTCGGTATTTGGAAGATTATATGTTCAAGGATATCCACACCAAAGGTTTGCTACTGATAGTCTTTCAGAATCTGGAACCAGAGCTAAGAGAAAATTAGCCACCACTGAAAAATAGGTAATAGATAGTGAAGATAGACATATTAGCCATGGAGCTTTCTCAAGACATCTAGAAATTAGCCAACCTTCAGTTTCAAGCACTATTGGAGCAAATCAGTTTCATCCATAATATGTATTTCAGGATTTCGAAGAAAAATATTTCCTAAGACAATTGTTACAACTAATTATCCAGGGTAAGGTACAGGGCAAGAGAACCTCGAGAAGAAGAAAAATATCGTGGCTCAAAAATCTTCGTGTATGGTGTAGTAAAAGCACAAGATCCTTGTTCCGGGCAGCAGTATCTAAAGTCGAGATAGCCTTGATGGTCACAAATCTTCGTTAGGAGACGCACCATAAGAAGAAGAAGACAATTACAGATCTGTCAGTTTAAAACTTCAAATTTAATGGAAAGAAAAATTGAAGAAAAGGTGAAGCACTACATATTATTAACATTCGTAGAGTTAATGTATCAGTGGATCTAATAAATATTGCCAATGAGAAGATAAGAAGGATGGTAGACCAGGAGTTAATAATGAAGAAGATAGAAAAGAGACCACTAAACTGTAGGTATCTACTAAGCATGCATTCAGAGAGAATATGTGAAATAGTAGGTACCTACTTGAGGCAGGAAGGATGAATCAAAGAAAAAGGGAAGACCTAGGAAAATCTGGATGAGCAAATTGAAAGTTATCAGATGAAATAAAAATGCTAGTGAGAAACCAAAAACTATGAAAGAAATGGGTTTGCGAGAATACTGAGTCTTAAATTCGAAGCCTGAAACTGCAAAAGGGCAGGAAAAGAAGAATATTTGAAAATAAGTGGATTGGTAGAGGTTCTACTTGGCCTCCTTGTAGCCCTGATCTTATTCTGTACCGGCTCATAATGAAACCAGAGGTTCCACGTTTATACACAAGATTCAAGTTAGCAATTTCCTATGTGACGTCACTGTATGTACAGTCGAACTCGGAAATTAGAATTTTCATTAGCAAGTGCCGGTTTAAATTTATTCAATAATTGGAGCCCTGAAGGGGGTAATTTAATGAAAAGAGAATACTAGCATGAAAAACCTGATGGGTTAATAATACTTCCGACTTCAGTTTTTTTTGTGAACTTGCATAGTGCAAAATCGATAAGTGGGTCACTTCACAATAATCTAACCATCTAACGCACTATTGTTGAATGCAATTACAAGTTCTACCTGATAGCAGCTCGTAAAGCCTCAAAACTCGTTGGTCGTGTCCGTGACTGACTTCAGAAAGATGAATAGATCCCTTGGGGAAGGCGTCCACATTGTATACAACGGGTGGTTAGTTGGTAACGAAACAAGCACGACCTCGTCTGCATGGTGACCAAAAGTGGTAAGGAATTCTAGGAAAGTTTATATTCACAAAGAGAACAGAACACCCCGTTACACTCATATCTTGTGTCAACTGTAAGTGGGATAACACTCTTACTCAGTGATAGGTACCCTCACATAATACGACTGTTCCTCACGAATATATTTACAGACCTTGAAATTTTTGCAGATTGGAACGCCATCTTATGTCAAGGCCGAGAACTATTCACCTTACCCTCGCATTTTAAAGTTTTAAAAAACATTGATTAGTAAAGACATGTAACAACGATTTGTTTATATAAAATTTAAATATGCTTCACAGTACAAAAGTGTTCTAACGTTCAAAATGAAAAATTATTATAATTATACGTTTCTGTATTTAATTTTCGGTAAAATCGGACTTATTAAGCTAATATTGCTAATTACTGTCTCTTTAAAATACAGTTTCAAGTGTCAATTCTCCAGGTAGTACTTCCAAGTTCATCATTACTATTGCAGGTCTGCTGAGCTTTTCTTCATAAGTAAACACGTAAACGATTGTTTAAATTATTTATTCACACATAAGAACATAACCTTAAATATGTACCGTAACATAAGAACTTTTAAAACAGACAGACAGTTTTGCGCGCGACAGCCTTTTAACTTCTTCCGCTACTCCAGCGCCATCAAACGGTTAACATACACATTATAACCCGCGCAAATTTGAATTCTATGCCTACAGTTCGTCCAACCTGACTGAGATTGGACCACAATCTCTTAGTTTCTAACAAATTGTACTATAAACTACAAAATTCAAAACAATACAAAGTTGGATTACAATACAAGACTAAACCTAAGAATACAAGTGATACAAACAACTAACTTACACACTAAGACCAAGACCTCATATTTGATGACTCGATCGTACCTACATATGGGATTTGTGTGACTTGATGCCCTTCTAAATCTTTCACAATATAACGGTCATTGGACAAAACAGTATCCACTCTGTAAGGACCTTTAAATTTGGGCAACAGTTTCTTATTTACCCCGGGTGTAGCAACATTATTTGTTATCATTACTAAATCGCCTACACTGTAAATATGTGGTTTTTTATGAACCTTATTAAATGCTTCCTCATTATATCTTTGATTTTTAATAATATTTTGAGCAGCTTGCTCCCTTACTTCTAACAAATCTAAAGGATCTTGAGGTAGCTGTATCTCCAAAAATTTCTTTACTTCATCATGTACCTTTCCCTGCTGGTAAATACCGAATAAGAGTTTGCTGGGCGCTTCACCTGTTGACCTACATACTGAATTATTAAGAGCGAATTCTACATCGCTTAAAACCTTGTTCCATTCGTTCGCGGAATCTGAAAGTTTAGCCAACATTGGCGTAAGTGATCGGTTAATTCTCTCCACTTGGCCATTGGCCCTAGGTACCCCGGTAGCAACCAGTACGTGCTTAATGCTTGTAGATTTCAAAAATTCGCTAAATGAAGCTGAGCTAAATGCTGAACCTCTATCAGAAACTAGCCTATTTGGTCTGCTATAAACAGCAAAATAACTTTTTAAGTGCTTGATGACTTCTTTGGTGTTGGTCGTCCGACATGCGTACAACTTCACATATTTCGTAAAACCATCAACAACTAAGACATATTTATCTTGGTTTCTGCACTTTTCTAAGGGGCCGTAATGATCTATATGCACTGTGTCAAAAGGGGTATTGCCTTTAGGAATACTGTGTAAAATTCCTTCTACTTTGCCAGAATTAGGCGAATAGGTAATGCACTTAAGGCAATGTGAAATGTAATCTTTCACTGTGGCTCTTAAATTTGGAAACCAATAAGTCCTCAAGATAATCTCGCTAGTTTTATCTACTCCTACATGTGCCATCTCATCATGAGCTGTTCTAATGACATTGGGAATCATAACTTTTGGAGTATAAAATAATAATTTGTTTTTATCAACTTTTCTATACACTAAACCATTTCGTAATTCAAAAAGGGGGAGAGGCCCTAACTCTAATTTTCCCCTAATCACTATGATTTCAGGATCTACTTGTTGTTTCAGTGCCAATACTTGTTCAAAAGTATTTTCTTCTAAAACTAATATATTTTGACAGCGACTGAGCGCATCAACATGCCACATTCTGTTGTTCGGCCTATGCTCTATAATGTAATTATAGTTTTCTAAAAATAATGCCCACCGCATAATCCGAGGATTAACATCTTTTTTGTTTAAAGTCAGACGGAAACTATCACAATCTGTAACTATTTTAAATTTAACACCGTATAGGTAGACATGAAACCTCTTTATTGCGTATATGATTGACAAACACTCCAACTCGTAGCTATGATATCTAGTTTCTTGATCGGTAGATCGTTTGCTAAAATAAAATATGGGATGGAACTTCCCGTCACTCTGTTTTTGCATCACAATGGAGCCATACCCTACTTTGCATGCATCACAATGTAACTCCGTATCCGCATTTGGTGAATATAAACTTAGCACTGGTTTTGCGGCCAATACAGATTTCAATTGATCAAAAACACGTAATTCATTCAGACCAAATTTGAACTCGACATTCTTCCTAATCAAATTATACAATGGCCCTGCCCTAATGCTAAAATCTTTTACAAATTTCCTGAAATACGAAACTAGGCCCAAGAAGCTATGCAGCTCCTTCGCATTCTTTGGGGTTGGGAATTCTGTTACTGCTTTGATATTCCCCGGATTTGGACTAATCCCATTCTCATTCACACGGTATCCTAAGTAGTCTATCTCTTTTTTCAAAAATGAACATTTTTCCAATCGCAGCTGCAACAAATTATCTACTAATAGCCTAAATACAACTTCAAGGATTTTAATGTTTTCTTTAACGGTTTCTGTCGCAATCAACAAATCATCCATATAAATTAGGATCTGCTTACTTTCTAATAAAGGTTTGAAGATTAAAGATACATAACGGGCAAAAACACTGGGTGAATTACAGTACCCAAATGGCATCCGTGTAAATTCAAATTGCCCCGCTGGAGTGACAAATGATAAGTATTTAGTGGAATTACTTTCTACTTGGACATGGTAAAATGCATCCCTTAAATCTAACCTGGAAAAGTATTTTTTTCCCTTTAAACTGTCCAATTGGTCATCAATGAGGGGTATAGGAAAATTCTCACGTAATACCAACTTATTTAGAGGTCTAAAATCAACACACATTCTAGTATCCCCATTTCGTTTTTTGACTAAGACTATTTGCGAACAATATTCAGAGTTACTTCTAACTATTATTCCTTGCTGTAGCAAGTTGCTTACAATTTTGTCAACCTCCTCCTTCTCAAAAAATGAAAGTCGCCTGGGCCGATAATAAAATGGCATATGATTGTTTTTCATAACTATTTTCATTTGTTATTCGACAGCAGGCTTGTCGTTCCTAATAGGTTCGACGTAACACTGATTAAACGTATTCTGTAACATAAGTTTTTCAGAAGCTGCTATGCTGGCCTCCACATCTAATTGACTTGTGGTATTGCTTTGCACATCATCGATTAATAACAACTCATTTTCTTGAAAGTCAGAATCAACTTTAACATTTGCTTTCTCAATAATTACTTGGTCTGAAAAAGTTATCTTAATTTCAGGATAAGATATAAAATCTCTACCTTAAAGACAATCATAATTCATTGTGCCAGATGCAACGACATGCAAATTGATTGGTACACTACAGTCATTAATCCTAACAATGTCTTTGACTAAACCTAATATAACTAACGGTGAACTATTTATTCCAGAATAGCCATCCGCATTTACACAAGGTTCCATAAATTGCTTGGGTATATAACCTACATTAATCAACGATATTGGGCTACCTGTATCGATAACCGCTTTTAAAGGATATTTATACTTATCCACGCGTGCTGTTACTGTATAAGCTGGCGTCGGTGCTGATCGGCTCACGGGCTCCGATACCTCAGACACTTTCAATTCCCCAGTGACCAGAAGCGTACTTGTAGAGTCCGGCTGCGGAGCAGGATCTGGACGGCGTAGCTTGGGACAATCCTTTCGCTGATGTCGACTGTCCCCACATTCGTAACATGACCCCCTTACACGCTTTGGCCTTGGACATTCTGCGTATTTGTGGTCGGTACCGTTGCAGTTGTAGCACTTAAAAATAACACTCGCGGTTGGTTGCACACGCACAGTAGCTGCATTTCGAGCAGCTGATGTACTGGGACTCTGTTTCACTGCCATCTGCACTCCTCGGTCAGCATTCGTTACGTTGGTCATCACCTGTTGTAGGTCTGTCAATGACTCGAAACCCTTCATTCTTGCCTGGCTCTGTAAGACTGGATTGTCTAGCCCATCTATCACGTACTCGATGATATCCTCTTCGTCTAACCTTAACTGATTGGCCAGGATTACCTTATCACTGAAGTATGAGGAAAACTTCTCGTTCTTCTTCCATCGACGTGACTCGAACTTCTTCATAAGACCGATTCGGCTTGGCCTGCTCGCAAACATACTTCTTAGTTCCGCTTTCAGCTTCGAAAACGGTAGGGTTATGTATTCCACCTTCGAATGGTACCATGCTAAGGCTGCATCGGTTAATTTTGTCACTAGAATAAGTTGCATCACTTTCTCAGAAACATTGTAGCTGGTTTGCACCGCTTCCACTCGTAAAAGCCAATTTTCTACATCTTCGCTGTCTGCACCGGCAAAGTTGGGCAACAAAGCGGAAATTTCCCTATTGGAATACTGCTGCTGTGGCGCATTGGTTCGGCTGATTTGAATCGCTCTAACTGCCTCCTCAACTATTTCCTCAATAGTTGCTGTTGATGGCCCTGTCTCCTCAACTATTTCCTCCGTTTGGTCTGCCACTACTGTGTCCTCACACACTCCATCCTTTAGTTCCTTTTCCATTTTTGGGAAAACGTCGGAAAACGTGGTTAACCTCAAAATCTCACGAAAACGCGGTTGCCTTGAACTCTTTTGTCTTTTATACGTTGCTTGACCCCACACCTGATCTGCAGGTCTGCTGGGCTTTTCTTCATAAGTAAACACGTAAACGATTGTTTAAATTATTTATTCACACATAAGAACATAACCTTAAATATGTACCGTAACATAAGAAATAAGAACTTTTAAAACAGACAGACAGTTTTGCGCGCGACAGCCTTCCGCTACTCCAGCGCCATCAAACGGTTAACATACACATTATAACCCGCGCAAATTTGAATTCTATGCCTACACTATCTGATTCTCCTAGTGAAATAATGAAAGGAGGAACATTTTCAATCGAACATGTTCCCATATGTTTTCCCAGTCTTCCGAAATTAGTTTTGCACAATGATTACAATAATTTTGCCACATGTCGGGGCTACATTTTGATAGAACTTCACGCCATAAATTCGAAACCCTATCTTTAGATGAAGGCTGGGAATTTATGTGCTTATTATAGAAGCCTTTACATTGCCCCCCAAACCATTTCAATCGGGTTAAACTGACAATGGTACGGGGGCAACCTAAGAACTTCATAACCGTGCTCTATCAAAGTTTCGTCGGTCAGGTAACGTTTCTGTTTGCTAATAAAGGTTTCACTAATTCCCACAACCCCTTTTTTGTTAATTTCGATCCAAATTGCACCGCTTGTTTAACCAGCCATTCCTGCATTTGCACTTTCTTATTAGAAAATGTAGATGGTTTGTCCAACTGCACCGAATGATTTGGTGCATTGTCCATCACCACCACACATTTACCTTGCAGCTTGGCCAATGCAGGAATGAGGTGATTAACCACCCATTTTTGAAAAATGTCTCCATTCATTGTTTTATGATAGTCTCTATCATTGTTAACAGAGTCGAGTAGCAAGTCACATCCCTCCAAAAAAAAAAAAAATTTGTTGTGGCATATAAAACCGTAAAACTCCAAAAATATCAGTGATTCTGTTTATAATTTGCCTTTTCTCCAAGTTCGTGTCCTTCTCGTAGCTGTTATAAGTCTTCTTTATAGCTGCTTTTATGGTTGCGTTTATGATTGTTGGCATTTTGAATATTGCAAAACAACGTAGTTGCAACAACGGAAAAATATTTGACGTAAAATATTTGAAGTTTACGTCTTGTCAAGTTTGACTTTTATCAAAAAGACCTGTAAGCAACCTAATAAAAACATATCGTGGCTTGTTCTGTTGAGAAAAGATCGTGAATGCCATATAGTTGTATAGGAAGATCGAAATTGTACAATTTGCTTTAGTAAGCCGTCATCGAGATCTATCATACGTAGTTTGAAGTAATTTAGCACTCTCTATGACCTCTGTATCTGAGGCACTCGTTGCTCATTCAATTACTTTTTCAACCAATGGTAGGTAACAAATTTATTGGTCTAAAATCCGCTGCACTTCTGCTGCCTCTCACTTTTTCAATGGGGATTATTACATTGGTTCTCATATCGCCAGCAATTCTGACAGTCCTTAATGAATTATTTACACAGTTGTTACAGTAAATTTTCGCTTTACTGTATTCTCAATATTTTGTTACCGTCAATTTTTCGCTTTACTGTATGTTCGATATTTTTCGAATTGCGTCCGGATATTGCGCATTTTTGATACGCCGCCGTTGCACATTGTTGAACGTTCGCGACGCGAAAATTTGGCATCTTGTCCCGGCGTTCGATCGAATAAGGTCGTTGGAAGTTTTTGGTGCTGTTCGAGGTCGTGATTTTGTAGAAGGTGCTTATTGATGTCTAGGCACTTCTCACCCTTTGGTTAGGAGATTTGTACGCGTCTCGACATTCCTCTGAATATAAATCTGGAGATACTGCCTGGTGCAGACTTTTTTTGACGCCGAGCAAAACATTTGGGGAATTTAGTTCCCCACCACGTTATGGGTCCCAAATACAAACTTCGAGAACCCCGACTTGCGGCCCGATGCGATCTGTGATAGCGTTATCTCGGCGCGCTTAATTGACGAGCTACTGTCCTCTTTTGGTGAGCCATCAAACCCCCGGAAGCCCGTTCCTGCGATGTTATCAACGCTAAGACGGCCTAGCACCAGCTCAAGGTAACCTTGCTGCTCTATTAATTGTGCTTGCGGTAGCCAGCGAGTAAGCCCGGCTGTACGCGCTTATGTGCCTCAATCGGTGGACTGCCGAAAGTAATCTGTTTCTAAATTAAGATTAGCGTGATATACCAGCGCGAGATATTTATATCATGGTCTGGACGCATCACTTCAATCACATATTTTAATCTGTAAAGTACGAGGTTTCCCCTCGCCGTAGCTTTCACTTTAGCTACGAATTGTGATATTAATTGTTAAATGTACCACGCTATAGAAATTCCTGGAGCGGTTGCCCGTTTGTAATTTACAATTTTATATTAACGTCACTCCTCGGGAGCTTCCAGGAATTTCCCCTATTTTGGTAATTTGGTGTTTTAATTGGCCAGCCCATTCTGTAAACAAGGATCCTTGGGGCATCTATATGCTTTTATATCGGCCCTAAACTTTTACTTATATGTATTTTATTGTGTCCGGCTTTACGAGTGAATAACACGAATTTGTCTCCCCAGAACTTCATTGTTTGACTTCAGTTTTGCGCCGTTTTATTTAATCCACAGTGTTCCAATTTAACTGTAGCGTAATCTATCAATCGCTGAATTAGGGGGTTATCTCTGTGTTATCTTTTTTTTGTTATCCTTTAAATTGGTGGCGCCATCTCCCCATCTAATAAACCCACGGCCGTCTTCGGCTGCAGCTGATCGGCGACCCCTAATTAGCGATTGGTAGTGACTCGCCTAGGCATTGGCTGAGTGAGGCAATTTGGTGCTTTGAATGCTGCTTCGATTCGTTGAACAATTAACGTAAGTATTATTCTACCACCCCTTTTTTGTGCTTATAAGGGATAACACAGTTTAATAATGGATACCCGACTACATGAAACATACATTTTCAATAGTTTTGGTGTTAAGATGTTATCAGCACTACCTGAGTTCTTTAAATTCATCACAACCTTACGAAGATGGTTTAATGTTATTTGTTTGAATTCACACATTGAATTTGCACACTCTTTCATTCCAGCAACTTTCCAATGAGCATCAATGACATCAATAAATTGAACTATTTCCTGCAGACTTTCTTCCACAAACATATTGACATTTTCTGCTACACTATTAGTCAACTTATCTCGATCGGTATTTGCAAATTCGATGATACAGTCGCTCTGACTTCTTGTTCTGCCTAGCTTTTCTTTGAGGATTCGCCACACTTTTGCACTGTCTTTCTTGTTCTTCTCAATTTCACTCACAAAATAAATTTCGCCGCGATTCTGTCTGATTACACTCACGACTCTGTTGCGTACATTTTTGTAAAGGGGCTAGTTTTCTAAGCTGCCCGTAAACTTTTCCCTTCTGTAAGCACTGTCTCGTTCATTCAGTAGAAAACGGACTTCCCCATAAAACCACCTTGAAGGCCCCGACTCTCTCACCCGACTCACGACTATCAATGCACAACTATAAATCGTGGCATTGATATTTCCCATAAACTGTCTCTAAAGTTCATTATCCACAATTGAACTGTACAACCACTCACAATTCAGTAGCCCCATTTCAATATGAGATAGTCTGAAATGTTTCTCACCTTTTTAACTGCATACAGCTGATTCCTAGGAGTCTTCCTCTGGAGTTCAATCATATTTATTTCCTGGTCTGTAATTTGCGGCACAGTGCAATTTATTTCTTGAACATTAAACATATTCGTCATATATGTTTCAAGAAGATTTTGCGAATAATTGTCAATGTCGGGATGGGCGCCGTTATATACGGGCAAGGAGGGGCGCTTGCTCCTCCCTGGATTATTTCCAAAAATAGTTCACCATTACATTAACCTTGATTGCCTAGTACGTTGACCGCCGAGCTATCAGAACTCACCGTACAGAAATTAGTTTCATAGGGTGTAATAATATTAGATAGTGTGCGTAATAACAGTAACTATTTATTCTTTTAGCCGCCCTAAGGGCTCGGTCACTTTACGGAAGCGATTTTTTAAATAAGCCGAAATAAGCCGATGACCGAACTATCGAGATGAGAGGGGTCTATGAATTTGTCACTCAGCGCGATACAAATACAAAACAATATTTAGAGTTCGGTTTCTTGACGCCCTTAAGGGCCGACCGATGTTGAGTTTTCTTGTGTCTAGGCACGTTCAAGTAGTAAATTCAATGGTTTGCCAAATCCCAGTGCACCTGCACTTGAATGTTTGCAAATATTTAAAACAAATTCATTACTTATCTCTAGTCTTATTCACTCCTTGGTTGAGTTACTACTGTTAGATTATTGTGTGTCCTGGTTAACATTGTTTTTTATTTGTGTTCTGATCTATACGGTATGTATATTTTTTGCATCTATTATTTTATTTGTTAATTAATTTTATATCAGCATTATTGTGTATTGCTATTACTACTAACGCTTCAATATTTTGTGTGATTTGATGACCAAACCATAAGGTAAAGATGTAGTAAACAACGTAATGATTTTATTATCTCTGATATCTGAATGTACCTTGCGCGTGCAATTTTTACAAATAAAATGTCCACTATTTTTGATTTAGATACACTAAACGTGTTAGTGATACAGGTATTTTTCCAAACTTTGTAGCACTTTGTTTTTAAATCTAATTGAATTTTTAGGTGCGCATCAAATTTCTTCTTTAGACCCTCTGTGAATTTAATTGTCTTATCTCAATACCGAAAACATATTGCCCCTCCCTAGGAAGTTTTCTAACGGCGCCCATGAATGTCGGTAGGATATGGATCGCCCATATTAATAATTTTTCGCAAAATACATGTCTCGTCGTTTATCTTTGATGCTGATGGCTCCTCTTTAATTAGTTCAGCAAAAATTCTTTGTGCATCAGATTCAAATACAGGAATTTCTGTCAATTTCACGCTTTCCGTTGTTTCAGAATCTTTTCTAGTTACTTCCTTTTACGATAAAGGAAGTATTGGATTCATCCCAAAAATTCGAAATTGAATTTTCAACAGATCTTCACGTTTTCGAGTCCCTTGAACCCAATGCTAAAAGCATATTGTACTAATGGTAGTAGTTTACGGTATATATAGTCGTGAATAAACGATCAAGTGGGAAAACGCGGTGAAAGCTTATAAAAATTAGTATCAGAGTTGCAAGGTTTGTTAAAAAGAAAAAGAGGGTAGAAATTAGATAACAGTTTTTGTTTTTTAAACACAAGTGACCGAAAAGGTTTTCGTGTAAAAATAATGTGAAATTCGTAATTTCTCATAGTGTTGTTACGGTATTAAAACAACTTTAAGACACCCACCCAAGATGAGCATCGCACCACGGAATCAGTCCTGGAAAACTGGCACACTTGCCCTGAGATTTTCTAAAAACAGGCTAAAGGCCACGGTTGGAACGCTCAGGGAGTCGGGCGTGAGTCACACGATACGTTCTGGGCAAGCGTGTTGAGGCATATATATAGGGTACGTCAAAATTATGAGGGCGCCACCAAACCTGACTTTAAATGGGCTCGGGTAACCGGGCTTGGGCGGTTAGACGAGGCAACAAATACGCTAGTTACTACTTGATAAGGGTACTCGAGAAGTATCGAACTCGGATGACAAAATAGATAATTTGAGGTTTGAATCGTTATTTATTTATTTATTTATTAGGGTAATCAAACAATGACAAACAGAAAAACATAATACATTGTAAAATAGAAATTAAACTTGTCTGCCACCTACACCGATTACCACAAGGTGATCAAAACATGTGCGGTTTTAATAGTATAGTAGGTGTCAGTGAAAAAGACACTAGTCTAAGCAAAATATAGAAACTACTACTGACGTAATACTAACTAAATCAAATTAAGAAAGAGGAAAAAAGAGAAGAAAAAAAAACTATTACGTAATACGACTAACTTAAGTGAAATCTTTAAAAATAGAAAAAAGAGAAAAAAAAAACAATAATATAGCGAAAGCCTGGAAATAGACAGTTTATAATACAATTATAGCTATTGCCATCACAGATATACAACTCGACAAAAATAAAAATACAAAAATACAAAAATAACTTAACTTGCCTACCTACTCGTACCCTGATTCTCCAACAGCATGCCACGAACAAAGTTTTTAAATTGATATCTGCTGTTGTTAAAAATGTCAATTGAACCAAATTTCTTATTATATGTTGTACATATCCTATTAATTGGTTTTCTTTTACCAGCGTTAGTGTTATATGAGGGTATGTAAAACAAATCAGAGCAGCGCGTTGAAGTGCTGCGAGGCACACGTATATTTACTTGCGATAATAACTCGCTGCTGTCCACTTCGCCATGTAAAATTTTATGGAGAAACATCACATCAGACAGCTCTCTGCGTTTAACTAGTGTCATTGGATTAATGTTGACTGCCCTACCCAGCCGGTACCTAACAATTCGATAATAGTATTTTTGAATTTTTTCTAGAGCGTCCGTGTACTTCGCATACAAAGGATTCCAGATTACAGATGCATATTCCAGATGAGATCGCACTAATGAATTGAATAATATAATATAACTATTGATATTCTTAAAGTCTTTTGTATTACGGAGAACAAACCCCATCATTTGGAATGCTTTGGTGACAATGCTGTCCACTTGCTCATCGAAATGGAGATCCTTATCAACTATGACTCCTAAGTCTCGTATGCTTTGCAGCTCCTCAAGAGTTTCTCCACCTATCCTATATTGATACTGCACCCGGCTACGATTTTTTGTTATAGTGATTTTTTTACATTTATCAATATTAAGATGAATTTTATACCATGTGCAATACGAATACAGGCGGTCAAGGTCCTCCTGCAATTTTAATGCATCATCAAGTGATCTAATGACACAGTAGATTTTTAAGTCATCGGCGTATAAGAGAACTTAGTTCGGGTTTGTGCTGCCACTGCGGGGGCGGCCGCTCCACTTACCTGCACACTCCACTACTCAGAGATCGTCGTACATCTAACCGTGACACTAGCTGTTTATTCTGAAAAAGTAAAGCATGCAGGGGTTGTACACACTAATAAGCCCCGCGCTTGCACAATTGTCAATGACGTTATACAGGATCAGGCAACGAATGGGTCACCATACTAAACCTAGGGCTTAACGTAGACCCCAGCTGGAGGTAATCGCACTATAACTAAAGCGTACAAATGTTACACACAAAAAACAATATCCAAATAGAATATTAAGAAAGCGTTCGAAACGCCTAAAATTAGCAACGCAGCGAAAGTCAATGTTTGCACAGTTACAAACTAAGGATGTACTACTGAATGAATGCGACCAAAGTCGATCGCTTACACGGCACATTCGCGTAAAAGGGGTCACTAAGTTACATAATCTTTTTACATGGTACCTGGTATTTATTCTGGACTTCTCCTGAGCAGTGTGGGTGGCAGTCAGCAGCGCCTGCCTTTGCAAGCACATTTCCTTGGGCAAAGACTCCGCCGAATAATGGCGTATTATTTCAATGTAGTCACTCACGTGGGATTGGTGTAACAGAAACATATGGGCATTATTCACGTCCTGCAGCGAGTCCCCAACAACTTGTAGAAATGAAAGAACCACTTCTTTTCACGACATGGCCGGACGTAGCCCCCAATAACAACGCCAAGGAAAACGCGCTCACAAAACGACACGTGCGTCACACACAAGAGCTTCCTGCCGACTCTCGCTTAAGGCGAAACAATTTATCAAACACTTGCTGAAGCAGCACGAGACGGAAAGAAGGCTGGCGTCCCCGCCATGGCGGGAACACCGGCCAACACACACTCTGCGACCTCCTTGATCAATGGCCTGAGTTGAACTCCCGAGCAAGAAGCGTTACGACTCCCGAAGTGGCGTGAGCCAAAACGGTGTTACCACGTGACTCTCGACAGCCAATGGCGATGCGCCCCAATAAAACAAATACGTGCCGGTGACAAAGAGAGCGCGAGGCCTCGCAGTTGCACCAACAGCGTAATTTCTAGAAGGTCGGAAATCTTGCGAGCGTTAACACCCGGCTGTCAAAGTACCAACAAAGGGGTGCCCCAGATGACGAGAAATACTGCGCTTGAGGCCAAATATGTGCAAAATCATTATTATGGAATTAGGCGATGAAGCCAAATAAGTAACTAAAAGGGTTTAACATACGGGCGCGCTGCCCTAAAGCCTAGGTGGCTAATTAAAATACAAAATGACCTGACAGTGTCAGTAATAGTATTTGGATACTGGCTGACCGTGCTTGTAGCAGATTCTGGGAACGACTTCACTTTCTGCCGGACGGAGATCCGAGTCAATTTTGACGACATAGGAACCACGGAAAACGTTGCATAATTTATTGCCTGTTAAGTACAGGGTATGTATAGTTATTGTGCACTTATCTCAGTCTATTTCGTAATTAATTATTATAACAACAAGTATTAGGCGGAAAACATAAGTTAGTTTGGGGAAGCTCGTCTTCTGAAATTCGTCACGCAGTTTTGGTGTCGACTTGCGGCAGGTGACAACCGGCGATTAATGACTGTCAAGCTGACAGTTGTGGGAGAGAATTGACCGGCGAAGCGGGGATAGTGGATTCCTTAAGCTTCTTCGGGCTGGTCATCGATACTGCAAGTACAACAACAAAACAGATAAGTGAATTAACGATAATCTGATGATATTTCGCATATAACTAAAATAAGAACAGTGTGTACCCATTAGAAGTATTTGGTATAAGTTAAGTGGGGTACCCCGTTTGAATATTAGTGCTTAAATGAATGATGTCCAACTTAATGCATAAAACGATTGTTATCAATAAAGTTAGCTAAAGGTATTGCTTCTTTCATTTCATTTTGCGAAGGTTCAATAATTGTATTGTAGATATATAATGAAGTTATAAGTTTCTTTACCAATATCAGTGTGCTGATGCTCACCTTTTAACATCTTAGTAATTAAAGAATTCGCGACGTCTTCACTGTAGCTAGAGACGGGCCTCAAGTACACTCTTATAGCGCTCAATTTTTGAAGTTAAAATATAGAACGCTAACCTAAAGGTAAGTGAAAAGCTAACACTGTGTGTCTGTCTGTCTCTGTGTCTGTCTGTGAACAGAACATCTCAAAAACGAAAAGAGGTGTGGCGTTAAAACTTCATATATAAGTTTTATGTACTAAGCAGAAGCTACAGCAAGCTTTTGAAGAAAATCGCATAACCGGAAGTAGGTGTTTACTCTTGTGATTTTTCAGTTTTTTCAATTTTTTTAATTACATTTTTAATGTGCATTGATATGAGATAGGTGATTTTCCATTTGAATACTTCTAAAATGGATTTCTTTTGTTTTTTCCTATTTTTTTATTAACTCCTATTTTAAATAGAACACCCGGTATATTATTACATTTTTGAATTCAGCTTAAAATTCTAGAGAAAATTTGTTTCTCGAACTAACGCTCTATTTTGTACCGTTTTTGTAGAATTTGTAATTTTTGAAAATTTTTGATAAATGCTTAAAAATTTAAAATCAAATTTTTGGCTAATTATAAGATCACTGTAAAAGGAAGTTGTGTGCGTGCACACCAGATTTTTTTCCAACATTTGATGGCGCCGTGTATGTAGAAGTGGACTTTATTGCCGCAGAACTTAAATATAATGGCGTTTTTGAAGATGTACAATGAGTGGCAGTATCATTTGGTTGGGTATTAAAAAGCTGACTAATTTTTTGAAACTTTGATGTTTTTTCCTCTTTTCAGCTCGGCGCGTTTGATATTTTCATTTGCTGGGCTTCTTCCGTTTGCTTATCGTAATGAAGCTATAAAACTAAAACAATCATAAGTTTTATGTAGCAAACCATAAAAACCATGAATAATTTGTGTTAATTTGTTCTAAAACGCGATAGGCGGATAAAATCCGTGATTTATATTTTTTCAATAGGTTTCAATTAGGGATGGGTTGTAGGATTAATCGGATGCCGCCCAGGCGAAATGCGGAGACGAAATTCTAAACGTTTAGAAATTTGATAAACGTGTGCACGCCTCATAGACGTGTACACGTGTAAGCGATCCATCTCTATTTCAATTAGTTTATTTTTCTAGAAGACTTACTTATAAAATTCAAATTACTGGACACAATCAATGTATTCTTACAAGTATTACTAGAACGCGCGTGGCCAGCCTACGTCTGGCCCTGCCAGCGTAAAGAAACGGTTAACAATAACAATGCTTGCTTAAGCTGGTAGCCAGCCTACGTCCGACCCTGCCAGCGTTAACAATACAAAGGCTTGCTGTTGACGGTCTCGCCACTGGTGCTTACGATCGGCATGTGCGCGCGCCAGCGCTTACGGTCGGTCGGCCGGCGGCCGGCGGCATCAGCTCTTATAATATAAGATGTATAGCAGGGGTGTCCAACATACGGCCCGCCAGGATATTTTAGCCGCCCGCGGATCGATAGATACTATACTTTGAGAGAACATGAATCTGGAATATACATTATAAATCATTGAACACAATATAACATAGGTACATAGGATAAAGGTACAAAAATATATCACTAGTAAAAGAATTTTCACTTTATCTAGCAACATTGAGTTAGGAAATAGTTCCGCCCACCTCCGATGCAAGGCTTGTCCAGTGTTGCCAGATTCCGGGATTTATCACAAATTTGGTGAATTTAAAGCAGTTTATGAGACACGATTTGTTTCAAAGTCGCAAATTTGGTGATTTATTATTTTCCAAAAAACATTATTTTCCCGCAAGCCATAACCATCGACCACCGTGGTCATTTCGCGTTCTAGTAATGACGCATCACGGCATCGGCTGCCGGGGAATCCCCGACAGTAGAATTAAACCTAGAACTTTATGAAATATTTAAGTTTTGTGAAGAAAATGTGTAATAAACATTCTTTCAAAAAAAAAGTAAAATAGCGTTTTTATTATGTATTGTTATTATTAATATAATATGTTCCCTGGGCTACGACTTTTAGATCGATTTGGCGACATCTGATGAGCGGGTTGGCGACTTACACAGAAAAAATCTGGCAACACTGGGCTTGTCTTGTCAGTTGTCTCAGTCTGGCACACAGACAAGAAAGGAAAAGTCTGGCAGTTGCCACCGACATGAATGGTGCTGTAGCGATCAGACACCTGTTTTTGATTGGTTTTTAGTAGTGGTTAGCAGGCAGTGGTAACTGAAATAGGCCGAGTGGGCCCCTGCTAGTAGTATATTTCAGTAAGTACAGGTGGCAGTAGGTATGCGCGCGGAAAAAGGACAGCCTATTATTTTGTTACGCACGTGATATTAGTTCAACTATTGCGCATGTTCGTTTTATGGGTCTTTCTCACACGAAGCGTAATTTTGCGGTAATTCCCCGATTCTGCAAATTCAGCACATATTTGGCTTTGTTCGGCTCCATCTTTGAGTTTATTTGTTTGACTGGTTCCTGGACAAAATTCGTCGATAGCTCGAAGAAGAAACCGTGTTGTGTGCCGGGCTGCGATAATGGTGAAGTTCCGCGGCATGAAATATTCGAAATATTTGGTGGAGACGCATTTTCCTTTGTTCTGCAAAGATACAATGGGCAAATTTAGCAGGTATGTAATTCATTTTTAATATAATTTTCATAACTGGCGATCTAAAATATTCGAATTTGCAATAGATGTTGTTTTATGGTTAACGTTATGTGTATTGTAAATGCGATTTTCTCATTCCGATAATCAAACATGTTTCAGAATTTCACGAAGATGCAACTTCAGAAAATTGTTTTTGTTACTTCACTCAAGAAAAGCTTGGGACTCCTGAAAAAGTGAGAGGTATGCTTTTAAAAATATACATGTTAATTGCTGCAATAATTAACATAATGGTATTTGCAGAAATAATAGCAATGTTTAATGCATCTTTGCGATCAACTTTAAGCGCCACCGGTGAAGAGTTGAGTGTATTGCGGCATGATTTGCCAAAGAGATACAAGACAACAGCAAAGCAGAAAGTGCCGTACGTTGTCATACACTGTAAGAGAACATATTAGATAAACATATATAACCTCTATATTGCTAATTTTTAAATTTAGTTGCAGGTGAGGTCACATCGGTGGGATGTGCTGCAAAGTTGACGAGAACAATGTCGACATTACCTGGTGCACCTCTGGAGATCACTGAAGAACCAAGATCAGGTACAATTTTACTTGGCTATTTTTCAAATTTCAATCCTGAATTTGGCAAGAGGAAATAATTGGCATAGAATATGAATACTTGTTGCCAGCAGGTGTTGAATTTGAGGTCAAAGTTTTTTGCTAGGGTCATATTACGACCTATTTAAGCACAGTTCTAGAATTTACTACTTTTTGTTTTAAGAAAAAGCTTAAAATCCACTTTAAAAAGGGTAGATTTTCAAGTTTACTTTTTTGTGGTGTTTTCTCTTTCCCATTTTTACCAAATAACTCTTAGTGTAACTGTATCTATCTCACTTTGAAGCATTACGGATTACGAGGAAAAACAAGACAGACATATTTGGCAATAGTAAACGGGGAAAATATTCAAATTTGTATTTTGTGCCATGAAGGAGCAGTTTTAATTTTCAAAAATTATATTTGAGCATTTCTACAAACTTTGTAGCATTTTGCTGGAATAGCTACACTTACAACAAAATTATAGGTTGTTTTTATGTTTTTAATGGCCGTCAATATTGTTTTAGGTTCACTAGTAGCCAGGAGAAGACTACCAGTAATTGTCAAAACACTACCAGCTAGTCGGACTTCATTAACATCTAATGAGAGTATGCTACGCAAAGAAGTGCTGAAGCTGAAAAAGGCAGCTGCTAAAATGAAGTCCAAGATTATTAATGCCGAAGCAAATGCAGTTACTTCGTAAGAGCAAAACTACCCTTTCTTGTCGCAACAACGTACACAGAAGCATAGAAGTATAGATATAGTTTTATTTAGATAATATAAATAGAATTAATAGCATATTACATAGCAAAGGTTTTGCAAGGAGTAAAGAAAAACCAAGATCCTCTTCAAGTTTTAGTTATTGTTAAATATTTTAAACGGCTTAAACGTAGAGAGCAGACTTTTGATTAATTTAGTATTTGTATATAATTTTAGTTAGATTTCAATAATTCTTTTAAGCAAAACTAGTTAACAGATTTACCATGTTCTGTTTTGGTAAAATAAATAATTCCATGGCTTTCTTCTTCAATTTAAAAATTAATTTTTATTGAAAAATAGCAAATATTTTGAAAGTTAATTAATCTTATAAATTGGAGACAAGTTATAACAGAATTCGTACACTGAAAAGAAAACCACGTTACTTTTGCATTTTAATAAATGTAAAATTTAACGTATTGACGTTTCTCTACAATTTATTAAGTTAATTCTTCAATCAAAGATCATTCGTGCAAAACTCTTGTCTAGCCAGATTTTATTTTTTTTATTTAAAAAACCCTCACGTTAAGCGCTTGTCTTTTTGTCAATTTCTTCTTGTTTAATTTAAGTAACAAATTGTTTATAAAATTATAATCTTTAAAACAAGAGTTGAGCTCTCATGATTCTACGGTTGAAAAATACATATTAATATTATATATAACATTGACGTATTTCTACATTTGATCATTGAATGAAAAATCCTGACACATACGTATTAGGTATTGAGAAAAAGTAACTTACTGGAGTCTTAGTAGATAGCGAATGATCAATTTAAAAATTCAGTGAGTTACTACATTAAAGTAAAATGCTATAACATTTACTGTACAATCTTGCATTAAAATATTTATTGTGATTCTATCAAAAAAGTTTGTATAAGATTTAAATGAGTTACTTGTAGTACTAACTTCATTTTATTTAAATGCAATGCAAATGTCTAGACATTAAGTATTAAGTGTATGCCAATTGCAACTTTAAATTGTTTAGATATTAATAAAAGTACTAACCAGGGCCAGTTAATTTTATTTATTAAATAAGTAGCCACATTAGATCAACAAGGTTATAAACAAGGGTGTTAACGCCAACCATTCTTGAAAAAACTGGATTGTAAGTATGTTTGCCCTACAGTTTCCCACAGACGTTCGTTTTCAATATAAAATGCTGATGAAATTGCTATGAAACTTCACTTATAATTTGAATTTAAATTTGTTTGCATGTCCTGTCAAATCAGCTTAGTATACTTGCAGTTGCTTAATTTTGTCAATAAAAATGCAAATACAAAATTCAAATGAAAATATTCCTATAAGTAGTTTCACTAGTTATTATAAGGAAATACAGTTGCGACCAAGAAAAACTGGACACTTTTTTTGACCTAACTCAAAATGCGAAAACTGGCTGACAAAAGACAATTCTAATTAATAAATGTCATCAAAAGTCATTATTCAGATCTAAACAATGACTTCTGATAATTGTTATTTAGAATTGTCAGTTTTCGCATTTTGAAAATTGGGTCAAAAAAAGTGTTCCGGTTTCTTTGGCCGCCACTGTATCACACAAATTTGAATTTAAATTGCCCGCCAATTTCCGCGTAGTGTAGCGACAAAATTACAGTGATCTATAAAGTTTGGTATTTTGTTTTGTCATAAGTCTTGTCAGTAACGCCAGGTGTCGCGCAAGTTCCTGGCCCTACTTCTGAGTAAGGGAGTGAGGTATCTATTTCCTTTCTTGTCTGTGGTGGTTAGTTCTTCTAGTTGTTAATTAATGATTACTTTGACCGTTTTTACTTATCAACAAATGTCATTTTATCTAGCTTACTTATCTCTATACGTAAATTTACATTAATTGATGTAATTGTTTTCTTTTGTGGGTATTTCAAGAACGGAAAGCAATTAACTTAGAGTGAATATGATTTTTTTTGTTTAGAATCACCTGTAGAACACATGGTGTACGTTTGTCGGTTACCTCAGGGAACACCCTGTATATCTCTTTTATGTATCAACGCTTTTTGTAATGTAACCAAAGTTTCTTGAATAAATAAAATTCAGTATTCAAATATACACGTTTTATATTTATTACAAATCACTCGCAAAGTCGCAAACGACACATTTTATGATGCGGCCCTCATAACCTTCACTTTTTTACAGTGGTCCTTGGGCCCCTTGAAGTTGGACAGCCCTGATGTATAGTATGTTACTATGCACTATTAAATCTAAGGATCACAATCACACACTAGAACTAGAACTTCTAATTTGCTCAAAAGGAGAACTAATACAGCAATATGTAGTTCAGCCGCATTTGGTGGGGAAAGATTGCTCACGCAAAAGAGCCCAGTGGAGCTCACCTATCATCGTCTGTTGCCCCTTTGAACCACTATTCTAGGAAAACACTTATTACTTCGACACGAAGTGTACGAAGTATTGAAATTCCCTCATATCGAAAACCACTCTGAGTCAAATATCTCTAAAATTAGAGACAACCGACTAATTAACCCAGTATATCAAATCTTCGTCTCGGCGGTGCGGATCTTTTGGTGAAGATCCCAGCCCACTAGATCAATCCCCCGTATTGGGGGGTGCCTAAACGTGCTGTGCGGGGGATGTATGTTCGTATGTGTACACGATTTCGGTCGCCAGGAACCTTCCTGAAGTCTTGGATCGTTTTCATACGATAGGTCCTCCGAAAATGAAGGCAACATCAACTTTTGAGCTATGGTCGTCGGCAAAACAAATTTTTTTTTGTTTTTTTTTTTTTTATAAATAACTGGTTCATAGGATTTCATTGTATTAGGGAAACGGCGTGATGCTGAGTATCGAAGTATTCTTGGAAAGCACTGAAGGGCGCTTTTCTTGGGTGGGGGGTACCGTATATTTTTCATTAAAAACGCCGCTTCCACGGTGTCTATATAGATTCGGCGCCAAGGTGCATTGCACCCCCTGCACATATGCTAGTTGCAC
The DNA here is from genome assembly GCA_940337035.1 of Agriotes lineatus. NCBI lineage: Eukaryota > Metazoa > Arthropoda > Insecta > Coleoptera > Elateridae > Agriotes > Agriotes lineatus. The sequence continues at coordinate 100,318,213 of OW679196.1, read as the reverse complement.
CACTGCTCACAACACGTTCCAGCCCCGGACAAGAACACGTCTCTTCCCTTCGAGTTACGAGAGCTTTCTTCCTAGTGCGAAGTGATATGCTTGCTGGGGTGTTACACCCCCTACTGAAGAGCGCAATTCCACCAAAAGTGACCGAGAAACAAATAATTCCATCACAAGTGCTGTTTAATTTTAAAATACCCAAATTGCTATTCTGATCTTCCAATATATAGATTGCCCGAATCTAATTCTGAACATAGCGATCAATGAGTGCAACAAAGAGGTCATAGTCATTTGACTTAGTTGCTTGTCAGTAGAACGAGATCTTGATTACTTAACTTTAGTTTAAACATTTACCTAGTCATGATTGCATTCTATTGTTGTATTACTTATTTTGTGTATGTCTTTCTTGTTGCAGTTATCAATTTTCTAACAGGAATTCCTTAGTCTCGACCAAATTTTAAGTAAGACTTTGGCCATATGACTAAAGTAGCTGCTGTCTACGGTACCTCGCACTCCGCATGCCTAGACCTTGTCCATAACAAACACAAACAAATTGAAATTAACAACATGCATTTCCTAATTTATGAATGCAACTATAAGCTACTTAAAAATCAATTTTCAATTTTGACATTGAAGTATAAAACTATTTGCGTTAATAACTATTAGGAAATGTAAGTTTTTAATTTCAATGCCTGCTCGATAATGAAAGTTTTGGGATACCTGTTTAGTTCAGAATAGTTTTCAGACAATCTGTACCTTAGCTCAGCCATTAATGAATGTGTCAATACCGCACACCAACTAAGGTGGAGAAACTACAATCAAGCAACACACTACAAAAGATTGCTAAAAACTCCGAATCCACAAACCACCAAAACCCTGTTGAGACTGAACAGAACTCGAATCAAGCAAGTAGTCAGTCTACTAGCAGGCACTGGAGCATTCAGAGAATTTATGCACAGAATCAATATCTATAGAGATGAACCTATTTGCCAAGAGGATGATGAAACAGCCTATCATATCCTCTTTGAATGCCCAGCATTAGAGCGTAAAAGACACCAACTCGATTGGAGCCTTGACTCTATTGACAACCGCAAGCTAGTAGGGGACATTGCAAGTCTAGTAAAAGATACGGATGTCGGCCTGCTAACTTGAAAACTCCCGACAGTACAAAAAGCCCAAAGGGCTGACGTGCGCATGCCAGCACAAGGCAGTCGTGGAATCTAAATCTAATCTAATCTGTACCTTAAAAATGTAAAATACATAGAGTGCCATCAAGCACACAAAACCCCCGAATAGGGGAGGCTGGCGCTAGCTATGCTTCACAAGTACACTCCGTAGAAAAATTATAAACATTCGTAAAAGCGGGAAATTTAAACTTCTATTTTTAAAATTATCAATTTTTTCATATATATAGCACTGTAGGCCTAGCAGGCCCATAGCTTAATTTATTGTCTTTTTCCACACTTTTCTTGCCACTTCTTAACCTCACACTTTTCTATATCCTCCATGACTTCTTTTTTCCATCTTACTCTCGGCCTTCGTTTTCGTTTCTTCCCTCCGTTGTTGCTTTGTAATATCCGGTTTGGAATCCTACTGGCATCCATCCTTGATATATGGCCCAGCCATCTCAGCCTTTGTCCTTTAACTGTTGCTACTATGTCTGGATCTTTGTAGAGTTCTTGTAGTTCCTTGTTGGTTCTCCTTTCCCATTTCTGCTGTACCTTTTTGCCGCCAAATATCTTCCTGAGCATCTTCCTCTCCCACACTCCTAGCATCTTACATTCTGTAGTTCCTAGTGTCCATACCTCACTTGCATAAGTTACTATTGGTCTAATTATAGTTTTATAGTTCTTCATTTTGAGGCCCCTTGATATATTTTTATTATATATGCACCCTCTGCATGCCTGGATTCCACGGTTCCCAGCCATTATTCTTCTCTGTATTTCCTTCCTTATGTCTGGTGTTCTGTAAAATTCCGCACCTAGGTATGTGAATGCATCTACCTCTTTGAAACTGTACACTTTTTCTTCAGTTGTCCTTATTGTTAGTCTGCTTGAGCTTTCATACTGTTTTTCGGTCCATGTCATGTATTTGGTCTTGCCTTCATTAATATTCAGTCCCATTTCTTGTGCTACTTCGTCCATTCTCAGTATTATGGTTTTTAACTCTATTTTAAGTACTTCTTGCTAGTATTGCCAGATCATCGGCAAATGCCAAGCACTGGTGTTTGTTGTGATATACCAGACCTGATCTGTTTATTTTGGCTTTTCTGATTATATACTCTAACTATATAACTATACTCAAACTGTCCTAATAATTTGTTTCCTACTCTTACCATGTTTTTTGTTTGTTTCAAGGTTAGTTTTATGAGTCTCAGCAGTTTTCCATTTACACCTAGCGCTTTCAATGCGTTATATAGTTTTTTCCTATTAATCGTATCGAACGCTTGTTTGTAATCTATAAGAACTAGATACGTTTCCTTTTTGTACTAGTAGCTTTCGGCTTGTATTTCCCTTAATGCGAATATTTGGTCTACTACCGACCTGCCCTTTCTGAAACCACACTGGTAGACGCCTATCTCCCCTCCACTTTTATTTTTAGCTTTTTTTTTAGGTGGGTGGCTAAGATTTTGTACGCCACATTTAGCAATGCGATACCTCTGTAATTTCCACATTCGATTTTGTCTCCTTTCTTGTAGATCGATAGTAGTATCGCTTCGTTCTACTTATATAGCTCCGCATGTAGCTTATCGTTTCCCGGGCACTTATTATTTTTGAGTTGTTTTATTATTTCTTCGATCTCTTCTCGCATAGGTCATTCTTCATTGCCATTTTCGGATGGATCTTCTCTGTCTTTTTCTTCGTCCGCCTCTTTGTCAATAGTTGTGCTTGTATTCAACAGTTCGTTCAAGTAGACCTTCCAGAGTTGTAGTATATCGTCTTCTCCTCCCACTAGTTCACCATTTTTGTTTTTGTAAAATATTGGCTTTGCTTAGTATCCTTTTTTTTTCTGTTTTCAGTTGTTGGTACAGGCTTCTTATTTCATTGCTTCTGTATTTATTTTCTAGGGTGTTCACTAGTTCTTCTTTGTGTTTCCTCTTTTTTTCTCTCAAGATTTTTTTACATTTTCTCCTTTCTTTTAGGTAATCTTGCTTTGTTTGGTCTGAATTTGTTTGTAGTATTTTGAGTCTTGTGGTGTTCCTTTTCCGTATTTCTTCTTCGCACTCCGCATCGAATCATTTTTTGTTTTTCTTTTTGTTAGCTTCAGCGTTTTTGCTTGTACTCTGTTCTATTGCGTTTCTTAGCACTGTCCACAGTTGCTCTATGTCCCTGCAGTCTTGCACTGTATTTAGTTTATTAGTTAGTTTGTCCTGATAGCTAATTTTGTGTTCGCCTTTCTCCATTCTACTTTTTCCCATGTATGTTGTTTTTGTTTTATTTCTATTTCGTTCTAATGGTAGTTCTTGCTTAATTTTAATGCCAAGAAGGAAGTGATCCGTGTCTGCGTCCGGTCTCTTATATCCTTTATGCATTTCTCCTTGTCTCTTTCAATAAGTACATGGTCAATTTGGTTTACGTATGTGCCGTCGGGGGATCTCCAGGTACCCTTGTGAATGTCTTTTTTTTTGTAGTATGTGCTTTTTATAATCATGTTCTTTTCTTTGATGAAGTCAATTAACAGTTGTCTATTTTCATTTGTATTTTGGTGTTTACTATGCTTGCCTATTGTCGGTCTGAAGTGGTGTTCCCTCCCTATTTCCACGTTTGTGTCTCCCAGTACTATTTTGTGGTCATATTTTGATATTTTTTGGTATTCTTCGTCGAGCCTGTTGTAAAAATCTTTTTTCTTGTCTATATCTGCTACCTCATCAGTTGGCGCATGGATGTTTATAATTGTGATCTTTTGGTATTTCCCTCTCATTCTTAGCATACACATTCTATTGGATAAGGGTTTGAATTCTATTACTGCTGATTTGAGCTCTTTTTTTTATGATGAATCCTGTTCCCAGACGACTTCTGCTCCACTATTAAAATAAATATATTCATCAACTTCCTCAATTTTGTTTCCCTTCTGTTTTGTTTCCTGTAATGCTAGCACTGATATGTTGACTTTCTTTATTTCTTTTATTAGTTGCTGTAAGGCTCCTTCATCGTGGGTTCCTCTTACATTCCATGATCCCATCTTGAAGCATTCAACCAGCTTATGAACGTTTTTAGCATTTTTGCCGCCTATTCGTTTCTTCTTATTTTCCATCTTTGTTCTCATGTCCTGTTTCAATGCCGGGTCTATTTCAAGGGTTCCATACTCGTTTTTGTGTGTTAGTTTTTTGGAACCATTTTCTCCAAGTACGTGTTCCATCTCAATTCTTCTTCGTCTATTATCACTTTGTTGTAACCCACGTTTTTGTGGTTGTTCCTTCCATCTGCTGCCATCTTTCTTATTTTTTTTTGTTTTTCCCTTTCCATTTTCGTTTGGTCGTTGCTTATATAAATTCTTTCTATCGTGATTTTCCTGAGATTTGTCTTCTTTTCGCTTCCGTTCTCCATTTTTATTAACCATACGCTTTCCCCCATTTTATGTACTTCTTTTATTTTAACTTCTATTTCTAGTTTGTCCCTCATAAAGTGCTGCATTTCTTCTTTTATCGTGGATGGTTCGCTTCTCTCTATTTTCAGTCCACTCACTTCAACATTGTTCTTCCTTCTTTCTTTTTCCATCCATTCCAGATTCTTCTTGATGGTTCCTAGCTCTTTTTTCATTTTAATATTATCTTGACTCAATTTCGCGTTTTCATTTTCCATCTTAATGTTTTTGATTTCCTCCATGGCTGATTGGGATTCTTTCTTCAATTCATCGTGGTTTTTTCCGAGGTCTTCTTTAATTTCTTCTTTCCATTTGCATAGCATTTTCTTTTCTTTTTGTGATCCTATTTCGTCTTTATTCTTCGTCCTGTTTTCTTTTTCTTGCTTTTTGGCGGTTGCGGTTGTCGGTGATCTACTAACTTTTTTGGATTTTTGGAAATCCAGCTTGTGCAATTCCCAATTTTCGAATTCTTTCGGCGATTCGCTTTGCTCCGGTGATTCCACCACTCTATTCCGTTTTGGGTCCAGGTAATCTGCTAGTGTGTTTCTGTTGCTGGCTTTTGATTCATTTGCACCTGTATTAATCGTTTCACTTACAGTTATCGCGCTATGATTTTGACGTCGTCGTAGTAGAATTTCAATTGCCGTATCGCGCTGAAATCTTACGTTCCGTGCCGCTCTGTGCTTGTGATGGCCTTGCGGCTGGTGTTAGCTACGACTTTCGCCCGTTTTTTCATATAACAGTGTTAAAATT
>OW679196.1:100065526-100312785 GCA_940337035.1 Agriotes lineatus | reverse complement strand
AGACAGCCCTTGATACCAACGTAGCGCCAACTGGGGCCACGAGGTACATGTTTTTTTGAGAGTCACTGTGCCTATAATTACCACTCCTAAAAACTCTTAAGACCGCCGCCTTTCCAGAAGGGTCCCTGTATATATGTTAGCCACTCATATATGTATTACTTCTATATTGCTAGTAGGGTCTGGGAACGGGCGAAAACATTACGGCGCTTACATAGTCTCACTCTGAACACTACGCGTCTCGTGCGCATGCCTGAGAATTTGAACTCCGCCTTTAGAAGCGAATTTTAAACTTGACCACTTCCTCACAGAGCGGACGACGCTTGCGCACAGCTCACCAAGTACGCAGAAGAGTTAGTTGTCTGTCTCACTTCCGCTGTGACCTCTCTACTTACAGGCGCTAGCAATATATGCAAAGTATGAACAAAAATTAATCTAATCTAGTATGGCTATGAATGAACAAATTGCTGCCTATAAAACTGACTCCAATATATTTTATTTTTAGGTTAGATTTAAGATGAAGTGTCTATTCGACCGGCGCAAGCTTATTTGTTGAAAAATTACATTACTTTTACGAGAAAATTTATTTATTTCAATATAATATTGTAATAAGATGAATAACAAAAATTAATAATAAAATTTGACAGTTTGAATTAAATATAAGTATGTAAGCCAATTTTAAAGGCGTTGGTTTGCACTTCCACAGCCATGCTAGATGAGATTAATTTTTGATCATACTATATATGAATCGATTGAGCCAGAAGTACGTTTGTGAACGTCAATGAAGCGTACAAACTTACATAATTTAGTCCTCCTGAGGGCCCGAAGCTAAGTGATAGCAGCAAGAGTGCTGCAAATCCTCCCACACGCCGAAAACTTTAACACAAATAATTCTGATTTGGTTACAGAGTTAATGCCAGCCTTTTTGGTTTTGCAACTGCGTCAGGAACGGCCCCGCCACAGCTACCTGTCGACAACATAGGAGGCTCAGTCGTCCTCTGGGTTATGTCGGTTGCCGCAGCAACAAGCGTGGGGTAAACTCACGGCCTGCTGAATTGTGTAACAAACGTCACTTTATACGGCCTGCGAATTTCTTTTGAAATTCATTGTTTTGTTCTATTAATTTCTGAGAAAATGCCAATTTTGACATTTAAATGACAGCGGCTGTCATGGTTAATACGCATCACTTATAATAATGCAGAAGACTAAAAGCTGTGTTTACACAACTAAAAGTACCACGGTTGCATTCGTTTATTTCTATTTTCGGGTTTTTGTAAACAAACTTCCCTTAACTTTTAATAGCGATATTATCAGAGAAAACAATTATTTATTGTGCCTATTTTTTGTGTTTTTTAAAACTATTGACTCAGCTTCGAAGGCAAGTCCACTTTGGTTAATTTTCATATCTGCTTACTGAACTCTGCCAAGCAACCAAGCAACGAAATCCAAGCCGTACGTTTCTAGCATAGTGTAAAAGCGACGCCAACGTTTAACGTTAACGCTACATAACCTATATTTCTGCAAATTTTTATGCTTGGCCTCTTCGCCCAGTAAAATGAAACAAGCTGGTAAATCATAGCGGCAAGCCGGGCAAGCAGCAAATCAAAAAACTTCATGCAGAAAAAGCCATCCATGAATGCAAGTGGGCGAAAGAAGTAACTCGTACTCGCAAGTATAGTGTGCATTGAGCATTGTTCTTTTATATTTGTGACTCAAGTTTAACCTACAGTTAGTAATGAAGATGTTAAGAAATTCCTAGAAGATAATCGAATCACGGTGCGCTCCTGCGAATCCCTTAAACCCAAATAAGGAGCAGGTAAATCGTGCTGTTATGGCAACTTATGACCGATGTGATCAACGACAGCAGCTAAAAATGTTGTATTTTAGGTTCCGAGTTAGATATGAGCATGTCCATCGTAGAATGCCGCAAACTCGAAAATGATACTAATAAGCAAGCAAATTCTGCTGTGTGGTACCAATACAGAGCTGGTCGAATTACGGCTTCAAAATTTAAAGGCGTTCACAGAACAAAACTGGAAAAACCAATCCCTGTCCTTGATACGTTCAGTATGTTATCCCTTAGCAACTCGCTTTAAGACGACGGCTACAGTTTATGGTTGTGAACATGAAAAGAAAGCCCTACAAGCTTACACTAATAAGACGGAGAAAACCCACATACATTTTGGTAGCAAACAATAGGTCTATGTCTAAACCGACAGTACCCACAGATTGGGGCATCTCCGGATGGATATGCCATCTACGAGTGCTGGTCCAAGTTCAGATGACATCCCTATGGACATGCGAGCTATAGGTGTTGGTTCAATTTCCAGTGACATTGTAATAGGCACCGATGATGAAGAGGTTTGTATTTTTGTGAATTATATGTTACAATGTTATGTACCTATTTTGATTATGGATTGCAGCTATGGTGTCACTGTAGGAAACCAGACGACGGCGAACAAATGGTAAAATGTTCTGACAGAAAATGTAGAATAAAATTGTACCATTCAGCATGCCTACAATTAAAAAAAATTCCTAAAGGAAAGTGGTTATGTGAACTCTGTAAATATAAATAGAATTATTTTGTGTAAATATTTTGATTGTTTATGTACATTAAATAGCTTCTAAATATCCTTGATACTTTATGCATTAAAATTATTTTTCTTACTTAATTTAGACATTAATAATTCTTTTATGTTGTGTAGACAGCATGTGTAATTTTATTGATTGTTAATGTAGCTTACATAGTTTCAAAATATCCTTATAGTCCAGTCACTATGTCATTTTTGCTTGAAAGTGAAGGGAAATTTGAAATTTCTTTTTTGGGGTATTGGTGAGGTCCAGCAAAGCTTAACTTCAAGTTGTCGACCAAAATTTCCTATGTGCTATTTCCGCTATCTTGATAAATAAGTGCGTTTGATTTTTTTGTGATAAATCGGTTCCCGTTAACACTACATGAAAATAATGTAGACATCTTTGTAAGAATTTTGAATGTTCTACAATTTATGTTCTATTACTTTTTCGCGTAGGAGCAATATTTGTCGAGATATCGAACACGAAAGGAAAGCGTGAAAGGGTCGAGATTTTTTTTCGAGCTTCTGAGCTTGTGTCTCATTTCTCTTTGTATTTAGCGAAAAGGTAGCCATTATCAAACTTGTAGAGGTTGAAAATAGCTTCAATTTGACCTGCGACTAAAATTACGACTTGTAGAGCGTGCCAAAGTTGTCAAGTTGGCGCATAATTTTTATTTCATGTATCGTACTATTACGTAGATGACAACAAATTTCATTGCATTATTGGAATCATTATATTTCATCAAGTAGATAGTATACAGCATTATATGACTGTATATTAGTAATAATAAAAATAATAATAATAATAACATGTAAGGGCACATCGGTAACATACAATAGATACAGCAAGGGGCCTAATACCGAGCCCTGAACAACATCTAAGTTTATACGGACAGTGGTGGACGTTACATCATTAATTTTAACAAACAGTTTTCTGTTAGTAAGAAAAGATATCAGCCACATAAGAAGTGGGCCCCGAATCCCTAAGGAACATAACTTTTTTCTAATGCATTCCACATTCACAGTGTCGAATGCACGCGATATGTCGAAAAATTTTGATGCAACAAATTTACCGTTATCCAGTTGCTGATAGACATAGCGGAGCACGCTAAAACTAGCAGTTTCTGTAGATCTGAGCTGTCTGAAGCCGTGTTGTGTATCGGAGAACAGATTGTATAGTCAAAATTATACTCATTCGGAGTCACGTGACCTTTGTCTGTCACTGTTCATCTTTAGTAAAATAGATGAAATGGAAGAAATTTGAAAAAAAGGCATGTCGATTCATAAAACTAATTTTAAAAATTTGACGTTTCTAATCTGTCAGATTATATTTTTCGTGTAAGTTATTGAGATAAGGGTAATAAAACCTAAAATTGTCGAGCCGAAAACTGGAAATTAAAAGAAACCATCGGACATGCAGTCACAACAATTAATTTGAATATTATGCGTTGTTTTTTATGAAGAGTACAATATTAATAAAAGTAAATCAACAGTTTCACCCTCCAACGCTGTTCGCCGTGCTTCTCTTGCGTTAAATATCTCGGAAAGCACAATTTACCGAAAATATGAGCCAGAAAGTGAAGAATGCAAAAACGGAAGTCGACGAAGCAGTCAAGACACTATATATAAAATGTATGTAGCTAAAGAATTTGTAACCATAAAAAATCTAAAAAATGCTTGGTTGAAGAATCTGGAGGAGATTTTTCACATTCAGTTTCTTCCCTAAATAACGGGTGTTCATAAACAGTCGTCATCCCAGTAGGTTTTGACTTCAGAAACGTATGTCTATTAAAATTGAAAAAAAAATGCGCTATGACAGTACTCAATGACGTTTCATGTGTTGCACGAATTAATCAAAGACATAACATTTTGTTTTTCAAAGCAACTGGGATGACGACTGTTTATGAACACCCGTTAGATTGTGCAAGGAAATAGGCTTCAAATGGCAATGTTCTATAACAGAATATGCATGCACAGAAATTAACTTAAAATTTGCTATACGCAGCAGGTTTTTTTACGACATGTTATGTTTTCTTTAACCTGTAAATTCAGTTTAATTTCATATAAGAGAATAAACCCGTAGCAATCTTGTTTTAGAAATTGGCATATGTCAGGATAACCTACAAAACGGAATGTCATTTATTTCCCTAAAATTGCATTTTTAAGAATCGATATACGTAAAATTACTAGATTATCACGTGACTCCGAATGGGTATAAATTTGACTATATTTATTCAGGAACGATACCATTCGATTTGCCACAACTTTTTCGCACACTTTGGAAAAGACACTCAGAACTGATAATTAACTAATTTTTTTAAATTTTATTTAAAAAAGTAGGCTTTTTTTAATTAATTTCGGTGTGTTAAGTGCCACTTTTTTTCAATCAGTGAAAAAAAGTGACACTTTGCTTTTAATTTAGGAATGAACGATTCTAATTGGACGTTTCCTTAGTTACCAATCGACGTTTCCTTAGTTACCAGAACTGACCAACGCACTTGACTAAAATGAAGGCAAATACAATTCTATACAAAATAGGCTTGGATTTGAATGTTTAATGAAATTTTAAAAAATCTTATAGACTCGTGTTAGCGTGCTTATTTTTCACACGTGTGGAATATTAAACTTGGCTGCGCCTCGTTTAATAACCCTCCACACTTGTGAAAAAAAGTTGCACTTGTAACACTTGTGGTCTAAATAACTATTAATACTTTTGTAGATATTATTAATATTATTATTAAAGTAAAAATAATTAGATTAACTTTGTTAATAAGATTTATTTCATAATTATACAATTATAGGAGGGCATAAATTTACGAGGGCACAAGAAACTGTTAATATCTGATCTACCACAGCAACATCGTCAGTTTTCTTTTTCGCCAGGAACATGGGCATTGTTTCGTGAAGAACTGTATTTTTTTGACGAAGGACTCCAATATTGCGTTTGACGTGTATTCTGAAAAAAAGATATAGGTAGTTAAGATAATTATTGTAATAATATACTTGCACTACCTCACGCTTGCTATATTCCTGGTTGATTCTATATCCCTTGGATCGAGCTGCCGTATCCCTTTTAGAAAAGCAGGCGTAATCACTGTGGCCATATGTAGTCCTAGGGAGTCTTTTATTAAAAAGCCACGATCTGTCAATACAAAATCTCCTGGCAAGGGATTGTTTAAAATCCCACAATCCTTTGTTAGACCTTTATCGCTTATTCTGCCACCATATCCATGTGATATAAATGATATTGCTCCAGGAGGAGTGATGCCTATTAGTACCTTTACCGTATTATGTTGTTTGTACGTAGACCATGTAGTACATTGTACTTCAAGGCTACTTGATTTTTCCACTCTCATCTCAAAACAATCGATTATTACTGAAATCTTGTTGCCAAATGCTACCTTGAAGCATTCTGGCATTGATTTAATCACCTGATCTCATTCAGGCCAAATAATAAGAATTTTCATCCGATGATACATAATATTCAATGTGGTATAAAATATTCTGGAAATTGTTTGTACGCTGACGTTAAACATGTATGCCAATAAACTAAAATCTAAATTTAATCTAAGTTTTATCACCGTTATCAAAAACGTGCCTCTAAGCATGTTTTACGTACTGAATTAGGAATAAATATATATAATTAAATGTGAACTGTATATATTGTATGTATTTGGTGTAGCATTTGCCATATAGTAGACGTGTGTAAAAGAATTTTTTTTTGTAATGTCACAAATAAAGTATATCTATCTAACACGCAAAACTTTAAATGCGCGCGGGCTACAGCGTCATTCTTCCATGCTCACGTAAAACTTTTACATTCGCTGGAAAATTCTCACTTTTTTAACTTGTAGAACAATCTACTATTAATTCACTAGCGATTTAAGAAGAAAATTAACTCGCTAGCATATAAACATTATAAACAGTTACTTATGGAAACTATTATGGAGATAATAATAATAATGGCAGTTTAAAATGACAAAGAAATAATAATTAATCGAGTTATTTAACAATAACAGTAACGGCGTAACTGGAGACTTGAGTTACCACATTTATATTTTTATGACGCTCAACGCCTCAACGGCTTAAACCTGAAAAGAAACACAGATTGCAGGCAGCTGAAAATTATTTCGGTGGCGCAAATAATTCTCACATATAATCTCATAAGAGCATTAATTCTTTCCGCCATTTTTGTTACTGCGTTCCAACAACGTCGTATTAATTAGGACGCCTTCCAGAGGCGAGCGTTTCCTTTCCAGAGACTTTCCATTTGAATTTTTTTTTTTAACTTTTCCTTACTGCCAATCTCTAGCGTGCTTTTAAAACTTTCTTTAGTTATTAAATTCGTTGTACATCTTAAATGCGGCATATGCCGCGGGTTTCAGCTAGTGTATGTATAAATCTCAAAAATGGTCAATAATAAAAATAAAAGAGGTAAAGTGTTACAGAGCAACAGAGAAACCAATGCTATATATAAAATTTAAAATAGAATAAAAACGAGTATATTTGCCAGAAGATCAAAAGAATAGTTGTAATATAACACGCAACCAGGATCCAATAGTAATGAATAGGTGTAGTAATGGTGTAAGCCGATTACGATAGAATAAGGACTGAGCAGTCGATTTAAAAAAGGTAGTGAGATTCACATGAAAACAAAAGAGAAAATGATGAACAGTGGGCGCGTGGGAGAAGAGTATATGTTCAACGTGGATTTAAAGAAATGTCAGTTTCACAATTTTTCTCAAAAAAATTAATCTAATAGAAGAGCCCGTATGGAAAAAGATGCTTCGGATTACCGAGTAATTCATATCATAAAAACTGCGAACAACAATGTATATATAAAAATTAAAAACATTGCAGCTAAGGCTATTATATAAAGATGTGGTGCTTTGTTATCGCTTGTTAGGTTAGTTATAATTTTGATTTTTGCGTCTGTATTAAAAGTGCGTAATGTTGTAAGAGCAAAATATGTGGTGCCAATCTTGTGCAAGCTACTCTTGTTTTAGCTGAGTACTTTACTAGCGAGTTCGGACGATGAGTTGTAGTTTATTATTTATGTATGGTTTTTTCAAACAAATGTTGTTTTGTTGCAGCTTCAGCTATAAACTAGCTTCTAACTTAATTAGTCGACAATTTGAGATCTCAGACGGTACTAGAAGATAAACATGTTTTAAATGCATACCTACAAAGGGTAGTATTACGATCTATATATTGTACAATTTTTTTCTTAGTTTATAGATCGGTTTTCAATAATTGTTTTTCGTGAAAGGTGATTGTTGTTTAAGAACTATAAAAAATTGATTTATGATACCGACGCAAATTTTAAGGAAGCATGAAACAAAGGGCATCCATCTAGTTGTATCACCCACCAACTATGAAAAGTTCTCATTCCACTCTTTTCAAGCCGGGCGATTGTTAGATTTTTTGCGGGACCCAAATTTACTGCGCGTGGTGTGATGAACCCCGTTCAATATTAATGAAAAGCCATTAGCGAAGTTCAAAGTATTATTATGAATGGTCGTCGGAGGGTCCAGTGTAGCAGGATTAGGTCGTTTAATTTCAAATACAAAAGGCCTGCCTGGAACATTTATGCATTGCGTTGGCGGCAGCCTCGAGAAACAGACCGGGACAACTTAGGGATAACCCCATATCAACCAGGCCTCTCAAAGGCCTAAAATTACCTAATTATGCATACACAAATTTTGCGTCGCGCTATGGCAAGCGGAAAACCATACAGAATATAAAATAGGACCCGCGCAGGAATAAACAATTATTAGGTTACACGGAATTTGGAGTGGGATGTGATGCTTATCTAAATTCGAAGTCAGTTGCCATTCAAAGATAAAGCCATCCAGAAAACTTCTTCATTCCGGAAACAACGACTTGCCTCCCAGATTTGCATAATTAGCTCAGCTTAAATTTAACGCTGATAATATACTGAAACAAAGTCCGACTTCAATCCGGCGATATAGGACCAAAAACTAATCAACGAAGTTCTGCTTAGATTCATTAATGCAGTTCTAAACTCAGGGCACCATCGATTGGAATCGAAGGGGCGGACAGTTACGCCAACTCAGGTAATTTAGTTAAATTAAAGACAACACAACCCTGTCGAGAGCATTTCTTTTGCCATCGGCTCTTCCAAAGTGCCAAGAACTTAAAAAGAAGTCCTTGGCGATGTTTTACTTACATTAAAATTCTTCTTAAACAGGCCGTGTTGTACATTAAATCAGCAAATTCAGATTTACTACCATATTCCACGACACATAATTTCATAGCAAAACAAGCATTTTCCCATTGATTACTATGCTCTGTGAAATTGTTTTCAGTAATAATAGGGCAGTTTATGGAAGACTATTTAACACACGAACATGCAATTTTGCCGTGACATAATAGCCATGAAATACATGTAAACACAAAAGTTATTGACACATCAGCATATGGCGATGCTTGTGTGATGTGATATGGATAGCGACTATGTTAGTTTAGACCGTACACTGCATGCTGTACTCTTTTAAAAACATGTTTATTTTGCATACATTATCATACATGAAGTTGAGATGCATAATTTATTTATAGTAAATGGAAAGAGTTGCATTAACAGCAGTGCAATATTTAGTTTTACTCGAATAAATGTGCCCTCAAACGACCACCCTTTTTAGCTTCCGATATCACAGAACAATTACTGTATATCGGTAAATTATTAACCACATTTTGATCAATAGTTTTAACCACCTAATAATTACACTGGCCAACAAAGAAAATATATCCTACCTAACCAGTTGAATGGAGAGAATCTGCAGCTCCAGGTTTGGTGACTCCTTCAACAAAGGATTTCAAAAATGAAAAAGTGGACAGTGACCTACAATAATCTACCATCTACTATGAGTCCAGTACAGCACGGAGAAGGACTGTACTTAAATTGCCAAAGGGGTATGGTCTTAGCTCTAATAATAATGAACACGTGCAAGGAGTTGGCGCTAAAAGTATCGCTACTGAGACAAATGCTTTTAAAGACCCTGAAATTACTGTAGATTTACAATCTACTGAGAGAATTGGATATTTCTAAAAGTAGCAAGACTTTTCTGGAAGGCGATGCAAAAGTATCCATCTGCAGCACACAGAAACCTTAAGAGTGAAAATTTTTCACTGACTCTTCAAAGCTGAGTTTAAAAGTTCTCTACTACACATAGGATACTAGTGTTCTTCAGTCAGGCATTACTCAAATATCAAACTTCTTCTCGAAACCAGCACATATGGTGATTTCGAATGGCAAATTTATGTGAACTTTAAGGTCATTGCTTTTTGCTCGGTATGCAGCTAGTTGCTAGTATACACAAAGTGTTGCGTTTGATTACACACAAAAACTGGCCAACCAGAAAATCTCTAGAGGTGAAAGGAACGTCCAAAACGTCTCTCTGTTGAATCACAGAAAATTTTACTTCCACCCCTTCATGTTAAACTAGGCCTCATGACAAATTTTGTGAAAGCCTTCAAGTGCCTTAGGGTAAAGTTTCCTAGTCTTAGTGAAGTGTTTATTATTCCACCGATTAACTTTTCTAATGATAGTCTGTTTGATGGAACATTGCAAGGTGACAAGAAAGCAGCATGACTAAGCTTCAAGGGTATTTGTGGTAATTTTTTAGGAAAAGAAGAAAACTCTCTATAGTTTTCTTCGCCTTGTGAATTTTTTGCTTTAGAGTTGCAAGAAAGGTCATCCAGTTCCGTTATGGACCTAAAAAACACATACAAGTAATAATTTCTACATAGCTCAAGCTTTAGCATTGGCAAAAATGAGACCTAGCAGGTACAGGGCAAACACCACAAATGGGACAGAATAGTATGGTACTTTATAACGCATCAAAAACTCATCCAATGCAAACACGCCCGTGCCTTAGTTATCCTAGCGGCTGACAAGAAAATGGCTCGAAATATTCGCGGACTACGTTTTTTTTTATTTGCAAATTGATCAAATTCGGTAGAGGAAAGTTTCATGTAAACCCGGTATCGTCTATGCGAGAATACTTCAATTCCTGGGCCATATTGCTCGCCGTCAAGATAATATGGAGAAAAATATCGTCCAGAGAAAACCATGCGGTAAACGGCGAAGAGAAAGATCTCCTCTGAGGTGGTCAGACATAACAAAAAGAGTGCTACACGTATCACTCGGAGCGCTTTGGAAATCGCCCAGCACATGGAAACCCGGAAAGCACTAGTAAAGGGTAGTGTTCATACATTGAATGTATAAATGGTGCTGAATCACAACACATCAGTAATGATGTCATGATTAATGATGATGATCTTGGTGTTTCCGAGAGAACAAAGAACGATGTGTAACTCCTGAACTGAAAAACATGGAAGACGATTGCATAAAAAATATAGTAGATACGGCTCTGAAAGATGCCATACTACCTACTGAAAATATTGGCATGGTTGTTACTCACAATAGCTGGAATAATAGTTCAATACCGCCGATTTCAGAGAATTTGAATCAAGGCTCAAATGAATGTGAAAATCAAGCCGAATGCGATTCAATCTACGACTCAATAGTTATTATCACAGACAATGATAATCAGGAGGTTACGAACTTACTGCCAATGGCTCTCAAGATGAAGAAGGCCAAGAAGAACCTCAAGACCTATACAAGGATATGATTGATATTTCTTCTTCAGGGGTTGGCGAAGACCTGTTAATGTAACATTTTTCTTCCAAATTCCCAGTCAGAAGATGTCGTTGAAATGGGACCATTTGTTAAAGTAACAATGGGTGCTCAATCTGGTGTCATCAAAAAGTCATCTTTGTGTTGGCTTTTCGAAGGATCTAAGGAGGTTTATTACTACTTCGAAATCATTGGATTCCAGAAAGCGAAAATCAACTCCAAAAACTACGTCTAAACAGAAAATTGACGAAAACGCAAAATTTGCGACATAATTGCAACGGAATCGGGACACAGAATTAGTTGTAAAATTAAAATAAAAATTCGAAGGAAAAATGCGGTGACGAGAAAGTATCGAAATCTTCTCAGATTAGCAAATAAGCATCAGGTATGAGTATCATTATTATTGTTACTATTTGAAGCGGAAGTTTGGATATTTTATTCCTATGGGTATGATGATAACACAGACACTGATTCATTCTCCGACACTCCAGATGATTTGGACGCTAGGGTTGATGACAAAATAATCCATCGACAGTGTAATGAAATCAACTTACAGTAGTACACAATAAAATCTATGCAGCTTATTATGCGCAGACATGGTATGTAGTGCTCATCAGTGAAATAAAAGATGAAAATAATTATACTGTGACATTCTGAAATATTGTTAGTGTGGCCGAAGAAAACTGATATTATAAATGTTGATTAAAGAATACGTATTAATCGGTCCCATTGAGCTTATTTCTGAAGGACCATTTGCATTGGATGATTTGCAATACGAGAAGATACGTAAAGCATATAATATGAAGAAATAATTTTTTAAGTTCGACCATTTCTATAATTTGGTTGATTATTATGTTATTTAGTTGTGTTCATGTTGTTTTATATAAATAAAGAGAAAGTTAAGTGCCAATGTGATTTTGATGTGAACCTCACAAACTTCAGTCGTTTAATTTGAGTGTAGTAGTTAACATAGAGAGCATTTTAAATTATTCCTCAATGTATGGTCATTTTAGTATCTCGGAATTCATGTAGATTTATTGAGATTTATGTGATTGCATGTAGATTTGTTTGGAGTTTTTTGAAATGATTTAGATTTATTCAGATTTATTTCGGGGTATTGAGATATATTTGGATTTATCCGGATTTATATTGATTCATTCAAGCTTTCGTAGGATCTATCTGGATTTGTTCTTGAAAATGGATTTATGGTGTACACAATTTTGCCAGTTGTTTACCCCTCGTGTAACCGTTTTGCAAATTTTCTTTTTGCTTACAAATTTCTTTATATTTTTTATTATTCCTATTTTTCATTGTTCGCCTTTCATCCATCAATGTCAATATTTCCTTCGCAATCCATATCTGCATTTTCTCTCGGTTTTTTCGTTGAAGTTTGAACAGTAGTGACAGCATTTTTTATTACATTTCGCCTTTTTGCTATGTCAAGAGACGGGTAGATCAAAACGTGATCTTTGCCTATAAGGCATCTTTGTGGTGTTGTTTAAATTTAAATATATTGCCGTTATTATTGGACTGCTATTGTTTGGTTTGTAAAAGCGTGTAGCCTTCAGCAAATGCGCGTAGACTATCCATTCTTAGTTCCCACTGTTAAAACGGCCATTCATTTTAATTTATAATCCTAATTTTCTGCATAGTTTTGTATGTGCTTTAGTATTTTTATAGATTTAATTATACTGTTGTCCACCTAAACAGCTCATTATACATAAAACTCATACTTTGTCTTACCTTATGGGTAGGAACGGTCACTATTTGCTAAAACAGGAAGCTGGCCTGCACTTGTAGTATTCTCGTGGCAGAAACTGACTTCAAACAACATGGACAAGAAAATCCATTTTGTTATGTAAATAAACATAAATACATTAATCTCTAAAGCACATACAAAACTATGCAGAAAATTAGGATTATAAATTAAAATGAATGGCCGTTTTAACAGTGGGAACTAAGAATGGATAGTCTACGCGCATTTGCTGAAGGCTACACGCTTTTACAAACCAAACAATAGCAGTCCAATAATAACGGCAATATATTTAAATTTAAACAACACCACAAAGATGCCAACATAACTGTCCTTAGTACTCAAAAATTAACGGCATGAAAGTGCAGATTCTCGAATTGAAGCTTTACGTGCTTACGTATTTATTTCTTTATGAAACGCATTCTTTTGCGCCCGAGAAAGTTTACACAGATTAAAGCGACCACTTCATTTCCTGCATCAGGTTACGTTATCCTCGATGCCTGAGAACTGCAAAGTAACTCTCGATATGGAGTGCAACGGCTGGAAATGACTCACATGAAAATAGCTGGCTGCTGGATGCAGCTTTTCTGTCAGCTTACGCCACGTACCGGGTGACTATAAATGATTGAAATTTTTTTTCTTGGGTTGGCACTGTTTATGTTGGTGGCACTGTAAGTCTATGTCAAATTCAATGTTCGCAGGTTAGGTTTTGCGTCATTCTATGTCAAAACTGACGCAAAACCTAACCTGCTAACCTCGCATTTGACATAGACTTACAGTGTCACCAACATAAACAGTGCCAACCTAATAAAAAAAATTCAATCATTTATAGTCACTCGGTAGTAACCGGGCACGTCTTGAGTGGCTGGGTGTGTCACAGTAGAATACCTACTCAGCACACTATTAAAATTGCGTTTACTTGAAGTGTCAACATTCTGACCCAAAACCATTTATAGGCAACAAATTTAATTTTACTGAATGGCTTTAGCCGCTTCAGATAGCGGTAACTGCCATTTTATGATCCCGATGATGGGTAGACCTATTCAGAGATCTAGGGCTCTTGCCCACCCTAGCTCCTCGTCTTCCCTCACAACCTATAACCGAGAGGAGCTATGTCATAACTTTAATCTCCCACACTTTCTATTTTATCTTTTTTATATCCTAAACCACGGAGAAAGGAAACGGGATCCCATCTCAATTGTTCTGTCCCATCTATGGTGGCTTCGCTCACTGCCAAATTATGGATCTCCGGAGAGAGCGACATTGAGACAAGTCGCCAATCAAGGCATGTACATAACAAATAAATATGACGTGAGATTACTCGATGCGACCGTGACAAAAGTCCTAGTTGACGATGATGAATGGTGTCACGATTCTTCTGTCAAAAAGATACGCATGAACAGGAAGGTGCAAGGTTTTCTGGAAATCGCTTACAAGCGTGCGACTTTAGACTGAGCCCGCTGGAAACCGCGTAATTTCCCCGCGAACACTGTTGAAGCTGTGTTTTTTGCTGTATATACGAAATCGTCTCTTAAACTCAAAACAGATGCCCATTTCAACGGTTAGTACAAAAAATACACAGAATAAATTAGAATTTTTAACAACAAATCATTTTTTGTTTTCTGGCACACTCTTTGAGTCTACCAAAATTGTATTTATTATTACGCAAAACTATCACATGACTGAATTGATCAAATGAGAACCATGCATTTTTTTTAAATCGACCTATTCCGAACTGAATCCCTAATAAGCGCTGTTGTGCTGATTATGGACCCCATAGATGGTGTCATAATTAGAAATAGAAATGCACGAAACAAGCAATTTGAGTTTTTTTTTGCATTATTAGATCAATTTTAAATTATAATTCGTATACGGGTTTTGTGTAATAATCTTGAAAATATAAACGCGGGCAACACACTTACATATAGTTTTGCCCATGCCGAGAGTCATCGTACTGGTTGCCCTTAGAAAACTGCCCTAGAGACAGTTTTAATTGCAGCCACCACTCTACTCTTGGCGTGTGCAAAATTTTCGGTAAGTATGTCTCGCCCTTGTTGTATTACTAATGATAATTATAGAATGCATCAAATATCACATAATTTGACTTAAATATTCAATATTCGAAACACAGTTAAATCTGTTTTCTCATATTGTATTGACGTCAGCTAAAAGTGAATTTCCTAGTTTAATCATAAAATAAATAATTGTTATTTGTATTTGCAACCATGTGGATTCTCGATAGTGAAAATTATCAACCAAAGCTGTGGAAGGCACTCCGTGCTAGTTTTCTTTAATCTCTGACAGCAGATGGTACCTACAACTCCGTAGGCCGCTTTGATAGGTTGGTACTATGTTATAGGTTACAATGTACAATAAATTACAACAATGTAGACGATTGCTACTATTTCTCTTACAAATGTCTCTATAAAAGGTACAAAACCGGTTCAAGGACACTTTCCTGTAGAACTTCAGATAATATGGTGTATAAGTTAGATACTTCATCTTGATGTTTAACCCCAACATATCTGGCTGTCAAGTATGATTGGAGTACGTGGTAGAATGGGGCAGGTAGTTAAATTTTTTGCTTAGGACTCCCTGGTGCCAAACCTTATCATACGCTTGAGTGATATCCAAACAAGCGGCTGTACAATATTTTTTGCTTTCAAAGGTGTTATTGATTTGCTCTACCACTCAATGCACCTGCTCTTCACCAAAGCCAAATTGATGCTCAGGTATTAGATTTTTGAGGTGAGGTTTCAGTCTTTTTAAGAATTATTTTTCAAAGAGCTTAGAGAACACTAGCAATTAGCTGATTATTCTGTAAAATGACACTCCTTTGGTATAAGAATAATCTGGACAACTTTTCACTGAGATGGAAAGTGCCCGGTTCTGAGTACGGCATTGAATATGTGTGTGATACTGGTTAAAACTTTTTTCCTGGAAAGTGTTTTATTAGCGCTGCAGTGATCTATTCGTATCCGGATGTCTTCTTTGAATTAAGGTTCCGTCTGATCATATTCTTGACTTCACTGAGTTTATTTACTTTAATGGGGAAAAACATTTGGTATGGATGGTCTAAGACAGAAGTGATTTTTGTTTCTTCTTCTGAAATTTCTGGTGGAAAGGATTGAAAAACGTTTTGTAAGTATTCGGCGAAAGTATTGGCTTTCTCTTTGTCGGTTCTTGCCCACGTTCCATTATTTTTCCTAATGGGGGAAGGGGGGGGGGGTCAAGAAACACCAAGATAATCCACCCCGGCTTATCTTGGTGTTTCTTGATTTTGGTGCCGGCTCTCCAAAGCGAGTATTCTGTGGTCTTATTTGGTGTTAAGCGTTCTAGGTAATTCTGAATCGCTAAATTTTTCTCTTTGTGGAGTATTTCCTTAAGGTTTCGTACTGCTTCGTTAACTCCGGTCTTATCTTGTGGGGACCTAGTTGCCATCCAGATCTTCCTTAACCGCCTCTTTTGCTAAGCTAAAAAAATCTTGGGTTTTTAAATTGTCAGTAATTGTAGGCGTGGCTTCGCAAGCTGAATATTGTATGTCTTCTATAAGGTTTTCCACGGCTGTATCTATTTCATCTGTGGATTTCAGTGCAATACTGGCATTTATCCTTTCTTACAGGTGGTTATTAAATAGGTTCCAATCAGTTATTTTATTGGACAGAGTAACTGGTTTCTGCTTCGAGATTTTATTTGACCTT
Source organism: Agriotes lineatus (assembly GCA_940337035.1). Lineage (NCBI taxonomy): Eukaryota > Metazoa > Arthropoda > Insecta > Coleoptera > Elateridae > Agriotes > Agriotes lineatus. Next base: position 100,296,102 of record OW679196.1, on the reverse strand, counting down.
AATTGTACTAGCAGGGTAGAAATGTCATAGTTTTCCTCTATTAGCATTCTGTTAAGTGATAATCTTTTGGTAACGCAGAAGTCAATAACATCTGGGATCTTATTTGAGTCACTTGGCCAGTACGTGGGTTTGCCAGTTGATAAAATGTTTGCGTTGGTTTTGTTTAGATATTTTGCGACTTCACGTCCCCTAGGCGTTATTAGACGGGAACCCCATCTATGGTGTTTGGCGTTGTAGTCGCCACCCACCGTATTTATCATTTATAATGATATTTGTAGCTTGTGTTTCCGCCACTTGGTACTTCCTACTGAATTCCTTATAATAAATTCTGATCCCCCATGGGCAGTACCATCCGAATGTTTAGTATCATATATAGTATACCCATGGATATGAAGGTAACTGGGGTTGGTGTAGTGTGTTTCTGAAACTAACATTAGGTCAATATCATGTATTCTTAGGAATGATGATACCTCTGGTACGTGGTTACCAGGCCATTAGAGTTCCTTATTGCTAGTTTCAGGTTTATATCCATTTACAGTTTGTTGAGGAGCTTGGTTATTATGGATATCATAGTGTCCATCCTTTCGCCCATTTTCTCAATTAGTTTTGCAAGCTTGTGGAGTCCATTATTGGGTTGTGGGACCTTAATATCCACGGGTGGTCGTCTGTTAGGTATGCCTTCATCTTTAAGGGTTGACGAGAAGGAAAGTGCTTTCGTAACTTTTTTGGAGTCGGTTGGAATTGAGTTTTGACCCGGTATTTTAGGTCGTAGTGTCTGGAACTGATTTTGCTGCATTTTTTTGTAAACATTGCTGGATGATTGCCTTTGCACAGTGCGCATATGGTGTCTTCTTTTTTGGTAATTTTGCATTGTTTACTGTTGTGGTATTTCTCAGCTTTGATTGTAGTCACAATATTTCTTAGTATGCCCAATCTACGGCAGTTGGAAGATTAGGGAATTACCATTGTTTGCTGAAGAGGTTCAGCAGAAATTTTGCAATATTGCAGATGTTTCACATCATATATCTTTTTTGTTCCATTGAGGTTCTAAATCTAAGAAGAACACAGGTAACCGACTTTTTGTTTTTCTGCTTTTAACAGTGGTAGTTTGTTTGACTTTGCGTCCAAGTTTGTTTATTTCTTGGGTCATGCTAGGAATGCTAGTTGTTTCGTGTAGGTTTTTGCTCACTACCCGAAAACTGCGATCTTGGCGTAACTGGTATGTATGGTGTTTGACATCATGGACTTTCAGCTCTTTTATTCCAGCTCGGTATGCTGCAATGTCTTTAGTCATCAATTTAATAATAAAAGTATTAAATGCATTGGTAATGTGATGCGAGAAGCAGTAATTAGTCGGATCGAGGCACGCAAAAGCAAAGCATACCTCAGAGGGTTTAAATTTGAAGTTTCAGTAAAATAATACAATCAAAATGATAGGTTTGTGCATATTTAAAGCCAGATCAAACGAAAGTAATTGACACAAAAGGTTTGTTATGTGCATAGTATGGGGGCAGTTTATTAATAAAAGCAAAGGCTGGTGAAAAGGCTAGCAATCTGAAAGGTAGATTAAAACAAGATAAAAATAAAATATAAAATTGCAAATAGCAATCCAGAATTAGGCAACGGAAGAGAAGAAAGGCAAGTGAAGTGTAAAAATGGTGAACTCAAGTACCAGTGTAATAAAAAACAAAGTGCAAAAGGCAGAGGAGTGATTTAAAGAAAACGTTTGTGTGTGTAACGCGAAGGCACAATACTAGTTATAAGCAAAAGACAATATTTACATTTAAGAAAATGTGAATTTAAGATTTTACTCCGTTCATAGTTATTTGTTATCAAAACTAATTCCTAATTAATAGTAGAAGATCATGGTAACATAGCAACGTGATGCTTTTTTATTGTTAATCAGAGAAGAACAATTGAAATATAAAATTAAGACAGTTTGGCAAAATTATGCTCCCTTAAAATTAATGTTTTTACAATAATAAAAGTGTGTTACCAGTATAAAAAGTGTTACATTTTATTATACTCATCACCCTGCACCTGTGAAAACGTTGACATCAAGTTCCGCAGCAAAAATTTTGTAAATTTTTTAATTCGCCTCCGAGTGGATATCGGCAGCCTACACCTGGAGTTTCTGATCTTCGACTACAGTTTAACTAACCATTGCAAGCCAGAAACCTGCACTGCATCTCATCAAGGGGGTCTGCAAGAGCATCCCAATCAACATTTGGGGCCACGGAAGCGTCTACAAGCGGAGAAATTCCAACGGCGTCACCTGCGACCAGCATCGAAACAAGATCGACGAGAACTTTACGAAGTAAGATCTAACTGTAAATTGAGTGTCAGAACCTGGAAAAGGTATATAACTATGAGAATAAACCTTACTGAAAAGGCCCAGCGCATATCCAAGAGTCCAAATACGGCTCAATCTTCAGAAAATCCATGGCGTCAGTAAATTTTGTGGTTTTGAGCAGACTCAAGCTATTTTAAAGGAAGTAAAACAAAACATCATCGGGCGTCTATTCTACGTCACACAGCTAAAACAAATAAGTCGAGGTTTTGTTGCCAAGCGGAATATTCAAATTATTTACCTGGCGCTTCCTCGCCTATTTTCACTATTAAAACATTCAAAGTAACGTTCATTGCACTAGTAAATGTTTTGTGTTAAATGTCAATTTACGAGGTTGTGCATTATATGAACTAGAATCGCACATTTGAACTACTAATTTATGAATATAGTCAAATTCTGATCCCTACTGAGAAAAGAATTTTTTGTGTTTTGCCGTGAGCTAGTATAAATTACTGCAATTGCATAAAATATTAAGAAAGAGGCATTCAACTATTTTATTTGTACATTAATTAATACATTTAATTTTTAATTAGCCTTAAATCTACTGACAGGCAGAAGTAAACACAGTATAAATTAAGCTGAGAATTGTGTGGTGATTTACCTTATTTTTAATTTTCTTAATTAAAATAAATAATAATCAGGCACCGCAACGTAGAGCCTTTACAACAATTCGTTACAGTATATTAGAACTTTTTGATTTCTTTTTGATCATGGAATACTCCTGCAATGTATATCCTCTTATTTTCGATACACCCTGTATATCTCAGTATAACTGACGTCTAAAAAGGCGTAGTAGCTCATTCATTTTGTAGTTCTTTCCTCATTATCAATTATGAAAATAGATTTAATCATCTTCTTTGGGTCTACAGACGAGGCGCATATAGATTAAAACAAGATTCAGTATTAACATGTTTATACAACGAAGCAGCAATTAATTTAACTATGCTTGCTTGCACACTGTCCAGAATTAGCTTTTGTCTCTACAACAAGCGGTCAAGGCACGAAACAGGACATTTTTGATCCTAACTGAAGTTGGTCCTGTTTCTGGTTTAGCTTGACTCTTCGAACAAATTCCAAACTCGGACCCTTGCGTCCCTTCCCGGAGAAGGATTTTCGGATCGCGGTAGGCCTAAACTTAGATTTATTCCCAAGTCGCCCAGTGGTTAGACGAATAAAATTTTCATTAAACTATACTACCTTTCCTGAATAATAAAGCCGTCCTAACTATAGTTAATAGTTTGCTTAGTTCAGTGAAATGGAAACCTCAATGCTTGAAGTCTAAATGTTTTATATCACATTATATTTAATGCTATACAAGATTCAGTTAAAGAAAGCAAGGTGGGTAGTATCTATTATTTAGCAGGATGGATGTAAAACTAAAAATTGCTTTCGATTGGAACTTAAATTGTTCATTAAAAATACACGAACAAAAGTTTATAGACCGCTTGCACTATAAAATGCAAACACTTCGCCAAGGGAATGACTTTGCTGCAAACAGCAAAACATCGACATCTACCGTTTTCTATTCGTCAACGAAGTTTCCCGAGACTTCTAAACATTTCAGCAACTTCCTCCTGCAATTGTGAGTTTAAAGAAAGGCCTCTTTAAATATTAAAACAGCATGTACCTGATGTTTCTAATTAAAGTCCTTCGAGCACTAATTTGCTGCTGCCCCAATTTTTGCGAACAACCTCGTCAGGCGACGAGAGCTTTCGAGACTTCGGATTCGGATATTGACAAGAACCGGTTAATATAAATATTGAATTGGCAGGTTCGTGCAAACTTGTTTTGGAAAAATGAACTAGAGGGGTACAAATCTGCTTCAGATTTCTGGCCGTATGTTCCGCCGAAATGCATATTTAATGATTCTTGAAAACACAGCACCAAGTTAAGGGAATTAGAAACTGTAATTTGTATGAATCTTTAACTTCTTGTTGCCCTCGCTGCACCTTCGAAGTTCTAACTAGTTCAAGCAGTGATATTACTTATGTACACTGTGTGATTCATTTTTGATTTTAAATTATAGTTTTTAATGATAAATTAGGTCTTCAGTGAAATAGAACGCATCGGTAGATGTGGTTTCAAGTTATTTAGATATGAATGAAGCGTATGTTAATTTTTTCATCATCAAATTAACTTGTGGAATCCAGTCAAAACCCTAATCGTTTATACAAAATATTTCTTCTAGGACCACTACTAAAAGTAGGCCTTTGAGCACATGTGATAAAAGTAAACAGCCGGTATTAAATTTAGAATTTTAAACAGGTGAGGTTATAAAGTTCTTTTGGTTACGTCTTTCGTCGAAGGTAAACTGTTTTTTAAATAATTAAAGCATTATGTAATGAATAAAGTAAAATGTGTACTATTATAATTACCTTTGATAACTAACTTTGAAAGTTACCGGCTGCAGAAACATTCACCTGCGCATCTAGGCCATCTCTTTACTATGACACAAATTATAACTGTCATAAATGCAAACCTTTGTTAAATCGACATTTATGGATTAATAACAGTAAATTTAAGGCCGTAGAAAAAATATTGTGCGCAAACGCGTGCTAAAAGTGTTTATGCACGAAACATGAAAATTATGAAACGAAGCCGAAAGCTGAGTTTCATAATTTTCATGTCTCTTGAATAAACATCCACTTTTAGTACTTGTTGCACAAATAGCTATTATATAATTACGAGATTCTATACGACAGTAAGGATTACTGTACTCGTATATAATTATTTAGGATACAGCATTGGTGACTAGCTTTTACATAGCTACAAACGAGTCCGGTAGATAAATTTTACCGACCTAGACCAGTAATAGTTCTACTACTGGTCTAGGCCGGTAAATTTTATGTAAACACTAGTTACCAATGTGGTATCCTAAAAAATCTTATACGATACACGACCGGTAGCATTTTTATGGCCTTGCCAAACATACTGTAAAGTATTGGCGCGGCCATAAAAATGTTGCTACCGGTCTAATAACGTAAATAGCTATTAATGTCTTCTAAAAATTACTTAATCTAATGTTTAATGTACAGCAACGCCTATAATTGGCCTAATGGCTGTTGGCTGAGTAATAAATAAATAAATAAATAAATAAAATGTGCACAATCAGTAAAAGATTGAATAAAACAATATTTAAAATAAAGAAAGCCTTTTCAAACAATTATATTTATTATTATTTATTATAAAGCATTGCGTGAACGAAACCATACTAAACTTTACGTACAAAGTAAATAAAGTAAAACAATTTTCGAGTAATATAAATGTCATGCTTAAATGTGCTTGACGTTTGTTTTAAATTAATCAAATTTCTAAAAAGGCTGATAAAAAACATCAACAACCACCAGATTACCTGAAAACCATAGCGTCATTAGACGACTCTGAATGCCTGCATTCCATTAAAACTTTAAAGTGCACCTGCAATCAATGTACGAGCTTTATTTACATCACCATACCTTTGAAGGCTGTGAAATTTTAGTTACTATAGGTATGTATAAACATCCTAAAATAGTTTTCCTCGTTCCTGCTTTTACAGTAATTTAAAAGGTTTCGAGGGTTATCGTGCATATTTGGTTGCCTACGCTTCCGCTTTGATTTTACAATAGGGCATATGGATTGCCTATATAGTGTTGATACTGTTTGCAGTTATAATTGGTACATCTCCTGTTTAAAATTTCCAAGTCTGATTTTTCGGCACACAGTATTAAAAATTTTGCAGTCGTCATTTTGTGTTTTGGTGAACGCTTAGAAAGCGGATTTATCTTCAAAAACCGTTAGCAATAGGCTGCAAAATTGGTATAACGGTTTGGCAAATTACTACAAAATATGTGATTGATCAGGAATGAATGATATTCTGAAAATAAATCCATCTTTTAACCAGACTCAATCTCAAGTAGGAAACTGGTTCGTCGTTTATATGTCAAAAAATGATGTTTGCAACGCATATGATGTGCCACATTTCAAAAATAGGGAAAAGAGGGGGTGTAACATGATCATATGACGGCAGGTATGTATTAATCTTACTAAATTGTAAACCACTTAATATATGCTGTACGGTTAAGATTCATTGACGCCCATATATTTGGCGGCCAGGGAGTGTTTTATGATATATACTTCTACTTGATCAGTTTCGAGCGCTCTTAATCAGTCAATACATTTTGTACGTACAAAAAGACACAGATGGTTTAATAGCTCTTTTATAATTATTTATGTAGTTATATGTTGTACCTAACATTTTTATCTGTAATCTAGGTTCCTTGTGAATACAATGAACTGGGTGTTATTAATATAATAATGATTTGGGTCCAAACAGTTTATTAAAACCTCAACTTACTTTGAATTCCTAGGTCGAGTCACTTAATTGTAATTTTCGATAAATGTATTATAATCAACTGAGTTCGGGCTAGTTATATTGTTAATTAATATACTTTTCGGTCTGGTTTAACCCGACGTGCATACGGCGGGCGTTCAATAATGTGAAGTATTAAAACCCGGTTCTTAAATAAACACCCTATTCATGTTGTTTGTCCCTTTTCAGCTTATCTCACAGCAGAACTGGGTGTGGCAACAGAAGTCGTAGAATCTGGAGCCCTATGCTTTGGTTACTTCTAACGTTTAAGTACCTTACTACATTATTTTGGCCCTGCGCCCCCTTTCCGATATCCGTTCGTGCGATGGTCTCTTTTAAACTAGATACAACGTAGATATTGGGCGTTTTCAGTTCATTTTAACCTCAAATTGTTTTGTAACAAATAGATTAAACTTTAGAGAAACACTGGATTCTTAGGGGTAATAACATACGTAAGAGCTGACTTCTTTAGGATAGGTTGTTGTTTCATTGAAAACTTCCAACCATTTCACCATCTGAAAATACCACGAAATAAAGTCGAATTGAAGTTTCTGTAATATTTGGTCGATTAGGTTCAACGTTTTACAAAAAAAAGGAAACTTGTCTATAACCAGATTGACTGCGTAATTTTAAACGAGTTGTGTATAGTTTTCTGCATGTAATTGTGATTGTAAATGACACATGAATAAGTACATACTTATAATCTTAAAACGAAACAGCTTAAAACTCAAAAACTCAAAAACCCGAAGAAGAATGAACTATAAACGGTAAACACACACGGGCGCCAATAAACCAAGAATCTTAAATTGCCTTACTCTATTGCACTGGTGCATTCTGATTACTATTTGTCTTTGAAGTCAGAAATTTCAAGAATTAAATATTGCGTATAAAATAAGGAGCTCAGAATAGGCGTGGAATCATCGTATTTAGGCCAGGCGAAAGTTTTATTGGATTGAGAAATTGTATGAGAAATTGTAGTGGGTGTTGGTACTAGATATTTGTGGCACACACTCTATTATACAATTACATGAAACAGTAAACAAGATAAAAAGATGCAAGCTCCTTATTAATACTTTGGCACAGTACTGGGTTATTGGGATATCCTCCTTAGGAAACATGCAGTTTTCGTAATCTGTTGAAACGGTGCTTTTAGTGTGGTATAGTCGTTAGCAAATTGTAGTAATACATATATAATCGCTCCATATGTGAGACGACTTCGGCTAAAGATTATACGCAAGAGAGACTGAAGACAAGTCTTGCACAGCATAGACGGAAGGCAACAGCTTAAATTCGAAGCGGAAATTTAGCAAAATCGTTAGTAAAAACTGTGAATAGGGTAGAGGTTACTAATGCAGCATTTTAGATTTGAAAATGAGAACGAGTAGAAGTTTTCCTCCGCTTCTTTCCCAGACCGAGATTTGAACTCGCAATCTCAGGTTCGGCAGGCTACGCGTGTGACGCTACACCACTCTGACGGTTAGTTACATGACCGCTTAATGTTTACTGATAACTAGAATACAAATCGACCAATACAAACAAATAAAACAGCGACAAATCTTGCCCAGAACCTTCTCAGTTCGTTGCATTAATACGCCACATAAACTTATAGGCGATAACTATATAATTTTCAAATCACTGGAAAATCGCACACTTCTCATTCTTCCGTCTCTCATTATAGGGCAGTTACCTGTTGTATTTTTTTACCAAATCTGATTTTGTTAGATAAGTAGAGATCCTTGTGTTTTATAAATTTATGAAAAAAGTAGGATGTGTGATGAAGATGTCTATATTTCTTGCTGAGCCTATTATTCTCGATTAATTTATGTAAATTTTTTTAAATTTTTGATTAGGATAAAGCGCAAGCGGCTATTCTGTACTTACTGTTTCATTGTTACCACTGTTACAGTCTCGGTCATCAATACAACGATTATTTATTACATTGCTACAGGGCAAAAACTATCTTTAAAACATGAATGCGGATCTATCACAATGAGAATAAACCTTTATGCACGAACACGGTTTGTACCAGTCGAGACAATCGTCACTTAATTGCTCGCCCTAATTACGCCTCAACTCTACTGCAACTAAAGTGACCAACTAAAACTCGGGGAGAAGGGGTGGTTAGAATCAACATGACGTAATTTAGAGCGAGATGCTCCCACAATAGGGGTTGGTTATAATCAACATTAGATATGGTAGGCGCCAGGAGTTTTATTGATAGAGTAGAAAAGTTCGCGAACAGCTCCTAGGGAAATTCGAAATCGAAAGGTTGTTGCTACACTTCGGCACTCCCAGTTCGCTTAAATTTACCTTTAGTTAATTGTTACTGCCTTCGCCAAGAAATCTCACACATAAATCACGCCGAAATAACAGCTAACACAAATAAATAAACAAACAGCATAAATAAAAGGACACCGATATTAAAATGGAATTTTAATCTATTAAATATTTAAGTGGCATGTATAAATTGACACAAATAGTTTGGACATGGGTGTATATGCTTAACGCAACTAATATTAAAGAAGACACTTAATTAACCATAAAACAAAGAGATACAAACAAGGCTCGCCCTAGAGTGCCGATAATAAAGCTTACACAATTTTATTTCAAAGCTGGCCGTGAGAAGGCCACGCTTCGTCCGTAGCCCTATTTTTAGCATCAAATGCGAGTCGCGGACACATGTTTTTAACTGAGCTTGCGCAACCGAGCTCCAAGGAAACTACTTTACAGTACTTTTCTTTGACCTCCTGGCGAGGCGAATTTCTTAATACGACGGAATAGCTCAAATACTTCAAGGTGTCCTAACAACATTACAAAAATTTAAAGTGGACAAGAACAGCTTCAGATGGAAGTGTTTTAATTTTTATTGCCGTTAATTGTCTGTTGTAATAAAGGTGTTTTAATGATGCGCAGACTTTTTGAATGTACTTGTTAATATGCTATTTAAAGGTACCCTACTACCAACAACTTTCACATATAGTTTATCTATACCCTCACGTCTATACTTTTCCGAACCATGTAACAGCACGATGATTTATTTTATTAACAAATGAATGTGTATTAGAAAACGAATTTCACTATTTTAATTTTATTTGCTTCTATAGTAACACCTTTCAAGAAGGAACAGTAAATATGTATATCATCGGCAAATGAATGGAAACGACAATTAATGATTTTATTTCCGGAATCAGATGTATAGCTGATATACAGTAGAGGACTAAGGATAGAAAGCTGAAATTTTGCATAGAGGTTTTCTTTATGATGTATACAAGTAGTAAGGAAGGATATTTCGAAACTCAACCCCTAAAAGGGTAAAAAGGGGGTTCCAATTTTGTATGGAAAAATAATATTAAATAGAGATTTCGACTTGAAACGTCGTAGGAGTACTTCTAAAAACAAATAAGTAAACACGTATTTCGTGATTTTCCGAAAATCAACCCCTTAGGGGGTGAAATGGGTAAATAAGACTAAAACTCAACATGGGTGTCGCTATTGAGGGTTTTTGGGACGTTGATTGCGAAAATGGCATTTGGTTTTAAGTCCAACACGTTGGAAATGACATAAAGTTAAAACCCTATAGTGGTGAAACGGGGTTTCAGAGACAAATTATTTTCGGGCAGAACAAAGTTTGCCGGGTCAGCTAGTCATCAATAAGACTAAAAGCAATTATTGATAGTATTAAATGCTTTTGAAAAATCACTAATATCAATGAGGTAAATATATTATTATCAAATGATGTACAAATTTCATCAACCATGTATAACATAGCAGAAGCACAACTATGATGTGGCCGGAAATCAGATAGTCATTTAGGCAATACGTTATTGTTCCAAAGATACGGTCTAATTTGCAAATCGAATATTTTACTGGCAGTAAGCTAATAAGTTTCAAATCTTTAAAGTCGCAAGGTGAATTAGTTTTAGGTAAAGGTAAAAGTTTAACTGCCTTTTATAAATTTTAAAAACGAGTAGATAGTATGCAGATGACATGTGCTAAGTTAATGTGACGCCCTTAACCTATTCATTTTAGTAACTTCTGTAAGGACATTCCTAGACAAAGATGAATTTTAGAAGTACACTCAAAAGATTTTGAAATCAAAGGCCGGTTTGTGTCTTAATGTTTACTGAACATACTGTACCTACCAGAACCATTATTAATTATCCTTTTTGCCACGAAGTTGAAATTCAAGGCATTCTGGAGATCTTCTATCTGTCTATGCCGTTTCTACCCTCATTCTTTGGCTCATATCATCGTTTCGTATGTGATAGTACAAAGTTACACCACAACACACTTCATGTTTCCCGTAACAATCCAAATCTCTGTTCGTCGACGTCCTATTCTTAAATATATCTTCCTCGTCCTTTCTTTTGTTATATAAGAATACACTCAGGTATGTGTAATTGTTAACGTTCTTTACTGTTCCTAGTTCTATTTCTAAGCCATGTCCCTTTTTCTTTATAGTCGTATATTGTCTCCCTTCGATGTTAATTGCTAATCACTATATTTGATTCGTTTATTACTTTTTTCAGCATGTAGTCTTCTTTCACTGCAAGTACAACTTGATCGTCAGCAAACAGTAGTGCATTAATATTCATTTGCTCAAGTTTTACTGCCATTATGTTATATTTCTTAGTCTAATGTTTTAGTAAAAATTTTGGGGATAGGCAACAGCCCTGCCGTAGTACCTTGTTCACCTCAAATTTATCTGAATACTTTAAATAATCAGTTTATAGCTGTATTTATGTTCTGTGAAAGCATGGTATTATCTTACATTATATTACATATAGTATATTCTCCTGGACGCCGTCATATACCCTTTTAGGTCTACAAATATCAACTATACATTCACCCCGTGTTCAATAATTTTTCTTTTGTTAATTGTTTCAAACTTTTCAATCTCTTAAGATTCTTCATACAATCGACTCATAGAGAATGTTATTCTCAAGCATCTACAATTATTAAATGTTTTGTCACCTTTTATACAAATACAACTATTACGAGCAATTTACCATTGAATCGAACCTCTTCGCCTGAAATACTTATTAAACAGCACAGTTTCTGATTCCGGGACTAGCTGAAAAACGTACAGCATAATTCCACAAGTAAACCTCCAAGACCGGAAACTTATAATTTTTTGCATTTTTCAATAATTTTTGTATCTCATCTATTGACCCTGTTCGGTATTTCTTGTTCTTTTGGCGTCATCCTGTACATTTTAAAAGTATGGTCCTGTTTTTAGCAAAAAATCTTGATAATATTGTTTCCATTCATTGTATTTGGTCAATCTTCATGGGTTTGTTTAGGTTTTGTTCAAAATGTTTATAGTTTTCATAGCTGTTCTTACTGAATCAATGCCCATAAATTTATCAATTTGATCAGATTTATGCTCCCAGAAAGCTTTTTTTGCTTTTTTGCTACTAGTACTTGTTTAATATTCTTAGCTAAAATTGTTTCCAGCTCGCTACAGCCGGGTTCATGAGCGTTTTGTACGTCTTTGCCGTATGATCCTACGACATTATCATTTTCTTTTTTTAAATGAGACCGAAAAGATCACCCATCAAATAAATATATTTTTTATTTCAAATCCTGTGTAGTACATGTAGTACATACTTTTTCACCAGTATAGTTTGCATGCCTGATCTTCACGATAATAATTCTCTCGTTTATAGCTGTCCAGTTTCTAACATTTTCCAACCACTTTTTATTTAGTGCCAGCGCCATTGATGGGGAGCATGTGCATCGTCTCAGTCCCCAACCTGGAGGACCAGATAATCTTTGTTTTTACCCTTATCTTCGAGGTTCTAGGTTTGAGGCGCAGGAAATTCGCCTTCACCTTACCCTGTCAGGAATAGGATTTGCTAAGAGCTGATAGAGGTTTGCACAGACGGCATTACCCAGAATTTGTAGATATTCGCTTAGAATTATCAACAAACTTCCTATGGTGCTCCCCTTCTGTGCTGAGTTAGTTTTGAGCCATATTAGAGCATATTAGCTAGGTTACTAGGCGTATATGAGAGGATTAGAATTAGATAGTATTAGGAAAGATAAGGCTGCTAAGATCATAAGATAGAAAGAAAATTATGACAGACGCCCCAGACAGTCGTTTCTTGCCAATACCTAGTTCTTGTTGAATTTATGTATGAGTTATATTCCGATTTTCTTTAAGCAGCGTTTCTAGATGTCTACTAGAAGTCTTCCAAGTCTCGGTTCATCTTCTAACATTTAAATCGCAGATTCAGTAATTGCCACTAATGTCGCTGACTTTGCTTATGTGTAAAACTTCTTATATAATCGTAGAAAATAATTGGAAAGCATTCTTCGGTACTTCCCTCATATCTAAATAAAAATTTGTGTGTCTATACACTTTAATTCTAACCAAGTTGCAAATGGACACTGTAGAAGGAATGAGCTTTCAATTTATGCAAATTATTTTGTTTCTAGTTGTCTCCGTAGCCTGCTACTAACAATTTTACAGAACAGCTTCTGCAGGAATTATTTTTGAAGGATTAAAATACAGCGATATCGACGAAAAAACCATAAAATTGTTAGTTCTGTAAATACACTTGCTTGAAAGTTCAGAAAAAAATATTAAATCAGAAATATGTTTCTTCCATATTCCAGTCTTAAAGCTCCATATCGTCGGTAATCCTAAATATATTGCCAATACTTAGAAGCTGTAGTTGTGCATGGACAGAGAAAATATATCCGAAGTAGTGAAGTATTTTCATTCTTTATTTTTCCAGCTCAAAGGCTCAATACGTATTATTTGCTGAACGAAATGTATCGTCCTGGGGAATTTTGACAAGTTTCTGGAGGAGTTGAATGAGAGTGCAAGTATCAAGGATGCACGTCTTAAATTCCAATATCATCCGCAAAGCGCTGATATAGGTATATTGCGATATTCTCGCTCTATTGGAGGACGAAGTATCCCAAAGGATAAGGTTGATATTTGTGATAGATTAACATTGCATGAATGGAGACGGTCGTGCGATAGCTCTAAAATGCCTTCTCCTTGTCTTTGACACAATGACCTAGTGAAGTGCGTTATCACGGAGTTGGGCCGAAAGCGACGAGCGATCAATCAATATCTGATGTACCGCGGTTAAATATTAACCTTCTTGATTAAATGTAAGCATAACCGAATTGATAGAGATTCGTAAACAATATTTAAGTCGGAATTTGAATTCCGCTCCTACTCTTTTGCATAAACATTATTTAAATTTCCGTTTACTCTTGAGCCCGACAAAGCGTCCCGCGGCCGCGAATCTACACTTCTACTGGAAAATGAATAAAATCTGCTTCTTCCGCCCTAAATATCTGCTTTATAGCAGCTAATTTTCCAATTTATTACCATTTCTTTGGGCTGCCTCCTTAGATCCGCCCTTATCAGCAACTTATCTATCCTTGCTTCGGGAAAACAAACTGCTCAAGTAAAATAAACAGATTCATAACAATAAATCCCCTTTATGACTAATCTTCTAAAGCTCGCTCTGCTCAACCAACGTTATCCTTACTCCAGAAAGAGTTATGTGGGCTCCACAATCCTTTCGGCCTTCCAGGGACCTAACGAACTAACTTAATTTGTCCGAGAAGCTATTTGCTACTGAGTGATGGAACAACACGTCCGCTGGCTGGAAGACAGTTTTATATCGCCTCTACGTGCCCTTCTGCGATGACAGCAAGCTTTATGTTAACGCGATTGGCACAGCACTACGCGCAAGATTTCTAGTTTGCTTAAATCGAGAAATAAAGGCGCCCAAGGATTTCGCCTCTTTCAGGGTGGTTGGAGTTCTAGACCGTTTCTGCCGGTGCTTGAGTACCTTTCACCACCTGACTAGCTTTTTCTGCCTGGATAAATTAGACCTTAATTGGGGTCTCGATATAGTCCCGGAATTGATTGGTTTTCCAAGGGCTATGGTTTTGGAAGCTTTAATATGTAAACTGAGGCTGTTCTTAACACCTAATATAATTTTTTAAGACGGAATTTATAAATCAACTTTTTTCATAATAATCACTAAGACTATATTGGAACTACAATTTTTAAACAAATCTAACTAGTATGATCGCCAATAGGTATCGCATCTACAGTTAGAAAACAGACCTGTGTATCATCACAATGCCCTGCCTGAATATTAAATACATTTGAAAGTGATGTAAAAATATACCCTTAAGCAGAATAACTTATATTTACTAAACACAATAGTGACCTTTAAAATTACTAAGCAGAAATGTATTTGCACTGTTAAAGATTTGAATACTCCAGAAATGTTGCACAAAAAAAGCGAGAAACGCAAATAAAACTGATAGACATTTTTTTAAAATATCTTGGAAAAAGCAAGAAAAATTATGCTTAAAAACTAAACAAGCAACTATGAAGGAAGAAAGATTTCTATGATGTACTGTACAAAAGTTAGTTCAATAAAACCCCAAAAAATCAGACGTATTATAACGAATTAACTCATTCGTTGAAAGATTTAGATGGCGAAAGGCATGGAATAGTATATTATATCATGAGATACTAAAGTGCATCATTAAATCCCGCGAGTGAATACTATTTCCTGAGAGCCCATAGGGCCTGAGGGAAATAATCACTCAAGGGATTTAGGCACTTTAGTCCCGCGTGGTATACGCTATTTTTTGCACTTTTGGGAACATTATCATCAAATATTTGAAAAATTTGAAATCTGTCAATTTGAAAACTGAAAAATACGAATTTTATTAGGAATGTTGTGTACACGGTGATTTTTTAAAAACTGAATTACAGCAGGCCCTGGATAGCCTGAATCAGTTAGCAGTACTGAAGTGTATTGTCAGTCTATGACAAATTCTAGATTTGCAGGTTAAGTTTTGCGTCAGTGTGTGTCAAATGACAAACAAATCCTAACCTACTAACCTATAATTTGACATACACTGACAATGCACTTCAGTACTGCCAACTTATTCATTTTAAATACAAATTTGATTAAGAATGCTGTGTACATACATTTTTCTACTCCTTTATTAGTAAATTGCTCATTAAGCACTGTTTACTTGATTAGTAAATTCGTTGTTACAAACAGTGTTACGTAATGATAATAACTAACACGTAATTTTTTTTATTACGTTACAGTTAGCTTCTGTTGTTTGTACGAAGCGGTGTAGGGATGTGACTGCAGCCGCCTAATTTTTAAGATGGTGTGACAGATGATTTGACAGTTAATAAAATATTTCTTTTTCGTTTAACGAAATGAGTGTGATCGTAGAAAAAGTATAGTACGCAACTCGAGCTATAGAGCAATTACACGCTCGTGGAATTACACACGCGCCGCTACGCGGCTTGTGCGTAACTTTTCCAACTCGCGTGTAATATGCTTCCTACAGCTCTCGTTGTGTAATATACTATTACCATAGATACGGTAACATTTTTACTTTATTCCCTAGGAGCTAAAGTAATTACTTCTATCCCTAGAGATTAAGGGCCGGTTCTACAATGTAAGTATATACCTGGAATAAGCTATCCTATAATTGTCATAGTTTTATTTGTTACAATAATCGTTTCTAGGGTATTTATTCCCCGGATAACTTTATCCTTGGTTTGTAGAATCGGACCTAAATGAGCTACTTTAGTCCCTGAAATAAGTGACTAAAGTGCCAACTTTAGTCCCGCAAGTGCAAAAAATACGTTTTCTTACAACTTTTGGATATAAGAAATACATAATGAGACATTATTGAGAAATCTTTTACATACTAACAAAACTGAGGAAGTAACATTAAAGCGTGATAAATGTGGAAAAAAAGTGCGAGTTTGGCGGTTTAAATGTTATACAATTATGTAGAACTATGTAATCTTTCATTTATTTACTATGATCTAGAGCACGCCCCTAATAGGAGATGTTGTCCTATTGTTAACATCATATACAGGCTGTTTCCTAAAAAACGCCGCAACCCATAACTCTGTTGTTTTAAATTTTAGACCCAACAAACTATATATTGCTATGATATAAAAAATGATAAAAAGAATACATTCTTTAAAAAGGTTGAATCAATTTTAGAACTGGCCAAGATTGGTATAATAATTTTAAAATATGCAAGTCGTTTGAATTGTCAAAAATCAATTATTGTTCATATGAGATGCACTGCAGAATGTTATAAAGTATTGGAATATAACTCAATTTTATAAATGCAATGGTTATTTAAGTTTCTGGAAAGTGTATAAATAGTTATAACCTAAAAAAAATGATTTATGTCAACACATTTAACTAATTTGATTTATTTAAATAATTAATAAGATTTTTCAAAGAGAGTGCTGAGATAAGTAAAAAGGGGTTGTTTATGTTTGAGATAAAAAGAGGGCGGATATAATAAAAATGAGGAAGGTATGTCAGATTAAATAATTATCCAGAATTAATTGCATAATAGATAAACTCTGGGTATAACATAATTTAAAAGGTGTTAAAAGTGTTTATCAGTGCGTGATAACATTGTGGAGAAAATATCAATCAACTAGAAGAACATTGTTACAACAGTAGCAAAATCCGGAACAGTCAAAGGGATACTTCAAGGCTGAAGGATGCAGACGAGACCCTACTATTGATAAAGCAGATCAAAGGGATACTTCAAGGTTGAAGGATGCAGACAACACACAACTATTGATAAAGCAGAGTGAGTTGAAAATTGAAATTATATTATCAGTACTGAGCGACGAACAATATTAACTAAAGAGGAAATTTAAAAAGGCCAATAGAAAGAGAATTTAAAAGCATGCAAATTAGATAAGATTAATTTAATAATAGATTTGTAAACTTGAAGTTTAGAAATGATAATTAATTTTGGAATTGTAAATAAAATAAATTTGTTTTAAATTGTTTAAACGTCCGTAAATAAATTAAACATGAACAATCACTTACAAATTGGAATAATGGATAACTAAGTTAAACAAGATGTCATTCAAAGGTTGAAATTGAACTATTGACATAATACAAACAATATTTTTCAAAATAATTCAATTCGTTAACATACTTTAAAATAGATTGCAGTGCATAATTAAATATTACGCAACAGTTACCCTGCAGATAAAGAAATATTAGAGCTAGTCGAGGTTATTATTAATACATGCAAAAGATATCTACAACAAGGTAAGTTTTATATTGATTGAACATTTTTAATAAGTAAATAATAAAGTCACAACACCTTCGTACGTAGCATATTTATGGCGCAGCAACGTGGTGGCTTTGAAAAATTAAATTACGAACATATAACAGATCATTAACAATATTTATGACAGCCAATGATGTGGGCAAAGTAAAGTAGTTGTGGGGCGCGAATTTAAGTAAATAAATTTGTCAGATTTATAACATTTACTAAAGTGAAATGATAACTTATATTTGATGTCAACAACATTTGAAAAATTTTGTACAGGGACCCGACTGTTGCAGTAGGTTATTCATTAACATGTATAGAGGACATATTAATTTGATTTAAAAGTCAATAAATACAATGGCGGAAAAAAGAAGTCTGAGGAAGAAAAGCAAACTCACGGAAGAGACAGAAAACATGGAGAGAAGCGAAATGGAGGTTATTGGAGAGGACGTACAAGAAATCAACATCATAGAAGTTGAGGTGAGACAGGATGAAACAACAAGACAAGCGGAAGGTGATGAGATGAGGATGGAGAAAAAACAAGCTGATCCGAATCAATTGATGATGGAGATGTTAAGAAAATTACAAGAGGAAGCAGAAATAAGGCAAAAGAAATTACAAGAGGAAGCAGAAATAAGGCAAAAGAAATTACAAGAGGAAGCAGAAATAAGGATGAGTGAGAATGTAAGAACAATAGTAAGTACTAGTATACAAAGTTTACAAGAGAAGCAGAATAACGACAAGGGAGAAATGAAAGAATATCTAGAACAAAATAAAAAAGAATTGATACAGGTACACTAAGAGAAATGTAAAGAAGATAGGAACTGGTTAACACAGAATCTACAAGAATTTAAATTAACATTTGATGGTATATTACAAGGACAAGAAGGAAAAATACAAGATCTGGATAAAAAAGTTCAAATTTGTGAAGGCCGTTTAAATGATATGGAAAATACAATCATTGTAGTAAATACAAGACAGGAAGATGGTATGCTACAGTTAAGTGCACAAATAAATGAGAACAACAATAAACAAGATAAGATGTCTGAAGAAATAAATCGAAATTTTGAACAGATGAAGATAAATGAAGACAAGTTACAAGTTAGGATAAATAAGAATGAGGAGAAGATTGGACATATAAGTACAAGTTTAACAGGACAGGTATTTAATCATGTACCAAATTTTATATCGAACAATGGAAATTCATTAAGATTTGAAGGTAGGCGAAACGAATTTCCTATGATATTTCTACAAAAATTGGATGACTCGGTGAGAAACCAACTACTAGAAGGGATCAAACTTCAAATGACCCAAACTGCATTAAAAGGAACTGCTGAAATATGGTTCAGTTTAATCAAGCCAAATTGCAGCACATATGAAGAGTTTAGAAATGAGTTTATTCAACAATATTGAGGAAATTTCCAACAATCTCAAATAAGAGAAATATTAACAACAGGAAAATACGATACTAGCAAAGGAACGCGCGAAAATTATGTACTAGATCAATTTAGTAAGGCTAGTCATCTTACTCCAAAACTATCTGAGGAAGAAATAGTGCAGCATTTATCCAGACACCTTGAAGGAGAACTAACTAGGGCAGTAGCAGTTCAAAACATGAGGAAAATGAAAGATTTTATTAGTATGGTTAGAAACTACGATGCAGCAGTTGATCGAGAAAGGATAGAGCGACCGAATAACCAGTTTCATCATAATAAAAATCAATATCGTTGGAATTATAATGCAAATTATAAGAGACCTTGGCAAGAAAATAATCCACAAAGACCCGAGCACAATTTTAAAAAATTCCAAGGAAAATACAATTCAAATCATAATTACAATAATCGACCTAGGGATACTTACAATTATGAGGAAAGAAACAATCTGGATAGCCGAAATATGGGTTATAGAGACAATCAAAAATCTAGGCAACAAGAATATTACAGAGCCAAGGATGATAATCAACGACAAATAAATTATCTGGAGATGAGACCAGCAAGACAGAATGATCAAGGGGCAGATGAAAGAGAACCAAGTAGCAGTCGAAGAAGAACTGCAAATAACATATGGGAAGAGATTCAAGTGTACGAACCAGAGGCGTGCACAAATCAACAAAAAAAAACGTCAAATTAAAAATAAACTTAAATAAAATAACAACAATTTTTGGGGGTATAGAACAGCTTTTATTACAAAATGAGGATGTAGAAGAGAACGAAACATTCTTACCGTTTTTAAAATTAAGGGTAGATAATAAAACGTATTCTGCATTAATAGATACAGGAGCTCAGGTATCATTAGTAAGGGAACAAGTTGTTAATGATAACAAGGATATTTTTAAGAAACAAATTTTCAGAATTCAAAGTATAGATTTATTTTCGGCAAATAATAAGAAATTTTCTAACACAAACCTAGCAGTGATGATTAATTTTACAATGGGAAATAGAAATATTGTAGCAAGATTTTTAATAGTAAAGAACTTACATTTCAATTTTATACTCGGAATAGATTTTATGGAGCACAATAAGATGCAGATAAATGTGGAGGAAAAATGTGTGATTATTGATGAAGAAAGGATAAATTTGTATACCAAAATGAATACAATAAGGAATGAATTGATGATTAATAATTTTATGATAAATGAAATAATAAGAGATGAGCAAATAGGAATGAAGAATGTAAAATATAAGCAAGAATTAATTGAAATGTTAAAAGCTAATATTAACCTTGTTAACAGTCAAACTACAACCATAAAAAATTATAGTCACTGCTTGGAAGTAACAAACAGTGAACAATTTTCGGTTAAAACATATCCAATACCTTTTAAATACAGGATACAAGTAAGAAAAGAAGTGGAAACAATGATAAGAAATGGAATAATTGAAAGAAGTTCGACATCCTATATAAACCCCATAGTTGTTGTGAAAAAAAAAGATAATTCGTTACGTTTATGTTTAGATGCGAGACGCATAAATCAAATAACAAAACCTCAATTTGAAACTCCGCAAACTATAGATAGTCTGCTAGCAAAGATACATAATAAAACAATTTTTTCAAAGCTAGATCTGAAGAATTCATTTTGGTTGATAAATCTTCATGAAGAATCAAGAAAATACACAGGTTTCAGAATAGAAGGAGAAGTATTTCAATTTAAAGTGGTACCATTTGGGTTATCAACATCAAGTTCAGCGCTAATTAAAGCTATGCAAAGAATTTTAAATAAATTTGAAGAGTTTTGTGTACATTTTATTGACGATATCCTGATATATAGTGAAAATATGGAACAACACATGATACATTTACGAACAATATTAAATGAATTAAGCATTAACAATTTAAAACTTAATATAGAAAAATGTGAGTTTTTAAAAGATAAAGTAAATTATTTGGGATACATTATAAGTAAAAATGGAGTCAATGTAAATGAAGACAGAATCAAGTTGATAAAAAGTTTTCCGAGACCGAAGAATATAAAAGGATTAAGAAGTTTTCTTGGGATGTTAAACTATTACAAGAAGTTCATACCAAGATTTTCAGATTTATCGATACCACTATTAAATTTATTAAAGAAAAATACAAAATGGAAATGGGAAGAAATACATGAGCAAGCTTTTGAAAACATGAAAGAAAATTTTTATAAGGATTTATTATTAAGACATCCAGATTTTAATACGGAGTTTATATTGAGGACTGATGCGTAGAACAATGCAATATCAGCAGAGTTGGTACAAGTACAAAATCAAGAGGAAGTACCAATTGTATTTTTATCAAGAATATTAAAAGGTTATGAATTACGTTATACCATAGCTGAAAAGGAAATGCTAGCAATCATATATGCAATAAGCAAGTTAAAATTTTATTTAAGCGGGAATAAATTTTTAATTGAGACAGATAATGCAGCACTTACGTTCATGAAGAAAACAAATTTTTTAAACAACAGATTATATCGATGGGCATTATTTTTACAACAGTATTTTGATATCAAACATAGAGCAGGCAGATTAAATGTAACAGCCGATTATTTAAGTAGGAAAGATATAGTTCAAGAAAAGGGCAACAAAGTAATAATAGCTCCAGTATTAATAAAAGATGATGAAGGAAAATATTCACAGCAGAATTTATTAAATATGCAAACTAATGAAGAAATAATGAGATTACGAAGAATAGCATTAATGGAAAATTCTAGGGGGTATAAAATAGTTGATAATATTCTTTTAAAAGAAGTGGGGATGAATGAATTAATAGTCTTAAATATGGAGACTGCAACAGATGTAATCATAGAGATTCATCTGAAATATGGGCATATTGGAATAAGAAAGACATGGATAATCTTTCGTGAAATATTTTACATCAAGAATGATGTTAAAATAGTTAAAAGGATAATTAATGCGTGTAAAATATGTTTGTTTGCAAAAGAGAAGAATTACAAGAATATGAGTGATATTAAAAGCATAAGAGTGGAACATCCATTGGAACTGGTAGCTATCGATTATATAAGTAACTTAATAACTGGACAATATGGACACAAGAATGTCATGTTAATTGTAGATGTTTTTACGAAATATGTAAAACTATATCCTGCTAAGAAGATTAATACAAATAATGTACTGAAGAATCTGAAGGAATATTTTGAAGAATTTGGAAAGCCAAGAAAAGTGTTAGTGGATAATGCAACTTATTTTAAGAATAATAGATTTATAAATAATATCATGCAACAAAATGTAAAGGTTGGTTTTTGTAGTATACGACATCCACAGGCAAATCCTGCTGAAAGATACATAAAAGAAGTTATAAAATTTTTAAGAATTCTAACAAATCATAAACATAATACATGGGTGAGATTTATAACAACAATAGAGAATTATATAAATAATACACCAAACTCTGTAACAGAAATAAGTCCAATAGTATTAATGAAACATATAAATCCTGAAAGACCATGGCAGCAGACTGATTGTGACAATATAATAGAATTATTACAATTGGCAAGAATAAAAATGAAAAAACAACTTGACAAATATGTACGAAGAGTAAACAAGAAGGTTAAGAAAAGAGAACAATTCAAAATAGGTCATTTTGTGATAGCTAAAACATTACAAGTAGCCAACAAAGAAAAGAAGTTATGTGCAAAACTTGTTTTACCTTATAGTGGACCATATGAAATTACAAAGATATTTGGAAACACGACTTTTGAATTAAGAAATCCTGAAACAAACAATATAAAAGGAAGATTTCATATTAGTCAATTATATCCGTATACAAATAATCACAATAATTAATTGTGTATTTAGAAGAATAATAGTTCAATTTAAATAAATAGGTTTAGATTATGTTAAACAATTATTAATAATTAGCGTGGGAACACAATAGTTATATTTTTGAAGTTATAAAAAAACTATATTCTTGAATTTGTATATATGATTAATATTAGCAGATATTTTTTATTTAAACTTCAAGGGGGTAAAATGCTATGATATAAAAAATGATAAAAAGAATACATTCTTTAAAAAGGTTGAATCAATTTTAGAACTGGCCAAGATTGGTATAATAATTTTAAAATATGCAAGTCGTTTGAATTGTCAAAAATCAATTATTGTTCATATCAGATGCACTGCAGAATGTTATAAAGTATTGGAATATAACTCAATTTTATAAATGCAATGGTTATTTAAGTTTCTGGAAAGTGTATAAATAGTTATAACCTAAAAAAAAATGATTTATGTCAACACATTTAACTAATTTGATTTATTTAAATAATTAATAAGATTTTTCAAAGAGAATGCTGAGATAAGTAAAAAGGGGTTGTTTATGTTTGAGATAAAAAGAGGGCGGATATAATAAAAATGAGGAAGATATGTCAGATTAAATAATTATCCAGAATTAATTGCATAATAGATAAACTCTGGGTATAACATAATTTAAAAGGTGTTGAAAGTTTTTATCAGTGCGTGATAACATTGTGGAGAAAATATCAATCAACTAGAAGAACATTGTTACAACAGTAGCAAAATCCAGAACAGTCAAAGGGATACTTCAAGGTTGAAGGATACAGACAACACACAACTATTGATAAAGCAGAGTGAGTTGAAAATTGAAATTATATTATCAGTACTGAGCGACGAACAATATTAACTAAAGAGGAAATTTAAAAAGGCCAATAGAAAGAGAATTTAAAAGCATGCAAATTAGATAAGATTCATTTAATAATAGATTTGTAAACTTGAAGTTTAGAAATGATAATTAATTTTGGAATTGTAAATAAAATAAATTTGTTTTACATTGTTTAAACGTCCGTAAATAAATTAAACATGAACAATCACTTACAAATTGGAATAATGGATAACTAAGTTAAACAAGATGTCATTCAAAGGTTGAAATTGAACTATTGACATAATACAAACAATATTTTTCAAAATAATTCAATTCGTTAACATACTTTAAAATAGATTGCAGTGCATAATTAAATATTAAGCAACAGTTACCCTGCAGATAAAGAAATATTAGAGCTAGTCGAGGTTATTATTAATACATGCAAAAGATATCTACAACAAGGTAAGTTTTATATTGATTGAACATTTTTAATAAGTAAATAATAAAGTCACAACACCTTCGTACATAGCAATATATTCTTAAATGGCAAGACAAGAGCTACCTTTTGATATCTTCCGTTCGTAAATATCTTTCAACTGTTTTGAGCAACGATGTTCAACTTTTTTATTTTAAATGGAACACCCTGTATATTTTTACATATTTGGATTCAGGATGAAATTTTGCATGCAGTAGTATGCTTCATTTTTTTTTGGACACTTAGAAATGTTTAATAGTTATTTACTATACAAGTGGGATAACAGCATCATTAACATACGTGTGTGTAAGTTACAAACGAGTGCGTAGCACGAGTTATGTAAGCACACAAGTATATTAATGATGCATTATCACACATGTATTGTACAAAATTTTATCTACGACTGTCTAAAATTGAAAAAAGTGCATTAAGAGAAATGCCAGATCTGTCATTTTCAACAATATTTTAGTAGGCAAATGTCATTATGTCATTCATTTGACACTATTTCAGTTACGTAATGAAGTCATTACGCAACTGAGTTGCGTAATGAAACCATTACATAACTGAGTGGTGTAATGAGCTTCATTACCTAACTGAAATAGTGTCAAATGAGTGACGTAATACGTTACTTATCCCACTGGAGTAGATAAAATAATTTTTTAATATTGCATGTAGACCGTCGTACAGTACCATAAAATTTTCAAGTGTGCCGTGGAAAACAATCAGAATGTTGAAATAT
Organism: Agriotes lineatus; assembly: GCA_940337035.1. NCBI lineage: Eukaryota > Metazoa > Arthropoda > Insecta > Coleoptera > Elateridae > Agriotes > Agriotes lineatus. The sequence goes on along the minus strand of OW679196.1, from coordinate 100,270,988 downwards.
TTTATCTAACACGTCCGGAAAACGAAGAAATTCTGAGGCAGAGGATTATCAATGCTTGTCGCGAAATACCTCCCAATTTGATATTGAATGCGACCAATGGAGTAACTAGAAGATGTTTCCAATAAAATACCTAGCAGGAGCAGGAGCATCAAGTGATGCCCAAACTGAAGCAAATTAATTAAAAATATTTTCATCTATAGAAACCTAAAAATAGACTGATAGTCCAATTAGAACGTGGGCAAAAGTTTAGCTTTAACTAAAAAAGAGCCAATAATTACAGAATAATTTAAAAGTGACTTTTGGCTCATAACACATTGTAAAACGATTATCTACTTATTTTGCTAGAAGAAGTAATCCAAATATCGCTAAAGAGTGGTGCAGAGCGGAAATTAGAAAATTAAATGAACCGTTCAGTGTGGAAGAAAGGTTTAATACTTTCCAATAGGATTTTTTATATGAATTCTGCAGAGGGAAATGGTACAAAAATATCTACTGAATGTGAAATTCGAAATAAGAATTTTAAGTGGAAACGTGAATGTGCCAGATTCCAGCATCGACCTTATTTTGTTGATCTTCAAAAAATACGGCTGCATTTAATTCGGTTTCTTATTTGTATGCAATGTAACACATAAAATACGTTAAAATAGTAAAATAAGGAAAGGAGGCAATATAATGAAGAATTCCGAATTGTCGATCACTAGAATAAATAGTACCGTGTACATATCTACATTTTTCTATTAGCTATTTTTTACTACGCATGCATGGCATCATGTTAACATTTAGTTTAGGTTTCAGGTGATCATGTTACCGAGGTGTAACTTGCATAATGAGATCATATGTTTGGATGATCTAAAAGTCGAGTGTCGGGTGTTTGGCGCTCAAAGAAAGAAGAAAAGAAGGGGTTACTAGTTTCGTTTCGTCATGCAAACTCAGTTCGGCGCAAGACAATTCAATTCAGTTTGAGGGTTGACCAGTAACAAACATGGGATCGTTGACGAGGGAAAGTCAACCTAGGCGTTTTTTGTTTGTGATATAAGCATACCGTTTCGCAATGTAACTATTTACCGTATGCTGTGGAGAATTTGCTACTAGTCTCAAATGCTACTAAAATTGAAATTTTCCGTCTTGAGGTAGGTACAGCGAAAGTTTCATATTGATCTCTGATCAGAGTAAAAGAAACCACTGTCGTCCATCGACGCTTTGTATCTTAACCATATCTGTATATTTACCAAATTTTCAAAAAAAACTTCCGTTCATCTATGAATGCACGTAATCTTTGAACTACCGTTGCCCATTCTTCAAACTTAGGTCTGTAGAAATCCTTTTCTCCTAAATTTTGCTCCCGTTTGCCAGGCCTGTCTCCAACTCTTAACTTTAACGGGAAACGATTGATTTAGACTTTCTCAGTTAATCGAATGCACCCCCAGTCATTCATGGTTTATTGTTTTACATTGCACGTATGATTTAGCGTTAATTTTAAATATGTTATAATGTACTATAATAAGATTTTGTACTCTTAAATTATTATCCGACTTTGGAAATTAATTACCATTTGGACAGGTATAACGTCATTCCGGATATATAGTCTGATTTTAGATAAAATTATAGTTGCACTATTGCTTTGTTGCAAGTCGCTGATAATATACTCGGTGCTAATGATAAAGGTATGTTAAGTATCTTAATTCTATTAGATTTCAGCAAACTATTTGATGTTATTTAATGTTCTCTTTCCTTAGCTATCCTTTACTTTATTGGTTTCAGTGGCAACTCAATTGCACAAATCAGTAGTTACCTGAATAATCGGTTACAAACTGTTGCGTTTAAAAATAGCTGCTCTCAGGAGATAAACATCAGTCCATGAGCTCCTCAAGGTTGGATTCTAGGTCTATCGCTGTTTATTTATAGCAGCAATATTTAACAGTATATTAAAAGCGTCAATATACATATGTATGCTGATAACTAAAGCTGATATATGGCAAATGCATATTTTGTATAATTGATATGCCGGCAAAACTTTTTGCATATGTATACTAATTATGTGAAAACAAATCGTTTAAGCCAAGTTTCATTTTGCATATTTTGCATATTTGTACGTTTTTGAGCATATTTTATGAATTTTGCATATTTAATTATATTTAGCAATAATTTGTAATGTATGAAGAACTTTTTAAACTTTTTTTGTAAAATTTACTATTTTATTAAATTTATTAATAAAATTTTTATATACAACTGAGATATATACTTTCACTTTCTACTGTTGGAGTGCCGTGTGGGTATCGAAATGAGTAGAAGAATGGAGAAGTCCCTGTTAAAATATTTTGACTATATAAACATAGACTGCCAGCAACCCCCATTTTTCCCATAGAAGCAGTGTATAAGGAATCAGCCAACACAAAATCCATTTCAAGAGTGTTGGGTGAATAATAGTCTGGTGGGGTTAGGGGAAATCTCATCTTTATGTTGCTTACAAGGTGAAGTTGGCGTTGGCAGTCTATGTTTATATAGTCAAACATTAAAATGAATGACATACTTGAATAAAAATTAGAGAAATAAATATACTCATACAAAATAATTGAAATTTTTACATTATTTAGAATACTCCTAATTATTTTCAAAAAAAAATAGAGCATATTATGTGCACATATTATAACTTTGAGTGCATATACTGAACAAAATGTATGCATATAAATGCACATATTTTAGTACTTTTGAGTGCATATAATTATCAGCTTTACTGATAACACCCAGCTTTATTACTCGTTTTTGCTCTCTACCAAACTTTTAGCTGTAGAGCGACTGCGCACAAATCTCCAGCAGCTAGTGCGAGCATCAGTTCGTCATTTCATGATATTTAATTCTTCTAAATGAGCTAGTATATTATTTTGGATCAAAAATGAGTGCAACCTATTAAAAGCTCCACTCACTTCCTTTATTGATACAACGCAAAGCCTTATTGTTAGGAGTGCAAAATATCTTCGGCCTATTTTTGATCGTTTATTTACTAATAATAATCCAAAAAATGCTTACATCAGTCTTACATTATTATTCCCACACGGTGCTTATTTAATTTAAAAAGATATGTTATGCCAATCGCTTCTTTTATCTCAGTTTTCTTACTGTGGCGTAGTCTACTGTTCTAACTTAGATAACGATACTGCTCAGAAAATATAACGTGTTCATTTAAGAAACATTAATTTTTTATTTACACCACCCTTACTTAAAGTGTTATATACACGCCAAAGTACCATTTCATAAACAGCTTAATGACTGTATGTGTCACACTTGCTAGCCCTGTGCAGAATATTAAGTGTTGGTAGTTTTAGGCAAATTTCTTAATTCATATTTAGGGCTTGGGTTAAGTAGTAGATCAGGGAACACTAATTATAATCTGCATCTGAACTTCCTCTTGTGGTTCAAGCTCTAATTTTTATTTTAAGATTAGTTTACCTTGTTATTCAGTTTGCTTGTATATGCTGTATGGAACTGAATAGAGATATTTATAGCCTTTATGGTATTTTATTATCATTATTATATTATTATTATTATTATATGTGTTATACACTACCCCAGTATGTCAATGTTCAATATTTCTTATGACCAATCCTTTCACAGGCCAACGGCTAAACCTACTGATAATACGCAGGTATAATTCCTAGAAAACATTTGTTGCGGTCAGAGCAGTAGGCCCAACTTGCTCAAATGAATCTATTATCTCAATACAGGAATTTGACATTTAATATATTATTTTCATTTGTAAAGCGCAGTGCAGTTTCATGTGATTTAGAGCTAACTAAATGTTGCCAAAGATACAGGAAAAAGGTAAGGTTCAAATTTCTAAGCTGAGCACCGTATACATTTTCCATCTCCAGAGTGCCTTCTGTGGTGGGCTTTTAACTTTATCAAAGTGGAGTCCTAAACCATAACAAATTATTTTTCTACTGATTTGATTTTGGAAAGCGAACGCCTGTTCTAGTTTAAGGCTCCATATGTCCCACTAGTTAGCCGTGGCAGCTTTTTAGGCCAATTACATGTAGTAAACGAGTTTTAACCTGTAACAAATATGTGCACCATACATTACTGTATTTCAAGCAGATATTGTGTCCATGCATGACTTGAGAAGTAATCCGAACGTAAAGATTGAGAAAGAGAAAACCCTTTGCCATAAAATAACTTGATCTGTTCTATATAATGTATATGCAACACATAGGAGATATTCATCTAACCGTTAGCTATATAATGTCGAGAATAAGTATTCTACACAAGGAAGCCACATAGAGACAAAAACGTACTAAAATAGAATTAAGGAAAAATAAAAAGAATGCGGACGAGCATGGTATCATAATGTGAATGTCAATAAATCCGTACCTCATGTGCACATATTGTGCCAGACACAGCTGAACAAATACTAGAATTCAAAAAAGAATGTGGAAGAAAAGATAGACATTATGAGGAATGCAAGCGGCTGTCTAAATAAAGGAGTTCAACCAACAAACTGATGTAAACATAAGTGCAAAGCTACGCTGGTTGGCTAAAAATACGAAAAAAAGAAAGAAGCACAAAACTGTTGGGATTTACATTCAGTGAAAGAATAATACAAATACTGAAAAGTTTCAAACAAGAACAACTTTGCGAAGTAACCAAAACTAGGAACTAACGAAAACAAGAAATTCATCGTAAAAATTCGAATAACGTGAATTCAGTAACTGCTAAACTCAGCAACGGAGGAAATACTATTTAGAATGGCATTGTGATGGAGAGGTCATAAACAAAAGTAGAATAAGAAAAAGTAACCTTTCTAATTCCATTTTGCAGGCGAAATCGTGGCCCATTTTTTAACGCAGAGGAATAAATTAGTTTAAAACAGACCTTCTGCAGCTGGTCACAAGATAGAAAGCAGTCGTTCTAGAAGGCGGTCATAACCATAACGAGAAGCTTCCGAGAAGATAAAAGAAGAGTCGGCAAGTAGTTGTCCATGGCCAGTTCATGAACAGCTGTGTCACATTACAACCTTCGGCTGCAGGTAACAAATAGCTCAGTACTGAGGCCCCAAAAATGAACTGACATAAAGCCTTTTGCAGAAACGGAATCCCCATCCACAAATCATCCAAAGTGAGAAAGGGGTGTTAGCTGATACGACAAATCGCCTGTAACTAAAAAAAGCTGAAAACTGGAGCTCTTATAATTGAAACAATTAATACAAAAGAACACTAGGGTTTACGGTTGAAGTGTACTGCTCCGTTTGCCAATGTCTTAATATGCTGCTATCAGGTACAATTCCAGAAAAAGTCTGATTTTGAGAAAATTCCGAAAAATACTCCTCCTAGTGACATCATAAAATTTCCATAAACAAAGCCGTAATGCAATATTGATTTTTCCAACATGGATACAGGAGAAGATGCCAACTAAATGAAACAAATGTATTTTACATAGCAACGTCCTGCACTAGCATAAATTGGCAAATGACCGAGAACATAAGCACTTTGCCAAAATTTTTTGAAAAACCTGGAAAATTCAGGATTGGCAACCAATAGCTCGGAGCTTAAAATATTGTATACAGTAGCGTCAAACTAATTAGGAAGAATATGCATTAAATAATGACTTATTGCTTAGTTACACAGTAGGTACTACCTTGGTTTCTTAGTGATGGACAATTAGTTACCTAAATATTTGTAAATGTAGTGTCACTAGAAAAGTAAGATGATCAATCTCAAGTATTTTTTGAAACTAAATTTTGGTTTATTTCGTTGGTTTTACAATAATCTAGAAAACAATGTATATTGTTATACCATAATATCTCCCTCCACTTTTAAATAGAAATTCAACAAGGTTTTATTCAACCATAAAATAAACACAGTATAAGATAAATCATAAAAGAGCTGGCTTAATTTATCTTTAACATTCGAATCATTCTCAAAGACAGTTCGAAAGGTAATTTATGATCAAAAAATTTGTTGTTACTTCATGTATCTGCATTTAGTCGCTCAAATGCCCACTTAAATCATTGAAATTGCTTTTACGATGCAAAATATTCTTTCCTATTTTCACGCATTTTTTTAAGGTAATTCGGTAACTTAACGTCATAATATATATTAAGTTGCCCCTACATTTATTTTTTGGTAATTTTTAGATTCGTTATTTGCATTTCTTTCTTTTAATTTCTGCCAATAGTTACAGGATAGAACTATTTTAGCAATAACCATTTTGACAATTATGAGTTTTTACTTTACTTCCAATCCTGAATATCGTCAGTAATGGCGTGCAGATTTGGTATACTACTTTGGCGAATTGCCGCCTCTATCTGATGAATTCACAATTTAATAACATTTTCGATAGAAATCCGTCTTTAGCCACACAAAATCACAAGTAATGAACGGTTATAGCTGTACTTTCATGTGTTTTGACGTTTCATCGGATTTATTTTGGCCTTTCTTCGGGTAGCCCTCAATATTCTTCACGTTATCTCTAATAACCATCTACTACAAACTTTCAAATACTGTTGGATTGTACCGCGTACGTTACAGGAAAACCCTACCATCTAGTAGCACGAATCCATTCTGGTCCGATTGCGATTCCTCCTTTCTCCCATCTTACGTGATCATCGGATACAAATTAGGGGTATTTTACTCAATGCTTTGTGTACCGCCACTATCGTCCTTAGGATAAATGCGACCCTTTTTGCGATTGCATTCCATGAGGCTTCGTTGCGTAAGGCAAATCCGTTGTTGATTTTCTAACTAGTTTTCCTGGGTACTAAGCGACGATCATTTCAATGAGGGTCTTATATACTTCATCGATTACGGGTGCCTTAATTATACCAACCCTCTTGTGCATGCTGTGAAACCCCATCTGCTGGTATTCATTTCGTAGCTGTTTTCTAAATATGCGTATAATAATATTTTGATCTAGATCGTTCATCTCAGGTCTGGGTTCGTTTTATACTTATCGAACTTAATACTACTAATGTAACAGTTATTTCAAGCTGAAAGGTTCAGTCACACCTCGATTCACAGTTTTTTTTTACTCGAATCACGCTCTTTTTGATCATACTCTGCATTTCTTCTCTCTTGATTCTGCTTCATACATTCGCCTTGTTGTTCTTTCTCACTCAGTTGTTTCAGGTTAAGCCCAAAAGCATATTTTATTGTAGACCCATGAAAAAGTATATGTTTTATTACCAACACAAACACTGTAAGTAGCTAAATTTAACAAATAAAATTATAACTTGTAAAGTTACTTGATCTGGAATGCTTAAAACGTTATAAGCCAATAGAGCAAGCGTAGGTTAGTGTAAACAGTACTTTTTCAATAAAATTATATTTTTCTGGCTTCTAGGTAATATAATTTCTACAGAAAAAAAGAAATTGGTAAGAATTTGATGATAATGTGATTAAATTAAATACCCATTATATAATTATTTATACTGATACGAATTCGAAGAATTACTAATGACTATAGTCAGTATCAGAGTAACGGTTGAAATGTAAATGTATTTCGCCGCCTTCTAAAATGTTAAACTTTCCAACCATCTACATCTGGGAAAACAGGAACTTGAGGTTGTCTGTTCTTAGGATTGTCGCTCTGTGTTAATTATTGGCACTAAGCTCTCAAGCTTCGGCAAAACTTATAATTCTATTTTAATGTAACTGACTGGCGGGATTAAAAACTTAGGAAATAGAAACAACTACAGCATAAATCCTGCTAGGGAAGCCAAAGATGTAAGCTTAGCCCACAGGCTCATTAAACCAATACCTCGCTAAATTTTAATTAGCGGTTGCGTTCAAACGTTTGAGCTAGTCTAGTATTAATTATCGTTTTATCGTCCTATAGGAAAGTTAGATTTTGGTGTGTCATGCGATAATCAGAGTTCGTAGAGTTTAACTATTGCAAAGCCGGTGTAATAAATATGAAAGTTGTTCACTGCTAGGTTTAATTAATTTTCCTTTGAAATGTTGCCATCAGCACATATTTAAGTTTCTCTTATTGCATATTATCATCTAAGCCAAAGTTTCAACAAAGTTCGCTAACTAATAAAATAAATAATGGATATGTTATGATACATTGGTTGGCAGAACACAATTACAATTTTGTATTATGCGGAATATAGATTCGAACTCTACGATATGATACAGCAACAAAATGATACTTATATAGACGTATTATTCAAACTAATTAACTTTGAACTTCTAATAGCAAATACTCTGCCAAGTGAATGAATATAAACTAATATTAACAAGCTATAATATCCTATCTTAGAATAGTAGATAATGAAGTAGACTTATTGAGCAGGTAAGTCAACAATGGAACGAAAATTAATATTTTGAAGTACACATTGGAAATTAATTGGAAGCCTTGTACAAATACAATGCACGCTATGTCGTACAAAACGAAGTTTTCGTCCTTTTTGGTGCTAATTTAGGAGCAATTTCTCCATTTCAGGTATGATGACAATGTAAATGAAGATTTTATATAACACTGTTTACAAGAGACGTTTTTATAAAATCAAAAAATGTATCTTCGATACTTTCACAGTACTGTTCGTGTACATTTATTTAGACATTTAGATATTAATTGAAGCATAAAGCTAAGAACGTGTATACAACACATATCACATACATTGTGTTACCAAAACATAGGGATCTATAAAACGATAAACAAATATTATAAATAAAATTTTAATCTAAATCCTTACACTATCTAGGATTTTATTCACAAAAAATACATAGAAAACCTAAAACCTCCAATTCGTCTATATATAATCAACGGAATTGTTCCGGAAATTCTTATTTAATTCGTTTACTTTTGCCTCGGGTATGCTCAGATGCCCATGGGTTCGTTACCACTCTAATGTATAAATACAGGAATAAACCGGTTAGAAATAAATCGTATAACGTTTAAGTACAAAATACATCTTAATTGGTAATGATATATACATAGAATTATAACAGAAAATTCCCTCTGGTAAGCGATCTGGATCGAAGCTACTTGGCGGTTGGCAATCCACTATACACGTTGGTTCTACCTGGTTGCTCTCCCGGAACCTCTCCAAGAAAGTTCGGATGAGATAGTTCCGGTGCACTTGAACTAGAAATAATCGATATGAAACAAGCTGTAAGGGCAATCTTCAAATTTAATCCAAAGTCATAGTTCAGTTGTAAAGACTCAAACCTTTACTCCATATGATCTTTCTTTCTGCCCATTTTAAATACCAGCGTTCGCAGGCTGTTAAGGCATAGATGAAATTGTATTTATCAGTGTTATAAAGCTAAATATGTTTTCTGTACCGGTTGCAATGACATAGCCCGCTTATCGCCTTCTTTATTGCTTCGGCTGGGACAAGAAGCCGGAATGAAACACTCGGTGCTCCCCCGAAATATTTGGTCATATGCTACATTTGACGTGGCAATACTTTGAAATTAGGCGACTGAGGATGTAGCGTGTCGTTGTAAAAGAGAGATGCATTTTACGGCGCTGCAACCGCCGTTGGACTTACCGGCGTTTTCTGAATTCATTACCGCTCTGGCTCTGAGTTACAAAACATGTGTGTGCCACTTAGCGTCCCGGCTTGCAACGTTTTGTGTGGCCGGGGTGCCCTTGTAATTCCGCTTCCATTTTAAGTATTTACCAGTGTGTTTTTCCGTAGATCAGAGATCGTAAAGTGAATGTTTCGAATAACAGTGACCTTTCTCCGCATTTTGTGATTAAAATGGCACGTGTTGGGACTGTCGTTGTTGTGGTTGTTGCTGAGTGTCGTTGAATACCGCCTTTAATCGTTGTAAGCTGGGAAATTTTTATTTATCGTGAAGTGGTAGCTTCAAATACGTCATCGGACGGATTATTGTCGTGGGAATTTCAATATTAAGCTTACTTGTGCATATCGAAGTTTCCGTACCGTTTCGAGATCTGCCTTACCGCCACGGACTTCAATTTTACACTCGTTCGAGGATGTTAGACCCAGAACGCGTCAACCCGCAGCTTCCCGTTGCTTTGTGCAGCTTCTTCCGGGGCAGATTATTTGGAAAACGACCATTTACCTCTGCCAGACGTTGAACGCAGCCAACTAACCTCCTTCAGGTACCATTTTTATGTATTAGATTTATTGTGCATAGCGTACAGTAAACGTAGCGTCCCGCCAAAAGTGTTGAACAATCTTGCGTAATGTTGCATTTATTGCATTTATTGTTAGAACCATGGTAGTTGCTATTTTGCCAAATTTAAATAATTGCCGTCATATTTTCTTGTTACTGCTTAACTTAACGTTGTGATAGTTTCGTGTTTGAACCACTTTATATACTTGCTGTTAAGTATTCTTGCTATTGAGTCAGTATTTTGGATTATTTAATGTGTAATGACATTTGTGGGTCATACCGTTCAGTTGTAGTCAAGTTTACCGCTTTGAATTAATTTATTCAAGGCGTGACGCAATTTAACGTAACCCTCGCTAACCCATGTAGGTGTCGTTATTTTTATTCTAAATGCTTTTTTATTGTCATTTACATATTTGATTATTTTAATAGAGTTTATGGTTAAGTACTTGTTTTTCATTTGTTGTTTAAGATATTTGCATGGGTTTTCTGTGTACTTTTCTGTAGTAAAACGAATTTTGCAGCTGCACCAATAATGACCCCTGTGAAGTTAGCACCGCAACTTCAAAAAATTTTAATTTTTTTCAAGAGTTCCCGTTGCACCCCAAAGAGTTCTAGAGTTCCTTGCTATTTTTAAAAATAGTTCTATGCATTTAAGAGAAAAAAATGTAGATCAAAAATTTGGGGTGCTAACTTCACATTTTCCTCGGACAAATACCACTATAACCCTTTTTAAGTCATACTTATTGAAAAATGTCATTAAACTTTTTGATAGAACTCGCCGGGGTGCTACATAAAAAAAGATTTTCAAAAAATTTTTTTTATAAACAGGCAAAATATATCTTTTTAATTTTTTTAAGTTCCGGTAGTTCTAATGGAAGTTCTAGTAGCACCCCGGCGAGTTCTATCGATAACTCTAATAAATTTTTTGATAAGACTCGAAGTAAAAATGTTACGCTTATTTCTATGTTAGCACTTGTACAAAACCACCAAGACCTGGAAGTAATTTTTTACAGTTCCGGTAGTTCTAATAGGAGTTCTAGTAGCACCCGGACGAGTTCTATCGATAACTTTAATAGAATTTTTTGATAAGACACGAAGTAAAAAGCTACGCTTATTTCTATGTTAGAACTTTTACAAAACGACGGAGACGTGGAAGTAATTTTTTATAATTCTGGTAGATCTAATAAGAGTTCTAGTAGCACCCCGGCGAGTTCTATCGATAACTGTAATAACATTTTTTGATAAGACTCAAAGTAAAAAGGTTACGCGTATTTTTGTGTTAGCAGTTTTACAAAACGACCAAGACCTGTAAGTAATTTTTTACAGTTCCGGTAGTTCTAATGGAAGTTCTAGTAGCACCCCGGCGAGCTCTATCGATAACTTTAATAAATTTTTTGATAAGACTCGAAGTAAAAAAGTTACGCTTATTTCTATGTTAGCACTTGTACAAAACCACCAAGACCTGGATGTAATTTTTTACAGTTCCGGTAGTTCTAATAGGAGTTCTAGTAGCACCCGGACGAGTTCTATCGATAACTTTAATAGAATTTTTTGATAAGACACGAAGTAAAAAGTTACGCTTATTTCTATGTTAGAACTTTTAGAAAACGACGTAGACGTGGAAGTAATTTTTTATAATTCTGGTAGATCTAATAAGAGTTCTAATAGCTCCCCGGCGAGTTCTATCGATAACTCTAATAACATTTTTTGATAAGACTCGAAGTAAAAAAGTTACGCGTATTTTTGTGTTAGCACTTTTACAAAACGACCAAGACCTGGAAGTAATTTTTTACAGTTCCGGTAGTTCTAATAGGAGTTCTAGTATTACCCGGACAAGTTCTATCGATAACTTTCATAGAATTTTTTAATAAGACACGAAGTAAAAAAGTTACGCTTATTTCTCTGTTAGCACTTGTACAAAACGACGAAGACCTGGAAGTAATTTTTTACAGTTCCGGTAGTTCTAATAGGAGTTCTAGTAGCACCCGGACGAGTTCTATCGATAACTTTAATAAAAAATTTTGATAAGATACGAAGCAAAAAAGTTACGCTTATTTCTATGTTAGCACTTTTACAAAACGACCAAGACCTGGAAGTAATATTTTACAGTTCCGGTGGATCTAATAAGAGTTCTAGTAGCACCCCGGCGAGTTCTATCGATAACTCTAATAACATTTTTTGATAAGACTCAAAGTAAAAAAGTTACGCGTATTTTTGTGTTAGCACTTTTACAAAACGACCAAGACCTGGAAGTAATTTTTTACAGTTCCGGTAGTTCTAATCGGAGTTCTAGTAGGACGCGGACGATTTCTATCGATAACTCTAATAACATTGTTTGTTAAGAGTCGAAGTAAAAAGTTACGCTTATTTCAATGTTAGCACTTTTACAAAACGACCAAGACCTAGAAGTAATTTTTTACAGTTCCGGTAGTTCTAATAGGAGTTCTAGTAGCACCCGGAGGAGTTCTATCGATAACTCTAATAAAATTTTTGGTAAGACTCAAAGTAAAAAAGTTACGTTTATTTGTATGTTAGGACTTTTAAAAAACGACGAAGACCTGGAAGTAATTTTTTACAGTTCCGGTAGTTCTAATAGGAGTTCTAATAGCACCCGGACGAGTTCCATCAATAACTCTAATAGCATTTTTTGATAAGACTCGAAGTAAAAAGGTATCATATGTGTCAAATCAAATTCTGCAATTAAAATCGCTGATTTAATTAGGACATTTAATTAGTGCATTTAATTCGCGGTTTAATTCTCGGTTTAATTGGAGCATTTAATTGTGTCAATTAAAATTTGATTGACAGCTAGGTCAATCAAGGTGACGGAATACTACTCACGTGTATAATAAAAAAATGTGAGCAAACGAAAATGAAATCAAGCTTGGCTTTGAAATGCTTGTTTTATGAATATGTTGGTGACACTGTAAGTCTATGTTAAATTCGAGGTTAGCAAGTTAGGTTTTGCGTCAGTTTTGACAGACTGACGCAAAACTTAACCTACTAAAGTCGAATTTGACATAGACTGAAAGTCGCACCAATATATTATTCATGAAACAAATATTTCAAAGTCAAGCCTGATTTCATTTTCGTTTACTCGCATGTTACATTAAACAATTATGACGATCTACTAAAGAAATGTGTCAGAACGGATACCAAAGCTGTGGTTGTTCCACATGTCATTATATATGTAGTAAAATAACGATATTTTGAGATTTTTATAGTTCAATATGTTCAAGATGTTTTGTTTTTCAATATTTGAAAATTAAAATTAAAAAAAATGCAAAAAAATAAAAAAGTAAAAAAAACGCCACGATGTATTTCCACCTTGACGCGGTGGGGCGGCTTTCTTGCATCAGCATTAAAGTAATAACAAGCATATGTTCGATGTAAAACTAAGAGAGATACAAATTTTTTACTAAACTATCAAAACTTAAAGAAATTGCCTTCAGGATATTGGTTTAGAAAACACAAAAAAGCTCGTAACTTTTTTTACTTGAAGTCTTATCAAAAAATGTTATTGGAGTTATCGATAGAACTCGTCCGGGTGCTACTAGAACTTCTAATAGAACTACCGGAATTGTACAAAATTACTTCCAGGTCTTGGTCGTTTTGTAAAAGTGCTAACACAAAAATACGCGTAACTCTTTTACTTCGAGTCTTATCAAGAAATGTTATTAGAGTTATCGATAGAACTCGTCTGGGTTCTATTAGAACTTCTATTAAAACTACCGGAACTGTAAAAAATTACTTCAAGGTCTTGGTCGTTTTGTAAAAGCGCTAACACAAAAATACGCGTAACTTTTTTACTTCGAGTCTTAACAAAAAATGTTATTAGAATTATCCATAGAACTCGTCCGGGTGCTACTAGAACTCCTATTAGAACTACCGGAACTTTTTAAAAATTGCTTTCAGGACTTCGTCGTTTTCTAAAAGAACTAATAATACAAAAATGGGCGTAACTTCCTTACTGCGGGTCCTATCAAAAAAAGTTATTAGAGTTATCAATAGAACTCGCTGGGGTGCTACTATAACTTTCATTAGAACTACCGGAACTTAAAAAAATCAAAAGATATTTTTTCCGGTTTATAAAAAAAAATTTTTTTTGAAAATCTTTTTTTTTGTTAGAGTTCTAGTAGCACCCCGGCGAGTTCTATCGAAAAGTGTAATGACATTTTTCAATAAGTATGACTGAAAAAGAGTTATAGTGGTATTTGTCCGAAGAAAATGTGAAGTTAGCACCCCAAATTTTCGATCCACATTTTTTTCTCTTAAATACATAGAACTATTTTTAAAAATAGCAAGGAACTCTAGAACTCTTTGGGGTGCAACGGGAACTCTTGAAAAAAATAACATTTTTTGAAGTTGTGGTGCTAACTTCACAGGGGTCCAATAATGAGTTATTTTGCAAAGTAAGTCAGTGTTGTACGTGGATCGTCGACCAAACTCTGCCAAGCTAGAAGTAGCAAGGTGAATGACTCGCTTCCACATTCAGAGTGCGTTCACCTGTGTTGCTGATTTTGTTTTCCCTATCTAGTCCGAATGTAGTGGCGCATCAATTATTAAACATCTTTTACCTCGCGTACCAGATCACCGCCCTAATCCACGGTAGTAAAGAATCCCCCTTCTCCACTGCAGTTTAGCCCGGCAAACCTTTTGTTACAGTTCATCGTAACGGGGTTGGGGCAGCGGATCTACGTAATTTTCCCAATTTTGTAGTTTTACTGACGGTTTTGGCATAAAGTCGTTTTCGTTCTGTAACAAAGCTCTACGAGTGTTACCGAAAATGGCGATTGTTGGCAATTTTTGTGTGAAGCCAATTCAATAGAATAAGAAGTTTTACGGTGTATCTAATTAATATGTTAAGCTAGGCAGGCTGCGGAGCTTCCTTTGTGTATAAGTTTGGGTCCCCAGGAATAGCCTAAACCGAAAATGTTCACCTGGAGCGCAGTCCGCCTTTTCATGGCTTGGTTTTGCGGGAGACGCTGGAAGATTGCTTGCGCCCTTGAGCTGTGCCGGCCGACAAAGTGCGATCTGCCTTTTGTGGACAACTAAGGTGGCGTCATTGGACTACCAATGCTGTCGCTACAGGTACGCTAGTATTTTAATGAGCTTCTAGGTTATAATGACCTCGGTGGAGCCGGTTATTTATGAACAACTTAACGTAGTAGACGTTGATAGTGAGGTTAGGTTAAAGAAACATTCTTCGAAACAGTTCCCCGTCACAATGTAGAACTCGGTGAGGTTCAGGTTAGGAGGATCGTCCTACGAGACTGACTCCCGTCACAAGGTAGGTCAAGGGAGTATTAGGAAGAAGGAAGTCCAGGGTCTCAAGCCCTTAAAATGGATTTGAAAATTGCTTTTATACTTTTTGGTCTTCCTTATCGTTGCAGTCGCTCCAGGAACAATTGAGTGGGAGCGACGCCGAGCTTGCCTGTACGGGACTTTGAGCGCCATGTCTAGTTACCGTTACAGTAATTTAATTGCTGGATGTTATATGTGTATGTTGTATGGTCCCGGGTGGTGCAGCTTGAACAAACGTCCACGTTCGATCAGTAGATTTAAGCAATGCTCTTTCTGGTCAGAACTTGGATGGGAGTTCTACGGCTGCCTCTCTCGGCGTCTCGTGGTACGGCTGCCACGGAAATAGTTAGTCCCAGATGTCATAATAACATCATGACAGTCGTTAGTGGGGTTATCCCCATAAATGTACAGCGACGCTTATAATTGGCCTAAGGGCTGTTGGCTGAGTACGAAATAAATAAATAAATATAGTATGTAGCGGTCATTTTCCAAACCACACACGGGTAAGGCACGCCCTGTGCGTTGTGCCTACGGCGAGTTAAAATTAGAAGCGGTTAAATAAGTGTTCCAGTGTTAACGTCTGCTGCACAAGTTTTTTTGTAGCAGACCATGTTTGCGTATCCAGAAGATGCTATTTCAATCTACTACAGGGTAAGTACACAAATTGGGAAGCAGCCAAGTAGGTTTGTAACGTCATTGCAGAGCTTGACGTCAGTAGTTGTTGCGGCACCAGAGTTAGCAGTCAGGATCCTCCGCATCGTGTGTGGTTCTCAAGCTCCGATTTTTAGGTAACTCAGTACCTACAGAAAGTTTTTGTAGCTTCGGCGATGAGCGATGGCTACAGTTGTGAATGCGCTTACATACGTGAATTGTGCCGGACTTTAATGCACGCAATTCCGTATAGAACGGTACTTTTGATGCGCTTTAATGTTTTGGCTCTTAAAGACAGTTAGGTTATTTGTAATGTTGTTTAAATGTTCCTCTATGGCAGATATAGTTATCCGGCCATGGTGTAAATGTAAATGCGCGTAGCCCTAAGCTATATCGCCCGTAAAGTGTCCATTCTTCTTTTACATTTGTGTTTAAGAATGACCGATGGTTCCAAGCTTTAATCCTATTTTCTTTTGCTTTCTTTATAATTTTTGATGTTTTTTAAAAATCAATGCATTTTTTAAGCAAATTGGCTCTTCTTGTGCATATGTTTGACATCAGTTTCTGCCTGAAAAAACTACAGATGTAAGCGAACTTTCTGGTTTTGACAGATATTGACACTTCATAACGACAGCTGGAGTATCTAAAGTAAGAGTTTTATACAATGTGTCCCCGAATTGAGTTTACTATATATATATATATATATAGGTATATATAATGGACAAAAAATTTTACAATTTTATTTTAATGTTTTGGTATTCCGCCCTGCTTGGTCTGAAGAGAATTTTAAAAATATTTACAGTTTTTGAAAACACAAGTTGGCCTTGACACTAAACCTACCCTTTCTGTTTATGATACATATTTTCCAACCTCCCTCGTATACTAAAGGAGATATTTAAATTTTGCCAAGGAATATTTTGTTTGAGAAGATATCAGGGTTTTTATCAAAAATAAAGCTTATTATTTCTAATTATAAATCTTATTGATATTTTTAATAAGCCCTTTTAGTTTTAAGTTTAGAGAAATAAAAGTTCCTGAAATTAAGCAAATTGGCTCATCATGTAGTGTCCTTTCAAGAACCTAAATGGAATTTTGCTGTAAAATCATTAGGAAAGCCAATATTTGGACACTGAAATTACCATGGAATTTGCTGTGTCGCGTCCGCCCATGTGCACTCTGTGTAAATGTATAGTAAGCTATAATTTTAATATTAACATTTTCTCCACGGTTTCTAATGTTAATTCACCATTATACAATATAATACTAAGTTAGGAAAGAAAGGAGAAAAAAACACGAGAGTATGACGTTTAAAATGAGTGGCCTGTGGTCTTTCATCTGAAAAGCCTAATTTAATGGATGCTTGGGGCAGGAACTGTCTTGTAGTATTATTTCCAAACACATGATAAATAATTCTCTTTTTTTCTTCTTTCTCCCCAGTTAACCATATCAGGGCTCATTTCACCTTTTCCAACCGATTTTTTTATTTGTATTCTGTTTATTGCCTACTTGTTCTTTATTTCTGTTAGCTCGTCTTGGGCATTCTCCCTTTCTGGTATAATTCTTGCTTATTTACAATTTTTCTCTTAGTGTTCGATCCAGATGTTCAGAATTTAATTTTCTTATGTTGTGTTTATTTCTTTTCTTTTATATATCAAGTTGTTTTATCATATTTTCTTTTAAATTCTTAATTGTGGTCTTTTTCATTGTTGGTATTATTGTTGAAAGTTTCTTCTAAGCCATTCCCAAAGTCTCTCCATGATTTATTCTTTATTTCTTATGGTTTCGTAACGCTGTCTGTCTATTTTTGATTGTAAATACTTCTTCGGTGTCATTTTTTGCTCTTTACCTTTCTGCCTTATCGCATCATTCCATCATGTGGTTAGTTTCTATATGAGGCCACTTTCCCTTTTTCCGCAAACGTTCGTAACTGCTTATATAATTGTTATACCAAGTTGTGCCCATCTTTCTTCTATCGTCTATCTTATCATCTTACAGCTCTTCTAATATTCTAATATTCTAAATTTTCTGTTGTGTCTTTAGTTCTTAAATCTTTCTGATGTTGTTTAGAATAATGTATCTGTTATAACAAATTTGTCATCAGAGTTGGTTTCTACTCGTCTTATGACATATGTCTAACATACTATATTTGTTTTCTCTCGTATAGGTAAAATAGTCCATTTTGCTTTTATTATTTCAACTGTCTGCTGTAAAGGTAATAGATGTACCGGTTTATGATTAAATATCTATCTCATATTGCCATTACATTGCCATTTACAATTTTTTTCAGATCTCAGTTCATTCTTCTTGGTACACTACCCATTCTGAAATTTCTTCTTGTAGTACCTATAGCTGTATGAGTCTTAACCTTTTTCTTATCAACATTTCTAACTTAATTATTTTAAAATTTAAAATTTACACCCTCCTTGCTGATCACGTACTTTTTCAATTCATTGATTATGAAAATGTCTCCTCCTTCATATGCTACTGGTACCAGGAGGTAAGTACCTCAAAGTGTACTAGTTTATTTTTTTATCTAATGATACTTCATTAGTAATCTTTCTTTACTTCTAATATTCATAGAATTGTAACGTTGTTACCTATTCCATTTAGACCTCTAATGTTCCATATCCCTAATTGCGTCTGTTTGTTTTTGCTTTGGTCGATTTCTATCCATCTTTCAATGTCAGATGCCTCTGTTCTATCACCGAATCATCATACCTATCTCATGTGGGGAGCAAACCTAAAGTCGAGGATCCCGTTATCTCGGGATGAATGATATCGGGTTATGAGCTCCAATAATGGATCAGTCGTTTTCCGGCAGAGTATACCGAACGGTTTATATTTGGATCCTTAAATGTTAATGAACCCCCTACGCTTGTATGAATTCTAAAAAACCTTACTATTTCAAACTGTATCTCTTTTTTAATAATTTTAAGACACACTTTATTCATAAAAAATCTTGTAAAATTGTATGCACTTGCCAGAGAACATGTTACAGAACAATTCAGCACTATTCATCAAATAATGTAATCGTTCGAAAAAAATTAGTTTTAGTCCTTAGTTTTGCTATTTTAAGTTCTCAAACTTTATTCCTGTAGATACATATAAAATTTGGACAGTTGACCTTTCAATAATTACTTTATTTACATTTTCGTATGCCAATAAGTTTACTACAGCGTGCGAAAGATATAGTATTCACTCCAGATTCATACCTAGAATACCAATCTTATAATAAACTGCAATAGAAACGATTTAGAAGTAGTTGTTTAGTTAAAAGTACCTGCCAAACAACGTAGAGTAACCGTGTGGTCATCCTTTTCGGTTTCGATGAATAATATTAGGTTTTGGAAGTAGTTGGACTGGGTTTGTATGATATACAAGTTGCTGGAACAATTGAATATTAACTCCACGTTACGTTATTAAGTTACACATTTTGAGTACGAAAAAATTATTTAAAAAATGATATTTGTCAAAATATGGAAACACAGAATGTATTCCTTAATTTTTAATATTGAGAATTATGATAACCAATTTTGATAATTAACGAAAATAAACTCTGTTAAAATTATAAATTCAAAAATTGTGTTGAAAATATCTAAAATTGGTTTTCGACAGCAATTTCTGTAATAAGGTGCATAAAAGTTGTTTCAATTAGATGTTGTATCCCTAGAGACAGTGGAGCCTTGCCTACCTGTAATTAAACAACATTTCCAGTTTAGTTCATCTTTACATTAATAAAACTTTGCTATATCTTCAAAACTGCAACACAAAAAAGGTTTCTATTAATGTTTTCTACTCAGAAATTCAAATTTAATCCTTCATTTTTTGCACCCTTTATATTGTGATAGTCGCCTTGAACTTGACCTGTACTGTTGTCAAATATATTTCAATTAAAGGTTTAGGGAACATAAATTATGTATTATTATCAGACGTAGATCATTACCCTGTGTCACTTAAATTTTCGATAAGGATAGGGGTAGCTTACAGAGTCCCACGCTGTCTGCTCTAACCATTTATTTATTCTTAAAATACTTGCAACGTTAATAGAAAATAATGCAATTGCTTATTATTTACAGTAAATAAATTCTGTTTCCATTTCTTGAATTGATATTTTTAATTTTAATTTTGGGTACCGAAACCACGGTTGTGAAAGTAGGGAAAGTAAGGCAGTTGTCGAAGGGGTGATGTTAACCACATCATCCAGTACGCCGTTAACGGTGTGCCAGATGACTGAATTTCGAAAAGTGATATTTCGGCAACCCTGACTCACCGTGTCTCAGGCCATATTCCCACGTGCGGAATAAAGCGCTCTGAACTATCTTGAAATGGCGTTCAAGTCCAAAAATGTTATTGAAAAGATGTAAAATTTTACCTACCTTGTAACGGTATAAACAAGAAACTATCAAACCGTTTCTTTGCGAGAAGGGGTTTTCAATTCCGCTTACGGCAATTTTTCCCTAAATTGAAGCTACGTAAAGCTCAATCCATGCCACTAAATACAGTAAAAGCAATCATAAGCTGCGTAATTGACTCTTAAATTTGGTTAAAGTAAGGTGTCACAATGTGCGAAATTGACGGCCAATACAAAAGGGTCGCAGCCAGCTGATTTCGTTCTCGTACAAAGAAGATCCACGGCAACCGATACTGGATAACCGGCGAAGATTTTGGCCCAGTTTCAGGCTTAGAATACCGCAACAGTAGTTGCAGCTCAAGCGGTGAACGGTCGGCATACACGTTGCGAAGATGGCGTCGTTACTAGACATATTGGACATGAAGCAATAGCTGACGGGATGGAATGGAGTTCTCTCGCTAACCGATCCAAAATTAAAAATTAAATTTTTTGATACACCAACAGAACGTGAAGAAAGAATTTCAAAATCATTTTATTATTGAAGCTTTCATATATCCTGATAAAAAAGCCAAAAGTGCTACACTACCATTAAATGCTTCTGCATGGCAAACTACATCGTTTTAGTATCATATTTCCAACCGTTTTTATTTATAATAAAATTAAAAGAATTATTTTCAGTAAATCTGTTAGTGCAATATGTAACCCTAAATATTCCCCTTTACCTTCATCATTCTTTTCTTTAGAGTGTGTGCAGTTTTTCCCGCAAGAGCTTTTGCATAGTATTATGCGTGGAAGTTTATATCGACGGCACATTATAATACGATTCATCAACTGTAATTTTGCAGGCACAATATACCATATTGAACAGTTTACCTGGTGCAGGATTCCTGTCACACATTTTCTTCTGGTGCTAAATCTGGAAGCCAATTGCATAACGTTTCGGATTTTGTTAGGTTAACTTTAATTCTAACGCCACTTGTCGTGGGCCATTTAGTTCTAGGCCTTCTTAGACAAAGCCGTCTCTATTCGTTCGCTTTTACGAAGTCAGTCGCACAATGTCAGTATATAGCAGAGCGACGCTTGGTTAGGCAACCAAAGTCTGCATATTCTTGAGAATTTTACTTTGCGAGCAAGTATACTGCATGCGCAGCTTTGAATTAGAATTTTTTGAAACCTACTCTCCGACATAAAACGCATTGGTCTTCAATCAAGAGCGTCGCTCTCCGAAACGGGCGCTTACGCACCAGCACCGCCTCCTAACCGAACTATGGCAAAGTCGTGCCAGAAAAAAGTTTTCCGCAGGTTGTAACATCGACATAATCTTGTGCATTGTGGTATTTTGCAAGTATAACATTACCGTCCCTAAAACAACGCGATTTAATTGAAATTTATTAAGTTGTTCTGCGCGTACTATCTTTTGGGTGTTATATTGGATTAAAATATTACACACAGAGAAGTTCCTCCGTCTAAATGGCTACATTCCAACACCGCCAGCCATTTCTGTTGCATCTCCCTTAGGTGTCTTTTCGCCATCTAGGCCATCCATTCTGACGGGCTCTCTTGTTCCACATGTCGGGCTTCCGATTACTCGCACAGACGACGAACATCGCAAACGCATCGACAATTTGACCCAAAATGACCGACGGTTTGCGATGCGCTTTTGAGTGATTTGCCGGTCATTTTGGATCAAATTGTCGACGCGTTTGCGATGTTTATCGTCTGTGGCAGTGATCGGACGTCTGCTGCGTTTTTCGTCATCAATTACGACTTTTCCGGGATCGCAACCACGAAATGTTATTACCCATTCTTTTACAGTATCAACAGAGTCGTCACCAGAAACGGCCTTTAAACGGCGATAAATCTCAGTATGAATCACGTTCTCAGCACTTAAAAATTCTTTAACCTCTGTTTAAGTCGCTTTGACATAGCACAAGAACACGTCTCCATACTTCCGCTACTAAAAAATGAACTGGTGCACGAAACTCCTTCAAACTTGGCATGAGCATAAAGGAAGGATGTAGCTTCCAAATACAACCATGCGCGTCTCCGTGGGTCGTTTCGCTACAAGCATTTGTGCATTACTTTTCAGCCCACCCACGTACATCACCTCATAGCTTGTGTTCTTGTGACGTCACATAGAGAAAACTAGCCCCATTATTACTGAACCAAAATTTCATGTAGCTTGGTGTGCTTATTATAGATTTTTAAATATTAGTTTGTGTCTATTTTATTATTATGTTGTAAAACAAATAAGTAGAACAAATTTTTCTAGCGAAGTTAATAGTTTAAATAAACACATTTCACCATTTTCATGCGACTCCGTGGGTATTTCCTCAAGACTGGAGACGTCTTGAAAAGCTGGAGTTTCATTAGGCAACCTTGTGGCGCCTGACTTAATTAGCATTCTTGACATATTCTTACTTTATAATAGCAAAGAAACGCATTTCAGGTACCTCGAACCGGCGTTATCTCGACTGTTAAGTTAGTCAGAGCAATTTTTGTTACGGGTTATCTTAATTTTCGTTTCTTCATGTGACAAACCGCTGCCTCCTGAGGGGCTGCTTTGTATTTTGAGTAACAAATTGATAAAACGCAGAAGATTTACTTTTGCCAAATAACAGGCTATAATCTGACACTACAGTGATATGTTGTTCGTCTACAATTTTAAAGCTGCTTTTTCAATCAGCGTATCAGCATCGGCATTTGCATGAATGACAGAAAGACCCTCCTTAAGTACTTTCCAAGCATATTAATATAGCGTTCTCCGGTTTTGCTGTTGGATAGTAACCTCTTTCTTGATATGCACGGCTGAGTATCTATCAAACATTACAGTAAGAGATGACTGCTGCATGCGTAATAATTTATACTCCCTCTTTCGAACTTAATGTTAGATATCCATAAAAATGCTGGAATTTCATTCATGGAAACCTACAGGGTATCCAATATAAATTGAGGCTGGAGGAACAGCTTGGTTTAAGTTTTGATTTTCATTTGCCATTTTTATATTTGATATTACACGGGGAGGTCTTAAAGTTATTCTATTTTGAGGTAAGTAGGTTATTTCGTGTTGAGTTATTTCGAGTTGTAACTTGACTTGTTAAATCGTTAAACTGTTCAGATTCGTTATCTGAAAGCGAAGTGTCTTTGTCAATCATTAACACTTGCTTTTAAAAATTTGTTTATGTTAGTAAACAATTCAATCTACTTAAAATTAGGGGTTCCTAATTGAATTCAGGATGCCTACGCATGGATGCAAAGTCGGTTGGCGATTATTAAATATACCTAACGTATACGCCGGAACCTCATCTCATTTGCAACCACCTGAGCTTATAATTAAGAAATGTAAGGCTATGTTAGTATCAGTTTAAAATATTCGTTTAAATTCACTTTGCAACAAAATAATATGTGTAACTTTCTTATTTATTCATTGTTGTTGATCTCGGTGGATCTAGCTGTCGATCTCGATGGATCTAGTTATCTTCGATAGACGGAGTTGTTCCCAATGAACTGGATTGGTCGCGATGTTCGGCTCGAAATCTGAAACCAGCGGGCTCGACGCTTCGGCGATGCTTATCCTATAGTCGGCTCGAGGGTACAGCTGCGGTAGTAGATCTTCGGAGGCAGGGATGTTGCAATTAAGGGTCGACACCCATGGTGCAAAATTGGTTTTAATGGTCGAAAACTCTTGAAACCCTTGCAACTATCCTACCGACCGCGCCAGTTATGTTTATTTAACGACGATTAGTGTTTTCAAAAAGCATTTATTTGTACTTAAAACACTAAACACTTTACAGACGTAGGAGCTCTTCTCCACACACTTAATTCTGAACAGGCTAACCTGATTGTCGAAACAGAACTGGATGCAAGAAGCATCTTAACAATAAGGAAAACTCTTATCTTAAGGGAATGGAAGCTAATTTTTGTTCTCCCAGGCGTTATCATATATGTTCTAAGAACAGCATGCAGATCTAGTAGAATATAATCTTATCTCTAAGCTAGTAAGCGTTTCTAGATACGTAACTAGCGTGCTGGTTATATACTGAAATTTATGATACAAAAATGCATCACCACGCTCACCTCTGATTGTCGATGACTTGGTTTTGTAGTATAATGAGTAAATCACAAATAAATCTTGTTGAAAATAAAGCATGGAAAGTCTACCGTCACATTTATTTTAAAAGATAGCATATTGCATGAAATTTTTGAGAACATTTAAGCTAAGATAGCAAGGACGAGTTTTGTTGTACTGATTAAGATGTTAAAATAAAAAATTTATGTTAGTTCAAACAAAACTTTAACGCTATACCACTACTGTAAGCTTAATTTTCTGAATTATGGCGCGTTTACATATCATCTATGCACATGTACCGTATTTAAAAGGTTACAGTACTTGTTTAAAATAAACATACTGTATATGAAACTTCGCCATATTTTATAAAACTACAACAACATAACGTCAACGACAACTATAAAATTCAGTACTTAAGACATACTTTCCCTGATTCGAATCACCATATTTTTTGTAGATAAAATATCAGACCTTCGATTAGTTAAACGCCCAAGTGACCTTTACTAATTAACGAACTGAGAAGAAAAGAAACTTGAGTTCGTTTAATTGTTGAATATATTAGTAATTTTATTTTTATCGCCTTGTTATAGTGTAAAGCCAGTTCAAGACACCGCAACAAGCTAAAAGGGGATCCAATAACTCAGATCAGAAGAGATAGGCAATTCCATATTTTTATTTGCACGCCGAACGTCAAAATGGGATTACAGCACAATGGTACAAGAAGATCTGGGAAAGTTGTTGAGCGCCACCTATTGATGTAGAACATGTAGATGGAGCTTTACAACAGGATAAAAAATCATAGATTCAAGGTAATTGATTTGGATAAGTTACATACAACTTACTTTAATTTCTAAAAATGCTTGCTTCAGGAGAGTTTTGGCTCTTTATCGCTTTACACGAAGTAAATATCTCGTCAAATATTTAAAAATTCAAATATCAGAGCGCCTACTAATTGTAAGTACATGTCATTCATCATGAGTTAAGTTACAAGAACCTTTGTAACTAAGACAGTGGAAACTTCTACGAGCTAGCTTTGCATCTAGCTGCTAATGTCATGCGAACATGTAGGTCAAAGAAATATATCTTGAGTGCAATGACGAAATCCACAACTTGCAATTTTTATGGGCTTTTAATGCTTCTGCGGGGAGTGCACACTGATTAAAAAAGACCTAAAAGAGCCTGAACTTTTCACTGAAGGCGATTGATCAGGAAATGTTGTAGACAGGCAAATCCAAAGTAATTCAAAGATGCAGTCACGGTCATATCGCAACAGAAAATATTTCCAAAGTCTTCCACAAGACCCCTTCTTTTTCAATATTGTCGAAGAAATGCAGGTCGGAGCGAACAAACTGACAAATACGAAACTGAGCACGCTGGGTCGGCTAACAAACTCTAGCACAAAATACTTTCTGGTAAAAAGAAACGGATCGATCCTTACGTTCTCATAGCAGCGCCTAGACAACCGAGAAAATATTCAAAAGCAATGTAATTGCGCCTTAAAATATCAGTTTTTAATTCATGTTAGCATATTTTAAAAAATTATTAAAACATGTTACGGTCTAAATCGAATTTTACTACACCGCGTCGGCACATACAAAAATTACGTAAAAGCTAAACGGCCGACACGGACAATATTTCACATAATCGGGACAATGACTCACCTCGGTCCAAAGCTCAACGGAAATAAAAAATAGATGTGCACAACCTCACGACACTAGGGCGGCAAGCGTCGCCAACTTACCTGTGACGCTTAAACACCCAGGTTTCGCCGTTCATTTATCTTTACACAGTAACCTGAAAGTGGGCATGCACAGACTCGTCGGAAATCATAAGGCCTCGTTCAAAATACCGTTCTATTGGTCTCACACATGTAAATTAGTGATACACAAATGGCAGACACATTCTTATATGAACTAAACTATATAGCCTAGCTGGGAGACGCTGTCACGCTAATTATAATTAAACAAACACATGAAATTAGTTCACCGCGGCCTCAGCGACGCTTGTAATGTTTCTACACAGAACGCACCAATTATGCGCGAACAACTGAATAAATTTAGCGAAGAGGCCTCGGTAGGCCGTTATGAATCAGCAAATTATCATATAAATTAATCCTGAACAGTTGAATGAATTTTATTACTAATAGCATCGACAAAGCGGTATTGTATTGGCAAGTAAATACATATAAATTAGATCTGACCAGTTCAATGAATTTGATTAATACTAAATACACTAACTAAGCCTGAACAGTTGAATGAATTTGATTATTAATGGCCTCGAACAAGCGGAACTGCGTTAGCAAGTAAATACATATAAATTGGGCCTGAACAGTTGCATGAATTTGATTGTCAATAGCATCGACCAAGCGGTACTGTATTATCAAGTAAATACATATAAATTAGGCCTGAACAGTTGAACGAATTTGA
Organism: Agriotes lineatus; assembly: GCA_940337035.1. Lineage (NCBI taxonomy): Eukaryota > Metazoa > Arthropoda > Insecta > Coleoptera > Elateridae > Agriotes > Agriotes lineatus. Next base: position 100,244,102 of record OW679196.1, on the reverse strand, counting down.
TCATCAATGCTAATTACACACGCTACCTGAATGGGTCCGCCGAGCGATGGCGTCACCACGGCTAGCGGGCTCACCAAATGCAACGAACGTACTTGGGAGGTGTGGGAGTCGAGCGGCACTTGAGGATAATTCAACAACGTGGCAGCAAGGTTTGAATTAAGTCCCTTTCGGGAAAATCGAAACGGACGAGACCGAAGACTTGTACAGCTCTGCAATATGAATCCCCAGCTATGGGAGAAAGGGTTCTTCACGGCCCCACAAGATTATGCAAAACTGGCGGTCATACCAACACACAAAGTACCACAAGTTCACTCCACAAGAAAACCACACCACCTCTCGTTTCAACGATCCGTCCAGAAGTCCAACAATTAACAAACACCGGAACAAAGCGGCCTCAGTGTGAACACAGTCCGCCGTGCTTTCGGGCACGGCGGCTACCAAGCGCCAACGTTCGAAGAAATGCTCCTGACCACAGCCGGTGACTGACTAATTCCAAAACAGTCGCCATGCCGAGTGCAGCTTTAGCCAATGAAATTGCAGCCCACCCCACGTGACAACGGCGAGGCAAGCAGCGGACGAGAGAGAGCGGCGGAAGTTTAAATTATTTAAGGAAGATATCTCTCTCGCTCCCATGGCTATGTTTTGAAATTGATGTAAACAGGACGAAACAAAATGCAGCTGCAACTACGACGGCATAGAGATTAGAACGGACCTACTAGAGAAAGTTGCGCGAGTGACAAATAGTTAGAATTTTAGATGCAAATAGCTGAAGCACTATACGAGACAAATAGCTGATGTACCATACGAGAAAATACGACTGAAAAGGAACCTGTATACAAGCAAACTCGTGAACTTTGTACCAAAACTACTCCAAATGGTCACCTAACGGTAAAATATAAAAATGGCCCGAACAACAATTACCACTTACTACCTATTTCTTAATGCAGGGTGTTCCGTTATAACTAAAAGTCCATATACTCGAAACGCAATTGTTACCGAGTCACGGTTATTGTAACCTTTTATTATTACCTTTCAAAAACTATGTCCACATATTATACATTCTCTGCATATAAGATTGGGCGTTAGAACCAAAATTATATATAAAACTGCTAATAAAAAAAAGAAAACCTAGAGTATGGAATCCACACCTACACGCACATATTACTAATTATTCTTTTAATATTGTAATTGCCGCCTATAAACAATGTATTTATGTTCCCAATAAAAGTTTTTCATTGAGGACTAAAGTGTCATTACCAAACCGACCCCAGCCATCGAAATCGGCCGTGAGGGCCACTGGGGTTGAGCATGACGGAGCAATATGATAAAAATTTGCCAGCAAGGTCGGTGCCGAACCGGTCCATTTCGGAAAAGCGCTAGGCTTTGCTAAAACTGGCCCGTTTCATACTACATCAGTTTTTCGTAATTTTCCAGCACGATTCCTAGTTCGTTTATCGCCGGGGGATTTTATAGTGCCCATCCCGCAGGAACACCTCATAACCTATCCTAGGGAACGTGTCACGAGCCTATTGATTCCGACCAAGATTTATTACCTCGGCTGGAGATCTGCTGATGCTAATGCTTGTTACATTCCGTGGGCCGCTGATTGATGGAACCATAAACAAATTATAATTAATTTCTTTTCGATCTGACGCGCTAACGATATTTATTCGGCAATACCTGTCGCGATTTTAGCTTCGAAACTGCGGTTTGGCGCTGCGGTCGCGCTGCGAATGGGGCAAAGAGGACTTTTTACTGGAAATTGTATTTCCATTTAGGTGCGCTACAATAAAGTTTTGTATGAAAGCCCTGACCGCGATGCGGCTAGCCACGCCAGCTTCAGTTTCACAACGTTCATTACCGGCCCTGTTTTGCGGATTCGCAAACCATAACTCACAAATGAGGGAGACAAATTTACTTTCTGCTAACCGTCACATATCGATTCCACAGTGCTATTGGTAATTGATCGCGGGCTTCTTGCGGTTGCCTCAATGCTTCTTCTGCGGCTTTGCCGTTTAGCAACGCAAGTGCTACCTACGACCCATAATACAATAATCAATAATTGAAAGTATCCACAAAAAAATAAAATTAGCAGATTGAAGCAAAACTAAATTACAACGAACACGTATTTGCATAGCTAAATCATACTACACTAACTTACGGTGTTAAATCAAATATACTCTTTCACTAATTATTATAAAGAAATACTATCATTTACAGTTCATTTATATAACTACCTTATTTCTAAATGCGATAAGTAGGAAGTGACGTAACTCCTAAATCAATTTGACATTTGAAATTATGTCATGTAATTATTATTGTTTAAGCCGCGACTAGTTAGTTTTATAAGCAATGAGACGCCTGATTCCCAGCCGAATGGATTATCCTTCAACTAACAGCTTCCTCCATATCTAAAGACTGAATTCCTTTTAAAATGTAATAACTATTTGATTTTATGAATCAAATACAAGTTTCAGATACTTCATAAACTTAAATTCGTTTGTCCAGTTTGTTAGTAAAACATAGAAGTTTGATCTGATATTGCAGAATAAAATACAGGTTATCAAAAAGTAATATAATCAATTGTTAATATTTCCAAACTTGATTGAATTAAATGTGAAGTTCTAAATGTTATTCTACCTCCAAAATGTTCAAATTTCAAAATATAACTGTCGAAAAGGTTGAGCACACAAATCACTATTGAATTTAAAAAAATAATTCTTCTAAAATTAACTTCTAAATATAATTACAATAGTTTAAAGATTTGTTGCACTAAACTTACTTTATAATTTCTTATTATTTTCTAAGAAATTGACACTAACCTTCTGAATATTTATTTCTTGTACCTGAATGCTCTACCTCAGCTATTAACTAGACAGATTCTAGTCAGCAAATCCCTTCTGGTTGTTTCCGACCAAATCAAAAGCTCGTTGTAGCTCTTTGAAAACTCAATTACTTGAATAGATTCTAATATTTGCAATAAAATATTCTAGGTTAAATTAATTCAAATAACCTTGAATTATGTACTTGAATAATATTTGACTTGAAGTCAAATTTGATAGTAGAGAATGCTTTATTACTACCACGTATCAAATCAGCAATTATTATTTTCTCACAATTAATGGGAATTTAACCCTTAACGTGACTATTTCTCGTAGATTCTAAATTCAAGTTATTTTGTTACTCACAAAAACAAACAACCTTGTGGTTGCCCTTACTATAGCACCAGTTAAACATACAACTGTTATATGACATGATATCCATTAGATATTTGGATATAAATATTTAAATTAAATGTATCATATATCCTGTATGCTGCATTACATACACCGAGAAACGAAATTGACCATAACTAAATTAACCATCCTGAAATAGATATAGACCACTGACACATTAAGATCGCCAGCGTGGCCGAGCGGTTAGGGAGCTCAGGCTGCGGTGCCACGGTACGAGGTTCAATGTACACATCTGACAACTGGCGGGCGGCGCACCCAGTCGCTCTAAAGTTGGGTACCGAAACCACAGTTGTGGAAGTTGGAAAGTAAGGCAGCCGTCAAAAGTGCAATGCTAACCGTATCACCTAGTACGCCGTTAACGACGTGCCAAATTGAGTTTTGGAAAGAGATATTTCGGCGAGCCTGCCTCAATAGTCCTACTGTACTCAGTACCGAACAGTATGCCATCAGTCAAGCTTTAAAGTGTATACGTACATTTTAACTGCGAGAAAAATTACTACTGTATACCAACATATTTCATGAGTACGATAATCGACCTACGTGTTAGGTCCTCAAATGAGAAATATGTTCAAGTCGTAACCGAATTCTTACCTTAACTAAATAATAATTAGAAACACATAAATTTCCTTTGGATGTCAAAGGAAATAAAACAACGGATCAGTTAGCAAAATAAATCAAATATAATGGAAATTGTATCTCTAAGAAGTAGATTAACAGGTTGTCAACTTACAGTACATTTCTGTAAGCACTAAAAAAGCATTGAAAACAAAAGGGCACAAACGAATCTCTACCAAATAACAATAAGTGTATCGAGGCATTCAACTCAAGTAGCACATCATTTTCTGAAAGAAAAGCTCAAATCATTCTCAGGTGACAGTAACAAGTAATAACACCAATCTAAATAACAACACCAATATAAACTACAACAGTTTAAAAATAAATGCTGTGGCGATTAACATCGACTCAGTGGTTGAAAAATTATCGTTCAGGTACGCAGCTCGTGAAGCGAACTGTACATAACGCCCTGTGTCCGAAATTCTGACTAAATTCTGTAACAATACGGGTGAATCGTCTGCACCGATTCACTGTTCGCAGTATTCAATATCTTAACTTAAAAAGCAACACAAACCTGATTATAGTTTCCTTGTTGAGCTCCTTTTGCCCGCTACAGGAGTTTACGCCACTAACCCAGATGATAGGAGCGATAGGCCGCCAAGCATTCGAAGGTTGGAACTGCAGGTGTTCAATTCAAACCGGGCAAGACCGATGCGCTCAACTGCGGGAATCGCAATTTTTGGCAAGCTTCAAACCTACGGATTCTTTGGGCTCCGAACTAGCGACTAAAGAAAGAAAAAATCCTAAGATAGAATCATGGACGCTTTCAATAGAACATCGATGATATATATCAAAGTATAAAATTGCCTACAGCGAATTAAATAAAGCGGCCTTAATCCGCGAAATAAATAGAATTTATTGTTTAAGTATTGTCATTTCAAGTCAGTGTCAATTAATTGTGTATTTAGCAAGTACGCATTTGCGAGGCCGCCAAGTGGGTTTTGTAGCATCCCGTTTGTATCGTGGGGAGCCGGCAACCAGGTACTGTCACGCCATATATATATATATTCGGGTTACATATAACATACAATACACCATAAGTATAATGCATTATAAAACAGCTAGACGCCGCATCCCCGCTCCCTTTCGCCATGCCTCTCGATCCCATACTCGATCTTCATCTAAATTTCTCTCTCTCATAGCCTGTCGTACTCCCTCATTCCAAGACTTCCTAGGTCGTCCCTTTTTTCTCCTTCCTGGTGCAGACCATTTAAAAATTTTCATTGGCCATCTACTATCTGGCATCCTTAATAGATGACCAAACCAGACTAAGGATCTTCTTTCAATTCTGTCCAGGGTAGTTTCATTTGCTGCCATACGATTTCGAATCTGTTCATTCGGTATTCGGTCAAGCCTAGATAAGCGAGCACTTCTGCGTAGATAATCCATCTCTACTGCGTTTATTCTTTTTTTTCATTAGTTCACTAATAGACCAGACTTCCGACCCGTAGCAGAGCACTGACTCCACCATAGTTTTTCCAATTCTGAGTTTAGTTTTGTTAGAGATATGTCTGTTCCACCACACTGCGTTTAAGCAACCTATGACTTTTTTGCTTTGTTGAATTATGTGCTTGATTTCTTCAGTTCCTAGTCCGTTTTTATCAATAATAGCCCCTAAGTACTTGAACTACTCAACCTGCTGCACCCTAACATCGTCACTAATAAGTACTTCAAATTTGGTGTCTGAATTGACTACTAAATATTCTGTTTTTGTTAGGCTGACCTTCATACCCCATTTCTCATATTCTGTATAGAGTCTTTTGATCATGAACTCGAAATCATAAGCATCCTGAGCCAGGAGTACTTGGTCGTCCGCGAAGCTTAACGTTGTTAGTGTACTATCATTTATAGGGATCCCCATGCCAGTGCAATGTCGTTTCCAGTTTGTTAGGGCCACTTCAAGATATATGTTAAATAATAGCGGTGACAGGCTACAGCCTTGTGTGAGTCCTTTTGTAGTATTTATTGGGTCAGATAGATGTTTTCAGCATTTCACATAAGATTTATTGTCTTTATATAGTTCTTGGATTAACTCAATCATATGAGGGTTTGTATTCATTCGTTCTAGTGCTTTCCACAATTCACACCTTGGAATAGAGTCGTAAGCTTTTTCCAAGTCAATAAAAGCCAAATGAACTTCTAGTCCTCGTCCGATCATTTTTTCCAATAGTTGTTGCAATGAGAACAGATTGTCGATGCAAGATCTACCCGGCACAAACCCGCTTTGATCTTCACTTATTTTATTGACCATATCATCTCTAAGTTTGGCCTGAAGGATTTTTCCAAATAATCTACTTAAGCTGCTGTTCACACTTAATCCCCTGTAACAGTTTGGGTCACGCCATATCCGTATGGAAATTTCCATGCAGGGCGTTATTCAAGGTTAATGACGTGGACCAGTAAAAGTGCTACTCAGCAGCTCACATGTCACGAGCCCGATACAAAGGATGCTGGCAGTCTAAGCGAGAACCGCTTACCCAAGGCTGTGTAAAAGTTTCACTTTTGTAAGAGAATGCGATTAATGGACCAATAAATAAGCACGCAAAATAGTTTATGCTCGTAATCCTAATTGGGTTCTATTTAATGCATATAGGCTCTGCATTTGCACGCAAGTGAATTCATGCTAAGGTTAATTCGTTTTGTCTTTCAGTGAAAAAATATTTTTGTTTATTGCGTATGTTGTTCGAAGTTGCCTTCAGCACCCGAATTGAAGGTCAGCTTCCTGTGTGTTGCAGCTAGTAATGCTGCATAGTCACAAGTTAAAGTAATTTGAAAACAATTTTATGTGTACTGAGCTAGCTAGGTAAACAAATCCAGCATTAAGTAAGTCGTGCTACAAAAATTAAATACTACGGAAGGTCTGCAAGAAGCCAAATATACATTAAAAAACTACAAAAATTAAGGAAAGTAATTAAGAGAAAGAGGAATAAAGCGAAGATTACTCCAGTGAGATGGTCTCTAGCCATTCCTGCTAATTACGTGCATACGGGCGATATGTTACATTTCAATTTTCGTAACTTTTAGCGCCTCGAGGTAGGCAATCCAGCGTGCATTTTGAGCTTAGCTCTTTACCGGCGATTGCAGCGCACAATTCTTTAAGTATCACATCCTGAAATAGGTGGCGCATCGATCTGACGCGCGTTGTAACGATTTTGAATCGATCGTATTATTGGTCAACTTTGGCGTGATAAATTCTCCCACTGGTCAGGTGGTAAAAAGGGCACGCTCATTTTATCGATTTTTGCAAACAAGCGAATTGACTTGGTGTGATGTGCTTTTCTTGCCGTAAGCGTCCATTTTGGATGACATCGTAAGACGTTTCGTTTTGTGCCAAGTGTTGAGCTTCGTCTATCCGCTTTTCGTCCATTTTTGATGGCATCGTAGTGCTTCCTTGTGCCTGGAGTTTCCATGGATGCGTTTCGCTAGATATTGCTATGCAAAAATTCCACGTGATCCCTGGTACGTAATATTGTTCGTTTAAGTGCAAATTCCTAATTGGAAGCTTCTTATATTAGGAGACTTTTTGGGCGGCAGACTTTTTGAGCAGCAAACTACCTTGGCAGCAGACTTTTCTTTGGGCGGCAAATGTCCTTGGCGGCTCGAATTTACTTGCAAGCTCCGCTTTCAAGGGGGCGATTTGCATGTCCCCATCGATGATTTTGCGATGCTAAAGTAAACCACAAGTTAGTTTTCCCCGTGCCAAAATTTGGGAACTATGCTGAAATTTCACCTGCAGGAGACCGCTGTGGAAAGGACTTCCTACTTCGTTGGGGTTTGATTATCTCCTCAGTTGCTGTAGAAATTGTTTTTAATTGTTATTAATGTGCTTAATTTGCTCCGTTGCTGCCGAGTTTAGTAATGCAGCTGATTTGTTGTTTTAATGCTGTAATTGACTTTATGGAAGGATCCGTCGTTGTTAGTTGATTTTGCTAATTGATATTTAACATTTAAAATCCTCATTTATGGTATTACTGTGACTTGAACGAAGTAATAGTGTCACACGAACGGCTCAATTTACAAGACAATGTGGCTTCTGGAAGTGCGTATTACACAGATCTGTTTAAACGGTACAATCACCAGGTGTAGATCGCGTTAAACATAGAGCCACGAAAGCATAAGGCTTGTTCTCTTGGCGTGTGCAGAACGCAACGTTTAAGGGACATTTTTTCTACTTGTTCTAAATTTACCTAATCACTCATTACTGAATTTTATTACATTAATTAAAAGTTTGGGTCCTAATTAAGGTCAAGAATTTGAATGGTTGTTTAACATGTATTTATGCTAAATAGGGCTATGTGTTACATTTATCTGGATCGCATACTTGTATGTTTTAATTATCTGGATCGCATACTTGTTATTTATCCATATGTACAGGTCGTGTCGTATATTTTGGAACCGTTGTGGTTATTATATGTGCAACAATGTACTCTGACTTTTATTTGCTACCGCATCGAGTCTCTGTTTTCTTGAATGAGCTATTTAGGGTCGCCGTTACACGTTTCATCTGGGAGTATTAAAGTTGAAGCTAGACAACGGTGTGGCGCCCTTTCCGGATCCTGCAACATCAGATAATTCGTTTTTAGTAACCCACTCCCATCTTCGGCTGAGAGGCCGCGAGCGTACACTCCCAAGCTACCCCTTTTTGGTGGCAGAGATTCTTAAGCAGGTATTAGCGCAGAGTGACATTGTGTTGTAATGCATTGTTTAGTTGTTTAATTGTTGTATCGTATTGGTAAATAGGGGTAACAGATACCATAAGAAAGATTTCGAACAAGAAGTACTGAAGGTGTGCATTACAAATAAAGACTTAAATTCTGTGTAAATCCCAGGCTTTGCATAAAGAACTGAGACAGTACTAATACCTAACAACATGGAAAGCAAAATCAAAAATTAATTAATATCTAGACAAATTTATTTATAATAAGGAAATATAAATATAGGCAACCGGGACCAAGGTGATAAAAATTATAATAATATATTAGAGAAAGATGAACATTTAGCAACGTAGGGAATATAAAATAGCAGCGATTTTCAAATAATATTTAAGATAACGCATCATGTAAGAAACATATATCTTCCAAATGGCAACGAAATAAACAGTAATATATTGCAGGCTAAGCAAGGTACAATTAAAACAGATAAAACAAGCAGCGTGTATCAAATATTTCTGAATGACAATGGATCATGGGAAGATAGACATATTAAATGCTAACGAAGGCAAACAGTAATAAGTTGAGAATTAAACAAGGTACTTATTTAAAACAGATATGCATTAAGGATATATCTTAAGGTCGTTGCTGTTTAATATGGTCTTATTATTCTTATTTATTTTAGTATAGGCGGAGATTCTGTTACTACCACACACTGAGTGCAATTCTATAAGCCATCTTGAGCCGCGGCCATTTAATATGGGATGGAACTATATAAAAAAAGAATGATGAAGATGATATGGAAATAACAGCAACGCAAATGTTCTGCAACGCCAATGATGTGAATCAGAAAATCAGGATGATTTACAACGAATTCATTACATATTTAAAACAACGCTATAAATACAACACAGAGATATCACCAGCAAAAATCAAAAGCCTTCTCATGTGTAACCAGCCATTATATAAATTAATTTGTAAATTAAAACAAATTTCACGTTTAGATTTAAGTAAAATTTGTGAGAACTAGTATAGCAAACCTCCACTTCAAAATTACCAGCAAATACCTAAATTTTCGATTATTTTACGGTTTGATTATCTTTTTTTAATCTTTTAAAGCGGAGAATTTCAATTGTTGAGCACTTTATTAAAAGGCTGATTATGGTGCATGTTAATTCTGCCCTAAATTTTCTTATCTGCGCCTCTTTAGATCATCGCTTCTCGCACGCCGAGCTGCAGATTTTACGCCACCCTTAATGGTCCATTGAAATTCTCTATCTGCTTTTATCTGTTTTATTGTATTTCCGTGCAAAAGTAACTTATATTTCTGCACTGAAAACGGGCGCGAGAGACGGTTTTACGAAATTAGTAGGGCTCAGATAAACCCTCATTGTGGTTATCGCATAGATTTTGCGGAATTTACGCGATTAGCTTCAGATTAAAAATGATTTGAGTTAAACAGGTATTTGGTAGAATAACCTGTTTCATTTAGATATTTTAGAAAACATGTCGCTGTGCTATCTTGTGTGGAAATGAAAACGGTATAAACCTGCAGAAAGGCGTAAACTTTAGCGTTTACTTCTTTTGTAGTATAAAATTCTTTCGCATATTATAAAATTTGCAAAAGTTTGCTTTTGGTATTATATGTACCTTTAGATTACGATATTAATAAATTTGATATGCGGTTTCTTTGCTTTGCGTTTCTTTCTCGTAAACTGAGTAGTTTAAGAAAGTTTCTGATAGGACATTAGCATATTATGGATTTTTTTAAATTACAATATCAAATAGCATGAAAAGTCTACCTATGTTTTTCAACTCAAATAGCTCCTTGATTCTTTAAGATCTATCAATGCATCATCACCAGTCAACCCTTGAATCTAAAGCAGTTGTAGCATATTCATACAGTCAGCAATAATATATAGTCGAGTCAAATAGGGATGATTAGATGAAAATAATTGATGAAGTTTCGAAATTTTCCAAAGATGTTCATTTAGGCGTACTGTTAAGTCCTTTTTTATCCAGTGCCAAAAGGAAGGGCATGCAGCGGGCTACCATGAACTATCTCAAATACATAAATGCAGCAAGGCAAATGAAAGAAAGAAGACAGCAAGAAGGGTACAACACGGAAAATAGAAGGGCCCACAGAAAAAAAAAGCAGATAGAAATAAGTGAGGATAGGGACCTCTAAAATGATACTGCTACAAATTAATCCAAATAGAAGAAAGCCTGCACACCATCTTATGCAAAAGGCAGTGCAGGGGTATAAAATAGACGTGGTACTAGTAAGTGAAACAAAAAGACATTATTATTATTATTATTATTATTATTATTATTATATCAACTTAGTTAAAAATGGACCATGGTTTACAAACAAAGATGGTAAGGCTACTATCCGAGTATACGAGAGTGAAATGAAAGTGAGAGAGACAGGAAGTAAAGTGGGATTTGTATGAATTAAAACCAAAGAATATGTAATACATTTCTGCTATTATTCCTCAAATGTAGATATAGGTACTTATGAGAGTAGGATCGGAGTATATCAGGTATGAAACTACGAAAGATAGAAGCATAGAAGGAGATCAAAATAACATACGAACTAAGAGGAAAGGATCGAAAATTGAAAAAGGGAAGATGCAAAACTTTGAGAGTGAAATAGAGAAGCATGTAAGAGACTATGCGGGGGACTGCACTAAATTAATATCAAATGTATGTGACAAAGTATTTAAGAAGAAGATGACAATAAAGAGAGGTAGAAGACAGGTGTACTAGTGGAGCGATAACATAGCTTAAGAAGAGCATGTAACAGAAACAAGATAGCCTTGGTAGGATGCAATGGCAGAAGAAACTCTACGCAACAGAAAAAGGTCAGTTGCATGGCGAATATGCAGAAAGGCGCAAATAATTGTGGAAATACATTTAAGAAAGCTCAGGAGGAAGCTTGAAGGAAAGTATGTGAGGAGGTAAACAATAACCCATGGGGGAGAGATATAGAATAGTTGCAAGAAAGCTAAAGTAATCTCCTAAAATTGAATTGTATAAGGATGTAATACTGAAACAGGCCAGGAATTTATTTCCGGAGAATAGAGAATATTTCTGGATGAAGAGAATATCTAACATGGAAGGAAATGAGCCTGAGGAGTTCAAGAAGAAGAACTGTGGCTAGCAGTTTCAAAACTAAAAATAATGAAGCGCCGAGACCAGAAGGAATCCTTCTTCGTAGTTATAAAAGCGACAGCCCTACAAATCCTGTATACTGTATACGGATTTTCAATAAACTATTAAGAATAAGGGCTTTCCCAGCTCTATGGAAAATGGCAAGTCTGGTGCTTATAGAAAAACCCAAAAAGAAAGAGGAAAACAGACAAGGAGTCAGACCCATATGTCTACTAAATACTGGCTAATCTATACGTGAGATTACTTGCCAACAGAATAGTGAACGAATTAGAAAGCAAAGAAGAACTTTCAGATAAACGATATGGCTTTAGAAAGGGAAGAAGCACATAAAGACCACAATGGAAATGATGGCGAACGTAAACACGGGAAACTACAAGAATAGGGAGTTATTAGAAATGATAGCCATTGATGTGGTAAATGCTTTTAATAAAACACCTTGAAATGGTATAACGCAGAAAATAAAGGCAAAAAATATCAGTAATTACCTAATAGAAATTGTAGGGTACTATTTGAAGGACAGGTGGCCGGAAGTCACAGAATGAACAAAGATTAAAATAACGAGAGGAGTTAAGTACCCCAGAGGTGCAGCAGCTGTCAATAATAACGCCCAGAATTGCAGTAGCAAAGAGCAGTAAGAGAAGAGTTATGCCGACCGTGGTATACTCCATTGTCCTGTATGCGGCACCAATTTTAAGAAAATCCATAAAGTACAAGAAATATAGAAAAATGTTAGAAAGGATACAGCGTAGGATGATGATCGCAATTTAAGGAGCATATGGGACAACGTCCTCGAAAGCGTTACCGGCGGTTACCGGAACAATTCCGTTGGACATAATGGTGGAAGAAAAAGCAAGCACATAAGAAATGACGAACGGAATTAGGAAGACGGAAAACAAGTAGGACATAATAAGTAAGTGGCAGACCAGATGGAATGCACTAGAAGGAAATGCAGAGTGGGCTAGGAAGTAGGTAATTAATTCCGGATATAAGTAAATGGGTTAAGAAGGAACACAGGGAAATGGAATACTATATGACGCAAGTGTTTACGGGGCATGGATGCTTCACCCAATAGCTGAGGCGTATTGGGAAAGCGGATAACGCAGAATGCTGGTATTGTGCAGAAAGAGACACATCCAAACATACCATGTTTATTTGCACTACATGGGAAAGAGAAAGGAATATTATGGAAAGGGCAATTGGGGAAAATATTATAGCAAGAAATTTAACAATTATAATGATAAGAAATGAAGAGGCATGAGGGAATATACAAAATAATGTTCAAAAGAGAATGGTGTAAGGACAAGAAAAGCTAAGGTAGCCTAAATACAGAAAAGAACATAATGGGAACTAAAGAGTAAGCAATGCCAACCCAGTCCCGAGGTCACCCTTGGTCATCTATGGAGGGGTTTCAGTGGGTAGAAATCCCACAATACCCCGTGAAATAGAATATCTTTCTGCGGGGACCCTAAGAAGGTTTTCCCTCCAAACACGAAAAAACCGGGTTTCCTTAAACATACCAAAAGTCTTGAACTCAATCTGTTGCGCTCGAGCAGCCATCTTGGAGAAATGGTGCTCCAACTAGATTTTTTCCTTATATATAAATAACCATTAACGATATCGGAACTGTGTCTCATATAGAAAATAAAACTTATAAAATTCTCGACAAAAAAGTTTCATACAATTTTCCTTACCTATAAAGGTTTTGCTGTAGTTAAACACTTAATATTGAAAAAAAAAACGTTTCTGGTCAAGACCAGTCAACAATACATTAACAAATATAAAGATATACCTAGCTTTCCAACTGATCTAAATTCTAGGTATTGGTTCAGGTAAAGATAGTCAGAACCAGAATAAAATCAGCGTTCTTCAAGGCAAAATATGCAACATTTGTATGAGACTAATGGCTCGCCGTTGGCGGGAACGTATGTCGAACAATCAGAAACTATGTCTTTAGTTTGTCTTGCTCTCTACCGCTTGTTAAAAGAGAATGACATTTCAAGAGTTATCATAACTTGAATGCTTCAAAATGCTTTCTACGCCTGATGGTCTTTATTTGTCGTATACTGTATTAGATATACTGGAGGGGTCGGATGGCAGATATTTCTTAGGTTCTTTCTCTTAAAACGTCATTCGTTGTTCGAGAAATTTCTGAAAACCATAAATAAATGAAAAATAACGGATATAAAAAATATGGTTTGCTCAAATTATGCAAGTTTAGTTATTCTCACCATTTCAGAGTCATGGCTCGCACGTGGCATGAGATGACCGGGCGTTGTTCTCATCGGGATCTCTGTCCAATTAACTGCTTTTTTCATTTCAATAATTGCTTTTGAATTGAGACAAGAGGTTTCATAGAAACATCCACATACTGCAGCGCATTGCAATTCTGCATTTTTGCATCCGCAGGATGTCCAACCTTTTTTCCAATGCAGGAAATCTGTGTTAGCAGGGGCCTGGAGTGTTGGTACAGGGGTGACAAAGTCGATCACTTTTTCCCACCCCCAAAGTTTGAGATTTATTTCAAATACACGCCTATTTTCAATGGCATGGTATAGACCAAAAGCTGTGACGCTAAATTTAGCTTCTTTATTCCAATTGATCTCACGAACAGATTATATCGATGTCGATTTCAAGATGTTTCGACTGCATGTTCTTCATATATAGATACAAAAAATCCTTCTCGAGCTTGAGTTTGCATTGCATTCGCGTTGTTAAAAATGTTTACGACTTTTTGAATATCATTTTGTTTCAATAGTTCAGAGCATTTTGGTTTTTCTTTATGGTGAAGGCATGATATGGTATCGCAACCACTGCATAATGTGCAAGCAAAATCCTATGTATGTTTAACAATGAAAACATTATCTTTAAATGTCTCTATCAACATTGAAATAAATCATTTCTTTTTCATTGTACAAAAACTTGTCTTGCGGTATACGCAGTAGCAGTCAGAGTGTCAATAAAAATTAATATCAGCGCTCATATACTTCGAAGAATGTCGATGCTGTTCAGACTTCTTGGTACTGGTAGCGTTGTTAGTATAACCATCCAAAACTACCACAGAAGTTGTTCCAAAATTATGTTTCGCGTAGTTTATGTACGTAGAGTAGATTGACTGGTGTGTCTGATTTAGATGCCCAATGATCCGATGCATGAAATATTTACAGTCGATGACATGTGTTCTATAAGTAAGATTCAAACTGTCTCGTGATTATACAATGCAGACGTTGTCGCCTTTTGTATGCCCGCTTTACTGAATAGAGAAATGGCACATGAAGTTAGCTCGTACTTCAAGTAGTCGAGTAATTGCTGATCGTCTTACTTCGCAATGGTAATTTTTAAAATAGCAATAGGGGGTCAATTGGTTCTAACACCCCTAATACCCCTGAACTTTTATCGCCGAGTTGACTGTTGCAAGAGAACAAACCCGGTTAGCAAGCTTCATTTTAAAGATTTTGAAATTATCCCCAATGTAGTTCATTGAATTTGTATCTATTTCCAGTGAAACGTGGCAATCTATTTTCCCATCGTCCATAACGCCAGTACTATCGCAAAGGATTTCAAGTCGTTTTACATTTTCGTCATCTCCTTCTATTTGGGATTGTCTCGTCCTACAAGATTCTAGCTCATAGTTTCGATACCGCTAATGGTAAGCCAAATATAATCAAAAAACTAAATAGAAGTACAGTCAGACCTCGCCGTTCGCGGCTTTGCTGTTCGCTAATTTGATTTTACGCGGGGCACCTTTGTGCTCCCTTTTCTTTGCCGTTGGCGGATATTTGCTTTGCCGTTCGCGGATGGAATTGCCAACTGTTTCAACTTTCACACACTAATAGCCGGTCTTATGAAGGCCATTAATCTGACATTAACTTTAATTCGCCGTTAAAATAAACAAAAGCGCATAACAATTTGTTTACTAATATGTCATAAGCGCCAACGTTTTGATGAGCTTTTGTTTATTTTAATAGCGATTTAAAGTTAACGTCATGTTAGTGACCTTCATAAGAGCCGTAAGTAAATAAAGCAGACGTATGCGGCTTATGTCATGAATGTCATAAATAACATTATTTATCACGAACTTGTAAACACATTTATCGAGCCTATTTCTTTGAATCTCTTATTACCAAATCGGACCTGAAATAAATTGTAAAATTATATCTTGAATAAACAAATGGACATTCGAGCTCTAGATTCAAGTGGCAGACTTATGTCACGTATCGAATTTTAGTTTGTATACCCACGTTTATGTATTTTTGAATTTTTTGAGGTTGCATAGTAAAAATCAATCTAGTGTATGCAACATAACCCCGTTTTTATCATTTATGTGTTTACTTGCGCATCGCGGCATTCTTCTGGAACGTAATCCCCCCGAACGGCGAGGTCTGACTGTACCAGTTTTCAAGATGGTGACTCGAGTGCAACAGATTGAGTTCAGGACTTTTAATATGTTTAATGGTAAGCCTAAATGAACATCTTTGCCATTATTATCATTTATTTCCGTCGAACGTAGAAATTTGTTTCTATTTTACTGGACTAATACAGTGAGTTATAAAAAAGTATGATTGGCAAGAAAAAACGTAGATCAAACTAAACATTATGAATACAGCCTGGTTACTTTAAAACTAATTTTCCTTAGATTTTGGTGTATCTAAATCAAAGCGGTTACGAGATCCAATAATAAACCATTATTTCGCTAGATAAAATACACGTTTTTTTAAAGCATTCCGCAAACAAAGAAATTGTACTTTCTTCGTTGTCTAACCCATATTTGGTAGCACTGTTACCTGAAAAGGTCAAGTATAGAATTGAGGAAACTGTTTTTGCAGTGGATGTTGTTTTTCGTACTTTGCACGAAGTTGTTTCATAATCACATTTTTACTTTTTCTTGGCCAAGCCAATCGATATTTTTCCTTTGGCATTTTACGAATTCTTTAAATAAACAAAAAACTCTATAAAAGCACGTGTGGGGCACTAATAACTACTGTTACAGATAATCAATACAGAAAGCAAGAGTGCGTAAATGGATCTCCTTTATGAAAATTTGGTACTTATATAGACCAGGAATGTGCTAATTATTACAATCAACAAAGGTCGCAACACCTAATGAGCAAAGGGCAATGGGGCGAATTACGGTACTTTCACCATTTGTCATTTATAGTAATTGTTATTATTAGATAAATGATGTTTTACAATTCCTGTGCAATGCTACAATTTCTCAGTATTTTGAAATCGTCTACAATTACAAGATATCAATCACACTAAAACAATTTGCTGAAAATTCTTTCATTCCGTTATTCGGTAACAAACAAGGACGTATTGAGCGAACTCAGTTATGAATAGAAACGTTGCTGCATGTAATACATTTTCAGATAAGGTACTTAGCGAAATAATCCGTTTCCGACATTTCCATACAAAACAAAGTAATGTATCTACAGTTGCCTAAGTATTTTACTTTCTATGCGCAAATCAAAAATTCGCCTCGCTCACTGTAGAAATATATGAGATCCTCTTAGCCACCTTAAATGTTTATATCGCAGAAATATATTAGTAAAAAAAGTTGTTCACGGTTTAAAGTTATGGCCCTTTGCAAAATTTTAGATACCTATCGCCCCCGCTCGATGCTAATATAAATATAGTAAATTTAGATACAAGAAGTTGCCTTTAAAACAATAAGATACTACGCTACTGACGGCCATTGGCTTAGAAATAAACTCGTAGGTAAACGTAAAAAGTTAGATTATGACTAGAATATAAGCATTGCCAATAAATTGGCTACAGAAAATATCAATGCAGATCAACACCTGCAGCGAGCTTATTAACGCTGGTTACGTAGTAGCCTAGACATAATAGATATCTACCTCAAAAAATGAACTTCTGATTTTTGGCACAAATGTATCTTAGTACTTTAGGAGCGACCTTTCAAAAGTTTCCTCTGAGGTGCCGGCGTCTTAATAAGATGGCCTTAGCAGTAGTCAAAGCATATCTTTTGTTCAGGTAAAGTTTTTTTTTTCCTGTTATGAATACAGCAAAATATTTATATATAATATTTATTATTTGCTAATTTTGATCTTGATACTTGTATATAAAATTTTTATGATGTATTACGTATATACAGGTTTTTTTTATTTATTTATTAATATTAGAGCGCATCAGCATCGCAGGCTATTAGCGCTCGGTACAGTAATACAAAACATGTAATGAAAGATGAACTAAGACTATTTCCTATATTGACTCATTATGTTGGATGTCTTTCAGGAAGGTGATAATTTTCTTCTCTTCGTGAGGGTCGTTACTTAGAGCTTCCGTTAAGTTGTTTCGGATATGGTGTTTGTTCCTGTATGCGGTGTATTTGGTACAACTCACGATGATGTGCTTGACTGTGAGAAATGTGTTGCAGGTTTCACACTTGGCTTTGTCTTCTTTGTTAAAGATGTGGGCGTGTGTAAGTTTGGTGTGAACTATTCTTAAGCCCGTTAACACTATGTTTGATCTTCTGTTTAAGGATTGAGACGATGGCCATGGACCTATGGTGGTCTTAATTTCTCTGAGTTTGTTGGTTGTTGTATTAGTCCATACCGTTTGCTGCATTTTTTGGAGTTTAACTTTCATGGAACTCTTGAAATCATTATGCAACAAAAAATTGATGTTTGTATAAGATGTGGTTGCTTCTCGCGCTGCTTTATCAGCTGTGTCATTGCCAATGATGCCAATATGTGATGGTACCCACATAATAACGAGATTTTGATTGGAGTTAGAGATATCTCAATGTAATTCTTTATGCGTTGCAGTATTGGGTTGTTTGTGTATGTGGTATTCAGTGACTGTAGCGTAATAAAGGAGTCGGTACATATGATGACATCGATGTTTTCGGAACGTCGAACATATTCCAATGCTTGTTTAATAGCTTAAGCTTCCCCCGTGTAGACACTGCAGTCGGGGTGAAGTTTAAAGGTTTGTTGTCCTGTTGGCATAATTAAGGCAGCTCCCACGCCAGTGCTTGTTTTTGAGGCGTCAGTATATAGTTGGATGTGAGTTGGGTAGGTTTCGACAATGGCGTAAAAAAGATTGATTATAAGTTGTGGATTTACTTCTTGCTTATTAAACTGTGTCAGTTCGGTATTTACTACTAGTGTGGGGTATGTCCAGGGGGGATTTTTATTAGAACGGGTTGTTTGGATATGTGTAAATGGAATGTTTGTTTGGCTCAGTATAAGATATAAGCGATAGTGAAAGGGAAATTTGTTTTTTGGTTTTTTGTGTAAGTATGATAGAATTGTCTGCTCGTTATTTTATTTTGAAGAGGATTTTTCGAATCTGCTAACAGCTTTGCAGCGTAAGATAGTATTAGTTATCGTCTTCTATATTCCAATGAAGGTTCGCCGGATTCACAAAGTAAGCTTTCCGTTGGACTGGTTTTGAAAGCGCCTAAAGCAAGCCTTATCGCTGTGTGATGAATACAATTTAGCATTCTCAAAATTGTCTTTTTAGCTGAAGAATATACTATGGCACCATAGTCCAGTTTGGATCTAATCAGAGATTTGTAAATTGTTATCAAGCTTTCTTTTTGTGCTCCCCAATTTTGATGTGATATCACTTTGATTATGTTTAATCTGGTCTGACACTCCTTCTTGAGTTGTTTTAGGTGAGGTATCCATGTTAACTTTCGGTCAAATACCATTCCGAGTAAGTTTATATTATCCACATATTCTAAATCTTTGTTATTGAGTTTCAAAATAGGACTTGGCTCAACATGTCTTTTGTTGCTGAAATGTATACATTTAGTTTTAGATTCTGAAAACTTGAAACCGGAACTGTTGGTCCATTCGCATATTTTATTTATAGATTCCTGCAGAAGGATTTGGGTAGAGTTGTTATTCTTTCCTTTGCAAAGAACGATTAAATCGTCTGCGTATTGCACAGCATTGACTGGTGATGTTATATTGCTGGTAATTCCATTTATGGCAATTAAAAACAAGGTAGTGCTTAAAACAGATCTTTGTGGGACGCCATTTTCTAGTATTCTCGATGTTGAAAGGGTGCCATTTATTTTTACTTTAAATGATCTGTTTTTAAGAAAATTTTGAATAAATTGGTGGATGTTTCCTCCTATTTTCCAATTGTAGAGTTGTTGCATTATTCTACGTCGCCACGCAATATCGTATGCTTTTTCAATATCGAAACTAACTGCTATAAGATCTTGTCCATTGGTAAAAGCGTCACATATTTCACCTTCTAAGAAAACTAAGTAGTCTGTCGTCGAACGGTTTCGCCGGAAACCAAACTGGTGAGTACTTAAAAAATTCTTGTCTTTGAGAAACCACACTAATTTAT
The DNA here is from genome assembly GCA_940337035.1 of Agriotes lineatus. Taxonomy (NCBI): domain Eukaryota; kingdom Metazoa; phylum Arthropoda; class Insecta; order Coleoptera; family Elateridae; genus Agriotes; species Agriotes lineatus. Next base: position 100,224,100 of record OW679196.1, on the reverse strand, counting down.
TGTTAACAATTTTTTTAGCGTTAAGGAGATTGGTCTATAACTTTCAACTTTTGAATTCTCTTTTCCTGGTTTAAGTAATGGTATGGTTATAGCCTCGTTCCGTTTATTCGGAAAAACTTGTTCAGTCCATATTTTATTGTATATTTGAAGCAAATATTTTTGACCAGCAGGCGGTAGGTTTTGAAGAAAGCAGAAATGAATATCGTCGGGCCCAGGGCTTGTATTTTTGCATGATTTTAAAGCATAACTAAGTTCGGCGTCGTTTATAGGTATGTTAAGTGAACTGTATTCACCATCGTGTATCACGACATTTCGCTTTTCTATTTCTTTCTTTTTTTGTTTAAAATTGGTATCGTAGTTACAGTTACTGGAGTTGTTGTAAAAGTATGTGGCAAAAAGTTCAGCAATATCGGCTGCAGTGGATATTATGGAATTGTTGCGCATTAAAGTAGTTACTGCGTGGGTACGGTTGGTTCCTTTTATGCATCTTATTTTTTCCACATTTCGGGTATTGGAGTAGAGGCGTTTATTTTTGATGTGAAATCTTCCCAACTCTTTTTCTTACTTTGTTTAATGACATATCTTGCTTTCGCTCGGCACTTTTTGAAATGCAAAAAATTATCTAAGGTGGCTTGTCTTTTATATTTTAGTAGAACTTTATTCTTATTTTGAATGGCTTCTTGGCATGCTTTATTCCACCATGGTACGGGGGAGTGGTTTTTTGGTCTTAGGAATAGACATGTCTGCTGCTGCTTTCAACATATTTTGAAAATTGTCTACCAGTATATTGATATCACGGTGTTCGTCGAGTTTGTCAATTGATTTTGTGATATAATTTGAGTACGCATCACAGTCTGCTTTCTTGAAAGACCATTGTGAAAATTGGATTTTAATGACTTTTTGGTGGTTTTCTATTGTTAGTTTAATTGGAAAGTGATCACTCCCGTGCAAATAAGGTTGGACTTCCCACTGTAATATCAGAGCAAGTTTACTGGTGCAAATGGTAAGGTCAATATGAGAAAATTTACCAGTACTAGGGCTGAGGTATGTAGGCATTCCTCTATTTAGTAGGAAGTGCTCAGAATCAAAAATTAATTTTTCTATTATTTTCCCTCTATGGTCCGTGTGCTGGGAACCCCATTGTTGACCGTGACTATTGAAGTCTCCTAGCAATATGTAGGGCTTAGGTAGTTGTTTTATCAGTTCAAGGATATCGTCGTCATGAAGTTTATAGCAGTTAGGTATGTATATGTTACAGATAGTAATTTTTGTAGGTAGAAGTACTGTAACTGCTACTGCTTCAAACTGTGTGTTTAGTTTAACTTTGTTGCAAACGTATGTATTTTTAATGTAAGTTGCTACCCCTCTGCTGGCGATTTGTTGGTTAATTCTGTTTTTGTGGAAGGTTGTATATCCTCGAAGGTTGGCAGCTGAGTCTTCTTTAAAGTTGGTTTCTTGTATGCATATGGCTACAGGGGATAACTTGGCAATAATTAACTTTATTTGTTCTAAGCGACTGTAGTAACCGTTAACATTCCATTGTAGAATTGATGAATCCATTTAATATGTTGAGAGGGGAAGGGAGTCTGCATCTGATGAGGCTATACTGAGTATACTGGAGACTGATGCGGCATCGTCTATTTCTGAACGTAAAAGCTCATTTAGTTTTCTTTGAATACGGCTGCATCTGTTTCTTATGCTTCTTTCAGTGAGGTGAGAGTAGATGTCCTTTATCATTGAGATAAGCTCATCTATCTTAGATGTGTATGATTTGGCTATACTTAGCGGATCTGGGGAACCATAAGCGTTTTCTAGGAAGTCTTTAAATTGCTGATATGATAGTATGAATTTTTCTGAGTTTTCTTGAATCACGTTGTGAGCTGGCTTCAGTTTTTCAGTAATAGTTTCGCTTAATTCTGTGTCCTTCTTACTTTTTTTCTTTGGTGGTTTAGATGTTTTGGGGGAGGAGGATCTACAAAAAAGTCTACATCTGTGGCTTTCGCATCTTGGGCTGCTGATGGTAATACTTTAGGGCCAGTAAAGTCAGAGGAGATGGTGTCGTTATTGGAAATTTGCCGCTTTAAAGTGATGACATTTTGCGAATTTTTCTTATTAGGTTGATCCTCAGAAGTTTCGTATTCGGGTAGATGGTTTTTTGTGAAACATTTACTTGCTATGTGTCCCTGCTGTTTACACAGGAAACATGAAATTGTGTCAGTCGAGAGGAATATCCTATATGAGGTATCTTCGAAACTGATAAGGATGGACTCAGGTATTTTTGTGGTAGAATCTGATACATAAACTTGTCGGCGGAAACTCATAATATGTGAATATCCAGCATCTGCAATCCCAGCTCTTAGAAAAGTTATTGGTGAAACCATTTTTAATCCGTATTCTTTTAAGGTACTTTCTAGTATATTATGCGGTATGGTAGGGGATACGTTTGTCATAACAACTCTTTGAGCAGGAGTAATTAGTCTACGAATTTGTAATTCAACATTGTTGATTATTACAGTATCGTGTTCAGCTATAATTGCGTCGACTATACTTTTACTTGAAAAATAAATACATAGGCGATTATTCGATATTCTCGGATATTTCTTGGATCAGTGATATTTCCTATTGCTTTAACATATTCAACTTGTTTAAGACCGTCTACGGTATTTATAACAATTGCTTGATCTTTTTTGGGAAAAATTTTATGGTTTACTGCATCAGATGGAGATATGCCATGATGATCGCCAACCTCAGACTATGAGACAGCACGTAAAGAGAAGAGACTGCATCGGAATAGATGGATGTATCGAGTGGATTGGAAAAATCAGTGGAGGAAAAGGAACCCCTGTAGATACACAAAAGTTTTACCAGTTGGCATCATTTTGGCTGAGGTGGGCAGATAAGGTGTACACCCATCTGCACAGCGCAGGGCAATCGGTTCGAACACTCGTACACTAGATCACTTGCTATACAAAACGCTCGCACAAACATCCGTTCACGGTCACTGTCCGGACGGAACTCTAATATTCAGGTTTGAATTTGTTTGTTCCTAAAAAATGTCCAAATGTCACTTTTCCACAATGGTTTACTCCAGATTTAATTCGGTTAATTAAATCAAAAAAGCAGCTCACAAAAAATTTAAGCAATCTAAAACTGAGTCAGATTATGCTGAGTTTAGTCGACTAAGGTCTTTGTTTAAAAGTGATGTTAAAAATGCTTACTCTAATTATTTAAAACGTATTGAAAATGACATTCCTAATAATATTAATTGTTTTTGGCGGTATGTAAAGCAAAGGAATAATGTTATTAAGACAGTGCCACAGAGTATGTTTTATAATAATGTATCTGCTAGTGAAGAGCCTGCAATTGCTAATTTGTTTTGCAAATATTTTAAGTTTGTTTACAGCAAAAACAATCCAACAGCTACTACTTTTGATTTTCAATCATCTTTTTGCATTTCATCTTATTCTGTGTCTCGTGAAGCAATTCTAAAGAGTCTTAATGAATTAAATATTAATAAAGGAGCTGGTCCTGATGGTGTACATCCTATGATTCTTAAGAATAGCTGTATCGAGCTAGTTACTCCCTTATTTGTTATTTATAATATGTCTCTTGATACAGGTGTATTTGCTTTAGTTTGGAAGCGTTCTGACATATCTCCTATTTCTAAGAATGGTAACCGTTTTAACGTCACTAACTATAGACCGATTATTATACAGTCTTGCATTCCTAAGATTTTGGATAGGAGCTTCTCTTGAGTATCATAATCGATCAACAGCATGGATTCTATCCGGGTAGAAGTACGTCGACGAATTTATTTCCGTACATAAATTTTATAAATAATTCTATTGAATCTGGCTTTGAAATAGACTCTATTTACACAGATTTTAGTGAAGCTTTCGATAGAGTCAATCATGCTATACTGCTATACTGTTTGCTAGACTTGAGGGATATGGTATTCATGATAGGCTGCTATCATGGATTGTCTCGTTTGTAAGTGGTAGATCACAACTAGTATCATCAGGAGTACCACAGGGTTCTCATCTAGGCCCAATTCTATTCTCTGTATTCATCAATGATATATGTACTTATTTGCAGTCACTCTTCATTTGTTTGCTGATAATTTAAAGATTTTTAGAATGATTACTTCTGAAGCAGATCGCAAAGGTTTACAAACTGAATTGTGTAATCTATATACTTGGTATATTGAAAATGATATGCATCTAAATATTAAAAAGTGTAAAAGTATTACGTTTAGTAGGAAAAGGATCAGTACTCAATATAGCTATTACATAAATAATGATACACTTGATAAAGTTTCTGTTATAAGAGACTTAGGGGTGCTATTAGATAATTCTTAATGTTTTATTCCACACATTGATTATACAATTTCGAAATGCATGAGAATCAGGCTTTATCAAACGAATAACGGTTTATTTCAAAGATGTTAGATGCTTAGTTTTACTGTATGTGGCTTTTGTTCGTTCTGTATTAGATTTTAATTGTATAATTTGGGCTCCTGCTTTTAAGGTGCACGTTAACAGACTCGCAAATGTCCAGAGAAAAATTGTGAAAGTTCTTTGTTATAAAGCTGGATTAATTTTAAGTGATGATAACCATCTTGAAATGTTAATGTACTTTGGTTTTCATCCTATGCATATCCGAAGGAGATATTTTGAGTTGCGCTTTGCTTACAAGTGCTTAAATGGTGTTATCTCTTGTTCTGATGTACTTGCAGAAATTAATTTGCATGTTTCGCAAGTTAATACAAGAAACCAATATTTACTTGAACAAGCTTTTCATCGCCCTATGTATGGGTTAAACAGCCCTATAAATCGAGTGGTTATTGCTGTAAATAATTTATAAGATATAGATAATATTGGTATTTCGTATCGTGAATTTTTACGCAAAATTAGAACTCGACCGTGCTCACGCAAATTGATGCACAATCACAAACTAACACTTTTAGGTCGCAAATCTAAGAATCTGTCCTGTTGATGGCTTCTACGATGAATATAGGGCTATCTGCCCGAAGCTGGGCTTTCCACGATGCTCTGGAGAAGCCGTTGTTGCCGGCTTGCTGTTATCAAAGCCCAAATCTGCTCTCGAACCCACCTGATGATAGGCTACTACTCTTGAAGACCTTCCGAATCGCTTTCACTGAAGCTGGGGGCCTTAATGTAGGGCTCCGCTACACTACACGTATAGTGCTTGCTTATATAAAACTGGCTGGACCTCCGTAGAATAACAACCAAATACAATGGCTTCAACTGGATCAAATCGACGTTTCGTATTTACTTGTGCGGAAATATCACTCAAAAAAACCAATATAGTGTAAAAGATTCATGGACTTTTAAAACATTTATTGATACCATTTCACTAACTAAAAATCAAGCTTTATTCTCTTTAGATGTTGTTTTACTTTATACTAATGTCCCCATTAATTTAGCCATTAATACAATTGAAGAATATTAGTCTTGTTACGATTTGCGTTCTTTAATTTAATGAACTATGTAGGAATATACTGTACTTTAGTTAGCTGTAAGCCATCTGTATAATATTTTAAGGTAAAATTCGTAGGAAAATGTCATATTTAAATTACAACAAGCGGATGTTTAGAAACGTGCCTTTCGCTTGGGAAGCTGGAGATATTTCAATCTCACGAATAAGATTAGAGTAAGTTTATGCAGCGTTTACTTCATAAACCGAAATATTGAGTGATGTATATGACCGGTACGTGATTAGAAGAAGCAACGGTTGCAACTCGATCATAAAAACTATTTGCAGCTGGGACCAAATGCTTTAGTAGAATTTTAAATCTTTATAGCGGTAATTTACTAAGGGTCCGAACAGGCCACATTTCACCGTGGGAAATCCTCAAGCTTGTAAAAATTCATAGAACTATTATGAACGGTCACGTCCGCGTAATGCCAAATGTCCAAAATTTAGACCAGCTCTGATAGGTTATTGGGAACTTTGTAAACGCCCACCGAGCTTTCTTGGTCAGAATGGACTTAGAATTAAGACAGTTAATAAGAAGATGTAAATACGTAAACTTAAGGTTTCTGTAAACGGCAGAAAAATAAATGCAAGTATTTGTATCTACTTAAGTGTTCTTATTAATCTCAGTAGCTTTGGTCTTCGTGTCCGAGTGTGTTTCAATTAAAAGGATTGCCAGTTACCCCGACTTTAGGCGTCTCGCAATAGTCTCAAATACAAAAAATTTCATCTGAAATTTTAAATTCTTTAAATGATATTACTTTCTATAAACGACATGTCGATGATATTATAATTGGTACAAATAAAAGCAACATAAATAATATATTTAAAAATATAAAATACGCGTAATCAACAGTTTAATAGATCGTGCAATTTTACTTTCTACTAATAAATACCATAGTAAAAATATTTAAAAAACTAAAAACATATTAATAAATAATAACTACCCCATAGATTTCATAAATTCAAAAATTAAAAAGAAAATTAATAAACCTAAATACAAAAACACAAAAAATAGAAACGTTTCCATTGACTTATACCCTAATTGCTTAGGGCAAGATTTTAACAACTATTAATTTTTAGAATATTTAAATTACATATCTATTCCATGCATACCCAAATTGTCAGTACAGTTAAGTAAACTTTTAAAAAATTATAACATTAATGTGTCTTTTAAAAATAATATTACCATTGGTAAACTTCTCTTTAATAATTTTAAAGATAAAACTGATATTCAATCAGAATCAAATATCGTCTATCAAATCAATTGCAACGATTGCAATGCCAATTATATTGGTCGAACGAAACAGTATCTAAGAAAGAGAATTTTACAACATAAAACATCTATAAAAACAAATAACTTTAACTCCGAATAAAACAAACACTGCATTATTTGCTCACGCTATTTATAAAATGATTGCAGTAAAACAAAATTTAAAATTAATTAATTATAAAAGATATATTGAAAACCGACATTCTATTTACTATAATCTTCTCTAAATTAAAAACTTTAACCCATTTATTAATATTTTTTGCTTTTTAACTTCATTTGAATTTCTGTCATTAGTTTTAATTTTTACAAATAAATCAAAATATTAGTTTGGCCAATTTGAAAATATTTTCATATATTAAAATTTTGAACCAACGGATCAATCCTTACAAAACTTACATCAAAATTGTTAATTGTCGTGACCAGGCATAAATAATTTTTGTTTCTGCATAATATCTGCTATTTAAACCAAACTTTGGAGAGTGTTAATTCCTCTCGTTACAAATGTATGTTAAATTCAATATTTTGTTTAGTCTAATTTTTAACTTTTCCGAGGTAAGAATTGGTTATCAAAAAACCACATGCTTAATAAGTTTTCTAACCTATTTGTCTCACTTCCAGGATGCAGTAACCTAATTTATTCTTCTTAATATGAATATTTAAAAACGTACGTAATTTAAATTAAAAAACCTTGGATGTTTTATTAAAAACATTTTGGCTGCTTTTCTTTTCCTATCAACATTCTAACCTCAACAACAGCCGTTTATTCATATAATTCTTAAAAATTAGAATTTATAGAATATATATGAAAAGTTAGCAATCTCCAGGAAAAACAAATACCTATTTACCTCGAACAGCCTACTATTAACAGTCTTTTTATTAATAAATATTTTCAAAGCTTATGAAAAACATCAAACAGGTTATAAGTAAGGTAAAGATAATAATTTTTATCTACTCCAGTGGGATAAGTAACGCATTACGTCACTCATTTGACACTATTTCAGTTACGTAATGAAGCTCATTACACCACTCAGTTATGTAATGGTTTCATTACGCAACTGAGTTGTGTAATGACTTCATTACGTAACTGAAATAGTGTCAAATGAATGACATAATGACATTTGCCTACTAAAATAGTTTTGAAAATGACAGATCTGACATTTCTCTTAATGCACTTTTCTCAATTTTTAGGCAGTCGTAGATAAAATTTTGTACAATACATGTGTGATAATGCATCATTAATAAACTTGTGTGCTTACATAACTCGTGCTACGCACTCGTTTGTAACTTACACACACGTATATTAATGATACTGTTATCCCACTTGTATAGTAAATAACTATTAGACAACCGCTTGTTTAATATCTGAACATTGAGCACTTTCATTTAATCAACGCTACCTTCATCTACAGTTTTTTGTGATAAATAAATCAATCTTTTTATATATATGCTTATATAACGAATATATTCATTCCACTTAATTAAAACGAAATATTTTAGTGAACGGCTACGTATCTATAATAGTCAGTATTAAAAGTATATTCCTTTGTCACAAATTTTTTATAATAAATAGTTACCTCATTAAAATCTGTATTTTTCCCGGAGAAGCTAGTTATCTATGCTAAAAATATTGGTCCTGCTATAGTAGATGTAGTTTTTGGTATTTAATTAATCCATTTTTAAGAGCTGTTTCTTCTTATCGACCAACATGATATTTATTTTATATTCACATTTCATTTTGAAAAATTTTGATTATCCGAGTAATAATAAGTAGCGTATATATTAAGGGAAGCGCAAACAAATATCCGTTTTGATCAATATAACTAACAATAAAGCGTTGACTGCTACAGGAAAAACCTCATAAAAAACTAATCACATACATATTGCATCAGTTAATTCACGTCCCACTTCTGATTTTTTGCAGCAAAAAGTGAGCGACACCTACCCACTCACGGCTGTGATCGATTGGAAACATGGATTCACCATTATTGTTGCAACGGTTGCAGCAGTTTACAAATCGAGTGAACGCAACTAAAAGTACTAAACTGTCCATGAGGGCGTGCTGTGGCGGTTTGGTGAAGAACGTGCAGCTCGCTACTCGGAAACTTTATTAGCGTTTTGTTTTTGGTTTTGGAAGCAACGCTTTCCTAGTTCTGCAGTTGCAGTTAATTAAAAGAATGAACTTTATATCTAACACCCTTTATATATAATAGACTTGCAACATGTTTTCCTGTTTTTACTTGTCACTTGAAAGAACGTTTCTTTATTATACCAGCATTGCTCCAACTCGCCGGAACAAATACTTACTTATATGAATTGCACAAAGACTGTCCATCTGTAACCCTTACGTAGAAGCTGTTTTTAACTAGAAACAAAGTTTGAGCTCTTGTATACATACAAGTATTGTTAAAAAGTATCTATTTCCGATAACCATTAGTAGACGAGTGCAAATCAAGGATCAAGTAAGAGAAACGGTCAGTTATTATTGTTGTTAGCATAAAAACATTTATTTTTCTACGTAATCATCTACAACTTCAAAGAACTTGGCATAACTATGATAAAATGGTTGAGTTTCTAACCAAGCATAGCAGGCATCATTATAAGTGTACACTTGTACATCCAAAAAAAGAAAACCTCGGTAATATTTCCTTAGTTTTGATAATATACGACAGACACATGGAACAAATTCTGTGATTGGGGTAGCTGTGTTAATATTTCTAGACTAATTTCGCAAATAGCAGCAATCGAAATAGCCGTTTCAAACGCAATAATCAGTAAAAGTCTACATAATTAGGATCCATTTTGGTACGTTCTTACAAACTGGCTTTCATATAAGTTCTTGAATAAAATTGAATGTTCAAGTATTTAGGCTATTCTATCCGTCAGTGTATACCTCGACATAATTAACAATAAAGCGTTAATTAATGCAAATTACACATAACTTTTAAGATTAAAGTCGTCTTCAAAAACAAAACGCAGCAGGTCGAGTCGAATCAAGTGGAAGCGAACGTCTTCTCTAATACACAACGCGTCATGCCGGCTGCAGATAAGTAGATGGAAACGTCACCAAACTTGGAAATTTCGAGCAGAACCAGCGACCATGATAAAGGAAAAACTTGCAGCGACTTAATTCGCCGGAAAACACGAAAAAGAAGAAGCTGTAGGAAAATATTCGTTAAATACACTTTAACTCTGGGCCTTGAAACTAACTCAACCCTTAGTTGATGTTCGTGCTTACCAGTGATAAGTGTATCCTTAAAATGCCTATTCCAAGCTGTGGGCCATACCTATCCAAACAGCAAATACGAATGCATCGCCAACACTCGGTAAATAAACCAAAACTGGATCATTTACCCAAGCTCTTTTGCCAAGAAAAGTTTTCCCACAATTTCGTTACATTCAATAAGCAACCAGGGATTTGTCTTAGAAACAGCATAATTTCTTGGAATATAGTTCCTTAAAGAACATCTGGTCCAAGTTTTAAACGTAAAAGTACATTCCGCCTACACGAAGAATTCTATGAATTAAGATAAACAGGTGACTATGGAAACGCCGGCAGTTTTGAACAGGTAATAATAAATTGTTACAAGCTATTTTAACCTCTACTGTACTGTATCTTATATTACTTTTAAGAACGAGTATTGCAATAAATAACTTAAATGGGACAAAGATTTTACTGGATTTTAGCCCGTTAGCCTATATTAGAGTAAACTGAGTGTTAAAGGTACTTGAAAAATAAATTAGAAGTATTTCTTTAATATTAGAGTCAAATATTGTTTACATCTAATTCTGTCATATTTCACTAATATTTCAAAAAATGTTAGAAATAATGTCTTTATAATATATTTATTCCATCAATCCTCAAGCTTCCTTTTGAAATATTGTAGGTACCTTCGTTCTAAATATTAAGGTAATCTTGGATAAATCTCGCCAAACTAATATTACTTTGAAATGTATTCCTGGGGTTACTTAAATATTATACTTTAATAGTTTAAGCACCTTAAAATAGAATATTATATAAATGTTTCCCAAACACTAATCTTGAAATATTGCCATGAAAATATTACACATAGACTTTAGAAATGTTAATGGCAAATAATATGTGTAGATTTAAATGTAATGTTAATACAATAGTCGAATGCAGGCTTTCACGGCCGTTGTCCATAATGATAGGCTCTTTCGGGTTATGCCGTGGTCGTCTATTTGAACTTGACGTTTCGCTGCTCATGCTGTCAGCTTCTTCAGAAGTTTTCTAAAGACTGATGTTGGTGCCTTTTGCTCCTGGTTATATACCGAGGAGTAATGGAACGTTCCGCTACATGTAGCCTTGGCGTGCTCCTTCCACCCTCTTTTTCTTCCACTGATCCAATCTGTTATGTATATTACTTGACGTGATTCGTAAATGTTAATGTTCCTTACTCTGTCCAGTCTGGTATTGTCAGTAATTTTTCGCAGTATTTTCATTTCAGCCACTTGCATTTTTTTTTCTGCTGCCGTTTCTGTGGTATATGTCATTATGGGTCTTATGATTCCTTTATATATCCTTGCCTTGGTATCTCGTCTTAGGTATTTATTCCTCCGCTACTCTTTCTGCTTTTAAATTTGTTGATCAATTACCTTATTTAGATCACCGTAACTGAATAGTTTAACGCCTAGATATGTAAATTCCATCACCTGTTCAATTGTCTTGTTGTCATTGATCAATTTGCATCATCTTGGTTCTTTGGCTACTGTCATGGCTTTCGTTTTCGCGGTTGAGATTTCCATATTGAATTTCCTGCAGGCGGAATTAAATTCAAAAGCAGTCTCGATGGCTGTTTTCATTTTCCACTACCAATATCACGCTATCTGCATAACTTATGAAATTTATTTTGTTTCTTCCCATTCTATATCCATTCATATTTTTTATGGATTTTAGAATTTCGTCCATTATTAAATTAAATAATGAGGGGCTCAAGGAGTCTCCTTGTCGTATTGCGTTTTCGACTGCTATCGATTCGGAAAAGCCCTCTGGGCATCTAATCTTAACTTGGCCGTTTGTATAAATGTCTTTTATAGTTTTTATTATTTGGTACTTTCCTCTGAATGAGTAATGTTATCACATCGTTTAGTTGTATTCGGTCAAATGCTTTTGACAGATCCACAAAGCACAGGTAGGCTGGTCTATAGTATTCTAACGATTTTTCAATTAATTCTCGTATTATGAAGATCGCATCTGTGCAAGATCTTCCACTTCGGAATCCCTTTATGAATTCGTAAAAAGAATTAAAAAGGAATCTAAATCGACAAAAAGGTACCCTTGTCTTTAAAAAACCAAATGGAAGCTCTGACGAAACAGACAAAACAGTGCGCCGTAAAAAAACTATTGACTGTACAGAACTATAAAGCAGCAATTCCCATTTAAGTTTTGTAATAATGTTTTCTAGAATAGTTAGTAGCTTCGTATATATGCAAATATCGTAATAGTTGGCTCACCCGGTATAGTTATACAAGCGAATAAAATTGCATCCGTCTGTCACGCGGCGTCGTGAGAGACCCGACTTGATTCGTTCGCGAATAAGTTTATTTCCTCATCATGTGGTTAAGATGTCTGACTAGAAATCAATTTCCCTGTAGAATTAGTATGTTTGAATCTTACAGACAACAAATTTTTTTGTGAATGACTCTAATTCACAAGTGTTTCGCTTGACTGCGATCCGAAAAGTAGATGCACCCCTCAGCCTAAAAGAAATACATAAAGTAGTAGAAGAAGAAACCCTAAGTAGTAGAAAAATTAGAATACAATTTAAAAATCTCTCGTACGTATTCAGCGTAAGCAGTCGAATCCAGTTCACCTCTATCATACTTTAGTCCTCAGTTTTAATCGTCCCGTTTCTGTAAAGAATAGGAACTACAAATGATTACTGCATTGGTGGAAACTCAAGAAGCAACCCTTTTGACTGCTAAATTCACTAGAAACTGAAATAAATGGTGTGGAACATAAAGCAGCTAAATACATAAGGCCAAAGCTATCTTATTTCCTTAAAACTATATCCAAGACACTAACCGGAGTCTCGTTGAGACTAGACAGAAAACATATGCACAAACGTGACTTGGAGGTAACACAACGGGCCAACCTTGAGGCTTCAGTGTACATAAACTTGGTTCACTCTCCATTCAAAAATTCAGAATATTTCTAGCCTTTAGAAGGCATCTAGTTGTAACAAATATCATACAGCATTCATAAATACAAAAACTAAATACGTACCACTGTATGGAAATTTCTCTTGACCAACCACAATCGCACAAGATAAAGGATGCAACATCTAGATTGGAGATAGAAACTAAGAAGATAACTATGTTTGTCTGTTGCATACTCTTCATAAGCATACCAAATAAAATAATAGTTGTAGTACCAGTAGCAGTAGTAGTAGTATTATTTATTCATCATATTGTACACCGTGGAGCTTAGATATGTCACAATTTTAATTAATATTTAAAAAATATGAATCATATACACAAATAAAATAGTTCTCTACAGAAGGACAATATTAACAAAATACTATAGTCAATAAAACAATATAGATTTCATTTTGTGCAGATCTGACAGCGGAGAGTTCGTAGTAGACATTGGTCAGAAGATATTTTTTAAACTGAATTTTAAAGTTATTTGTTGGGGCACTTTTGAGAGTACTAGAGAGCCTATTAGTGGATCTTAATCTTTGCTGATATGAAGACACAAATTGTAATACATTTCGAACAAAATAACAAAGTGAAATAAAAAGACGTTGATTGACAGTTATTCTCTAAAATATTGTCTTGTACAGACAACAACCAGTTTAAAAATTAAATACTACAACAATAAAATTAATTTGTTTTTGTAAAACGACTGAAGAAACATTGAAGAAAACTGTTATTGACTAATAAATATATATTACTGAAATTTATTGTAATTTAACCGCTCGGTAAGTAATCAGCATGATAAAAAAATTAAAATGTAAAAAGCAATAAAAATAAATATAATATTCAGCAATGATGGATATCTGGATGATTGCATATCATCCAAAAAAATCTTGAAAAATCAAATATAAATTGGCATCCCCTTGATAGCTACTATCTTGCATTTTAAGAAACCTTTTTACTATAGACCTTGGATGGTAATGAACATATCACCTTTTATTGAAGACTCCTCAAATTAAGGGAAACCTCCGTTTAATCATAGCTTACTCAGATCATTTTAAAACACACTCAAGTTAATTTGAGTAGAGATTAATTAAAGGTGATATATTCATTTCTATTCAAAGCCTACCCTAAATGAGTTTTTTAAACCCACGATATAATATAACAGCTACACAATTTAGCTCAAAATTGTTATATACTAAATGCATACAAATAGTTTGATGAAAGAATAGCATACAGAAACTTATTAGTACATACAAATTTAATTAATTAAATGGCCCGTGCCGATTAGGCCAAGCTTCACGCTATAGTTGCCATGAGCATATCTTCAATGAAAAAGCTATTAAGTGAATAGTGATAGACCGCCGACTCCGGTTACTTGATGAATCTTCTTCGAATAAACACAATCATATAAAATCTGTAAAAGGCTTTACCCAGAACTTCCCTCGTCGACATTCTGACAATAAATAATTTTAAAAATCAAATTAAGTTAGGAGTAAAAATATATTCACGTTTCTAATAAATTAAATAAATTTTCAAACTTAAAAAAAAACGTTACCGGTGGTCGAATTCGAACGGCAGGCAGACCGCGTGTACATCCCACAACGTTTTGTGAGATTTGTAAGGGAACGGGCAATTTCTACCTGCGCCACGAAGGACCGACCTCTGGTATTTCTTCACGGCAGCTATATTTAGTAATGCGCTAATTTATGCCTCGTTTTTGTTTACTAGTTTACTAGTTAGTAGAAACAGTAATTGAAATGTATATATACTCGTAAGCGTAAGTAACCTCCATTCGAACGGAGGAGCGGTTAACTGACGCACGAAGTACAGTAAAAGATCTCTGACCTACACACTCACTGACCATGGGTCTCAAAGAGCTAGTGGGGTTGCAGACAAGACAGAACGAGTTCGGTGCTACCAAGTGCCAGTGTTTTCATAAACGGAAGGTACCAAATACGACTCCTTCAGTATTTAAAGATTACGTGAAGAATATGGCAGATCACCTGAAAGGATTAAAATAAATCCAGTACAACGTCAAACCACCTGAGATAAGGCGATAGACTGTCTCGTATGTGAGATTTTAAGCGCCCAGAAAATAAGTTTACTTTTGAAAGTACCGTCAAATGTGGATCAACCAGAGAGTTTGTTAAGGAGAGTTCAAAAACCATTAAGGTAATTCTGCACCTGATTTCCGGCAATTTTTCAAGGTATATCCGCTTTCTAAGCGGGCATCAAAAGAAGCCTCAAAAATGAATCTTAAGACATCATAATTAGTCTGCACACTAAACGCTTTCAAAATGAGAATCGAAAAATAAATCTACATTCAAATTTTATACGTTCTTAGATTGTATAAATGTGGGGCTAATTAGCGTTATTTTCTAAATTACCACTTCACGTACATGGGTTTTTTCGAATTATTCCGCCTGAATTTGAGTATATCGAATTTTGTGCAAATATTGGCTTTGTAACGCACACAGCTGTGTTATTCGTTTGTCACCAACAGTTCAAAAAGGTCCTCATTTTGTGTATTTCGGTTTTAATTTGTTGGCGCGCTAAGTTTATCCGGTTGTTGGAAATATCGACCCGTCTCCTGCATGTTTCTGGAGTGAATTTAAGAGACAGCTGCCATGGGTGGGAAGGAGCAAGCTTTAGCTCTTGCGTCCCACTACTTTATCGATCACGCGGCCGACGCTGCATTTTGAGTTTGAATCGATCCGGCGTCCGAAGTAACAGTTGGTTTTTGAATTGGTGCTCACCCGACGCTCTCTCTTCGGGAAATGCGGTCACGAAGGACGTTTAATTATTGCGTGTTTACCGGCTAACGTTTTGTGCCCTTGAGTATATGTGTGTACTGCTGTTTAGTTACGATTTGGATTCCCGTGGCTTCAAAGCAGTTTTGTGTCCCGGCTGGTTTTTGAACTCATTGTACCGCACGTGGCGGTGCCCGAACGGGGTGTCGTTGTCGTTATTGTAAACCTTTTGAGTTTTCGTTTATCGTGGGTGCGGCACCCCCTTCCCTATATTACGCCGTTTGGACGGATTCCTTTGTGAGAACTCATTAGCATTGTTATGTGTTCGCATCTTGCTCGTATGAGAGGATTAGCACCCTGGTTCCGCCGCATCTTTACGTGGAGTTGGTACAGTCATCCCCCTATTTTGTGTCGTCTGCAGTATCTGGGAACAACAGCTGAGTGCAGTAGCATAGGACATCAATTTGCCACACAGCCAAGCTCTTTAAAGGTATAGTAGGTTGTATTACATTTTACAGTGCAAATTTAACGTATACAGTGTGTTTCGCCGAAGCATCGTACAGCTGACGTAACGTCGCGGTTGTTTAACTTTTATTGTGTGCATTTTTGCATTTATAAAACTATTATAGCTGTTTACCTCTCATTACAATTCACTTACCGTCAGTTTACATGGTCGCTGTTTAGCTTTATGCAGTAGCCCTGTCATGTGTCACAACCGCTACTTATTATAGTTGAATATCGCCCTTTATTACAGCTATTTTATTATAGTTTGATGTTTATATCGTTTACAGTAATTTCAAGGGTTAATGTCAAGTTTACCGAATAATTTCAATAGATTAAGACGTTGCGCAATTTACCTAACTACCGTATACTAAACCATTTTATCTTTTTATGTGCATTTGTATATATATTCAAATATTTTGTCAATACATGTCATGTTAATTTAACTCTGATTTTCTTTGTTATTGTGCATGCGTTGTGCGTATTATATTTTACAGTGTAAGAGGAGTTTGGCCAGCTGATCAAGTGGATTTTCGAAAGGTAGGTCTGACGGTGCTGAACCGCCTAGCTGACCAGATTACTGCCAAGCTTAAAGTTGAAAGGTGAACTCGCTATGCTTCCACGGCTTCTCGGCGGGTTTACCTCTGCATTTTTCTAGTGTAGAAAATGTGGTGGCACCTTATTATTTTAGACCTGTTTCCCGTTTATTAAACCGTTGCTCTGTATAATCTCGTGTTGGACCACCCCTCGCTCCACTGAAGTCTAGTCGGCAACTCTTTTGTAATGGGCCTGGGCAGCGGTCCTATGTGAGTTACATTCTCGAATTTGTGAGTTATCGTACGCGCTAGTCGTCTGGCTTTATTTTGGATTTTCGTAAATACCACGTCGTACCGTTGCAAACTGGCGCGTTGTCGTAATTGTAGATTTAGCCCGTTACAACGTACACCGTTAATTTTCGAAGGAAAAACATCAATCGTAAATCAAAAATTACCAAAATTATATTACTAACCCATATACCCAAAGATCTGTAAAATTCACAAAATTGGAGCAGAAACGCAGACAACTCAACATACGAAATAAGATTAAGTATCCCAAAATCACTGTAAGATGAATGCAAATATCTTACACAAACTATTAATAATAATTTACGATACAAGTGCTTAAAGCTAGTGTTTATTCACGAGTGGGGCATAGTTAAAACGCGAGTGACTAAGCGTTTTAACCCTCGCGAGTGACTAATGATGCTTTACGCATGTGTATCGTACACTATTTTATCTACGATAGAATCTAGAAAACACGGTAAATATAAAAAAATATTTTAAATGTAAATTAGGATTACTAGCAACCGGTCGTAATTTTGGTTAGTTAAAAATCTTAAAACCGTTGCTACTGACGACGTAAACTAATGAAAACATGTTATTAAACAGTCGTTTTACAAACTTAAAACTGCCAACTAAACGTCAATAGATGTCGTAGATAAAATTCATAATAATAACTGATGAGTATAAATTTTATTCGTCTCGAGGTTTCAAAAATTGCTATGCCACAAGTTTTTGCCATTTTAAAATGTGTAGTATACTCGAGTAGTCTCCCAAAAAATCATTTTTAGCGGTCCTGTTATCCATTTCATTTTGGAATTATACTACCAAGCAGTACAGTTTAAAATAAAATTTAACTTCTGTTTCCCAAACAATAAGTAATAGATACAAGTATTGCGTCGCTCGTAATCTTTGGATTGGAAATTAATGGTTAGTTTAGTTCGAAAATTAAACAAACAGCATTTACTCATTAAGGACACCCATTCAAAAACTTGTCAAATACGAGCCTTTATTTTTTCCGTTATTAGTTAAAAAAAACACTCGAAAGATTTGGTAAAGCTTAAAAAAATCGATTGATTTCAATCGTTTCTTCGGAAAAGTCTGGGACCAGAAAAATATTTACGAAACTATTTTGTGAACCGTGTGACATACAGACATTTTGCTATACAAGAAACTTTTAAATTTCTGTGATTTTAAAACGTAATTTTTACGGCAATCTTAATTTTAGTTTTTGCACGATTCGATGTTCGTATTATGTGAAAAAAATATTTAATTATAATAATGATATATAAAACCAATTTTCTTCTACACCAACACAACTGATAGACAGTTTATATGGATAGATAAATTATTCCCTTGCTCTAGAAACTGGCATTACATATAAGTCTATAATGAGTCTCCAAAACGATTTTGAGGTTTCATGAAAATAATACAGTTAATGGGATTTGTATTTCTATTCTTTAATACAGTGTCCGATTATTGAAATCATTAACAATAGTTTGTTTACTCTTGTTAACTTTAACAATATACTGTACTGTTAATGAAACTCGGTTTCTATGTTGATCAACAATTAATGTATACCTTATTTTTTATTTAAAATGTAACTTTATTTAAGAGATTGATGTAATTTTACTCTGTAAAATTTCATAAATCCCTGAATTTAATACATCTTTAGATAAACTGAGTCTATTATTTTTATTTGCCTCAATAAACGCATGACTTAAAACGCCTTGACAATTTTCTTCATCGGCTAGTGACTTCTTGGCTGTTTTGCTGCAGCGTGTAGCATATTTAATTGAAAAATTATCTAGAGAGCTTATTTTGCCTGGGGTGCATGGGTTTTTATAGAATAAACTACTATTTTATTCAAATGGGACTACAAACAAATCTTATGTACAAAGTCTAGTGTCATTATTGTGTAGTAACGATGTACCGTTCCTACTGCTCCAGTTTCAGTGCTGTCATTGCAAAAACTGCTTCCAGCTGTACTCGAACAGCTTGTCGTAGGTGTTCATTGCATGACGAGGATTCTATTGTTCGACGAGAAGAACGTTTACGTAATTTTCATCATTGTAGTTATGATATTGATACTATGTGGTTTAACCAGGTTAAATGCAAATAAAATACAATCATTTCTATCGTTTTTAATTTCAGGAGTTGTTTTTACACAGCTAGTCCCTGCAAGAGTGGTGCAACCACAAACTACAAAGTTAATATATTTCCAATGCAACAAACTATCAGTATGTATTTCAACGACGATTAATGCAAAAAGTACTAAAGCCTTAATAAAATTTAAATTTAAATTTAATGTCAACAATATTAAAACTTATTCTAATGCTGCCTTAAAACTAATTACGAAATTTGAATCAGCATGAATATGTCGCTAAACGGGCTTACTGCACTTTATTTTAGACACCTTTAAAAGGCAACCTACTCAAGCTGCTTCGTTAAAGTTTCGTCTATGCCCAATAATATTCTTACTAAAATTCCTTCCAGTTACTGACCAGCTTTGTACTTAGCCAACAGCGATCATGTTTTCTATTATAAGCATAGAATCTTTCATTAATTTAGCTCAGCTACCGCTCTACTGCATATGCCCTACAGTTCTGTCCCAAACTAGATAAACTGCAATCCGCATTTGTACAGACAACTTAGTGTACTTTATATATATTGCAATGGCTTATGAGATATTGTTGTGATATGATTGATAAATAAATTCAATCAAAAGTCCACCACGCAAATTATGTTTAATTTTTCAAAAATCAAACTTCGACTGATTAATTTCTGGGTTTGCCGATTTATAATATTCGCTATAGTAGTTTGCTCTATATTGATAATGCACCCATCTGTTAATAATAAATTGCTAGCTCAGATAAAGTACACATGAAACTCAAAATCTCAGGTCTTGGGTTCCTAATTTCAATCGAATTTTAAAAACTGGCTCGGACGTCACTGCAAAAGTGATTTGAAATTCAATTCGAACCGTACTGCGCCGGTGCAGACTAACTGACAGATAAACTGACCCACATAATTCAACTTACGCTGTCCGCCTGCGTTTTGAAATGAATTGTTAAAAGGTTTTAATGAGCAATTTGATCAAGTAAGTTTTTAATTTCGCGCCTTCAATCGGAGTCCCTAACCTCTTTTGTTTTCCAGGCTAAAACCGCGATTAACTTGTTCCAAAAGGACGCTTCCATGCAATTGTTATTCTTAACCTCAAAATTTGGACTTAAAATGGAAATCCTGAAGACGTAGCTGCTCATGGACAGGACCAATAGCTGGATTTCGGTTCCGCAGCTCGTGTTTTAGGTAAGGTATCACTTTCCCTGCTTTTTGCGCCGGTTAATTTTGGCAAATGCACTAACCTTACTTTTTTTCGGATGCTGCCCCGGAGATCTCTTCTATGCTGCCTGCGCTGTTTGTTGAGCCCCCTGGATGCTGAGACGGATGTGCGGAGTTTTGTAGACCTCGGCCGAACCTGTTGGTACCCTATATCAGCCCCTGGAAAGCCGCAGAACACTTGCTCGGGATGCTGGGACGACTGCCGTTGGAATCGGAGGAGGTGGCCGACGAAAATTAATTTTATACCGTAGAAATCGCCACCTTTACTCTCACTGATGCAGCACAAATTTCTCTACACACTGGTGATATTTTAAACTCAATATTTTTATGTTTACTATGAGAAAACTTAATAAATTAGTAGAGCAAAAACTGGCATGTCAAGAATAATTTTATTTCAATTGTTTATTATCAAGCTTCTTATAAACAATAAAGCATCTAAATTCGAATTGACAGGATATAAACTGGGTACAAATTAACAACTTCCAACAATAAATTCAAATTTTACAATACATTTTGTGAAATTTCTAACAACTAAAATAAATGTTTTTCAAATTCTTCTTTAAAAACGTCTCTTAGCGCCACTCACTTCGTTTTATTATAATTGTCTTGTCGCGCACGTCACTCTATTGATTAACTATTTACACTAACCTTGTTCATTTCCTGTTAATGTGTGATTTTCTACATTATTTAAATACTGTGTCCTTTTCCCCAACTTTTATATTAATATTGGTTGCTGTGCATATTTTGAACTATTGTGCCAGTTTTAAAAAAATTTTTAGATTCTGTTTCTACATTGCCCAAACCTTTTATATTATGTTTTAAAATTATTTTACTGACTCCAATACATGAGAATTGAGCTTCAATATTTTTCTATTAATTCAATTACTTCCAATGTTAATGGCCAAGTTTCGCCATTGTGGTTATGATTTGATAAATTATACGGAATTTCTCAGTTGTATGCATTACCTCAACCCTGTGCTTTAGTGACATTATTTTTAATTTCTTTGCATTGCTACCAGAGCTGAGGGGAGGGCTAAATACCACTGCAATATATATATATATATATAAGTTGCTTTTTAATCTAGTTTAAGTTCTTCTAATATGCAATGACTCTTATTTAAATCCAATTTAATAAACTTTTATGTAATCTTTGTGTACTGTTTTAATATTTTTAGAAGTTATCCATAAAAGTGTTGCATTTGCATTATATTATTTAATTTAGTTTTTTAAGTTTTTATAGAAATATTACACGTACACTCAGTATAAATGCGTTCAGTTTTTACCAATTTCACAAAGCACACAGTGCGCCTCCAGTGAGTACTTTGTATATTACAAAGCACTGATATAATTCTTGAAATTACAGATCACTTACCGAACGCTGACCCTAATAGGAAAAACGTACCAAGCCAAATAATTAATCTTGCAAAGCCTGGAAGTATCACTGCAGCCGTTTAGGGGTAGAGGTCTTCGAAGGTCGATTCTCTTATATTCTCCTTAATGCCACTCACATTTTGCATCGCAGCAAAACTCGAACATAGGGGTTGTCCAAATTGACGTCGATTTTCCTCATATTGTTCCATCACGGCATCGGATTTTGGAGCAAATTGCACCTGGAGATAGCCATTAAATATCCATTTGGCGGATGCCGAAAATTGCAGAGCGGCCAAAATATGTAAACGGTCGAGTTGTTGTAAGTAGCCGGGTGTATGTGTTATTACAGGGTGCAGAACGTGCACGCCTTGGGACTCCAAAATTGAAAACGTGCGATCCTTAGAGAGCGGCCCTCGGAATATTGGATACACGGTCTGTACTCGCAGCCCTACCAAATCACGCGCAAAATGTCACTGTTATATCACACGATAGAGGGAAAATGTGAAATATAGATTACGGCGTGTATGCCCTTAACGTAAAATCCATAATGCTATTTTAATAAATAATCGCTGCTGCAGTCTGAATATAATACACCTATGCGAGCAGTTTGTGGCGGCGTAATCGCTCGGAAAATGCCGAAATTCGTTTTCTGATCGGGAATCTCAGCCGTAGGTACACAACACTGCTGAAAATAAATGGCTACTTCTCGAATCGAACTATTACGTCGAAATGTGAAGAGAAGATTTAGTGGGAAACTATTGTTCTGCCTGAATAAAACGAAACAATTTTCGGATTCCTGTTCAACTAATGCTGCGGCGTTCTGGTGTGAAATCCAATTTAAAATGAAAGCAGATGGAAGCCTTGGAAATTTTTAGATGTTAATGATTGGCGATCAATCTGAATTAAAAACAATTTGAAAGACAGCTTTTAATATTTTTGGCCAATATTCTCACATCATGATTAGAATTGTGATTAAGTACGGTATCCAGTAGTAGTTTCCATGACAACAGTATATTCTTGTTTAAGTCTTTGTTTTACGCATTTGCATTTGCCTAAAAACCTGTCCCATTTGTTTACTTTAACTATGACAGTGTTGTGATTAAATTTAAAACACGAAGTAAGAATACGAACCACTCTGTTCATGTGATTGCTTAACCCTTACTAATTTCAATTAATAAAGTATAATTCTTAATTTTCAACTGCAGCAACCAAAGGAGTTGCTACTAGAATTTTATTATATTTTTATTTGTTTTTGTTTATTTAATAATTATGTAATGATCAAAAATTATTCTCATGTAGTAGGGCTATGGAATAGTTCCAAATTTATAAATACACCTACAACTCACTTAAAAATCAAATGTCAAGTTGACCTTCAAGTATAAATGTAGTTGCAGTAATAAATTAGGAAGTACCCATAGCCATACTAGATGAAAATAATTTTTGAACATACTTTAAAATGAGTTCATCCTTGCTAAGCCTTTTTAGTTGCCCACATTTGTAAAACGAATGAAGCTCCGTGTCCAAATTTAAAAAATTAATTTCTGCCGAGCCTGGCTTTGTGACATACTATCTGTTCTTAGCCAAGCTAACGTACCCAGATTGGAATGTTTTTATAGTATGAGATTTCATACGTATTTATGTTGCAGACGCATTTTAACTCCACAAAAAAACGTGTCCAGGAACAGCAAGATGGATGCCGATGAAATACTAAAAAGCATTTGTGTCATCAATGTCTCGGAACTCATACAGAGTGACGATTCTATTTTATTATAAAAGGAAGGTAGATTCGAAATCAGCGTCGAAAAGTTCATAAAAGTTGAGAACTAAGAATGATTGACATACCCGAGTCGTGGCGATTCCATTGAAGCATTCGTCTTAGATATTAATCTTTTACCCGGTGTACCTATTCAACACAACTAGCTCAGTTAATAATTGTTTTAAACATGAAAGTATAAGAGGACATGGAGAAGAAACCTTAAATGGGAATAGAAAGGAAATGCTGGAGTTTTGTCACACAAACTATATATTGATAAGCAATACATTCTAGAAGAAGGAAATAGAAGAAAATATACCTTCGTAGCTGAAGAAAGAAATGCAAGGAGCTTGATCGACTATATACTTAGTATACACAAAAAACATGGAGCAAGCAGTCAAAAATATAAAATCAAAAAAGAGCAAGACTTATCAAAACAGCACAGGATGGTCGCAGCAACACTAAGAGACAAAATCACAAGAATAAAGGAAAGAATGAAATACTACAAAATAAAAGTAAACATATTTAAGAGAAAAGATCTCCAAGCACAATACAATAAAAAAACCGACAAAAAGTTAAAATATGGGGATTCGAAGAAATAATGGACAGTGGATGAAAAATGAACTACTTTTAAAGACACCATAAAGGAGATAGCAGCTTTAACGTCAAACACAAATGAACCGGATGGCGGAACGATGAAGTAAGGGCGGAGGTAGAAAAGTACAAACAAACATGAAAAAAGTATCTAATAACTAGTAACCAACAGGACAAAGAGGAATATAGTAAATTGAAGCGACAAGTAAAAACAGTTGTTAGGAATGCAAAAAAGGAAACGTGAGAGGATTATGGGAAGAAACTACAGGAAAGCGGACAACAGGAACTTGTAGGCAAGAGTAAGAGTAATGAAAGGAAAGAACGGGAACCAGATAATGAGAATAAATGACAAAGAGAATAAACTTAGGAAAACACTAACAACATATAAGGGTGTGGAAGGAATATGATGACGACACGTTTAGCAAAACAACAGAAGAACGGGAACAAAACAATGAACAGGAGGAGAAAAAGAAAAGAAATCAAAAAAGCAATGAAATAAGGTAAAGCAGGCGGAGAAGACAGAATAGAACCAGAAATGATAAAATGATACCTGGGAGAAGAAGGTATATACTGGCTCTGAAGGATGCAAAAAAGCGCCAAAAATGTGAGAAGTGGAAAAAATCTAATAATAACTATATATAGAAAAGGAGAATGCGTACAATACAATAATTACAGAGCTACATGCCTATCATTGATGAGCTTTAAAATGTATACAAAAATAGTAGAGAAAAGAATGAGACAACTCGTAGAAGAGGAGATAGAAGAAGAACAAGCAGCATTCATGCCGGGAAGACAGGCAAATGAAAAATCTATATTGTAAGAAACTTAATAGAGGGAAGGCAATAGAATGGTGAAGAACTTATCCTGGCGTTTATAAATGTTAGAGCAGCGTTCGACTCGTTAGACAGAGAAGTAGTGTGGAGGTGCTTAAACAAAACTGGTATGCCGAAATCACTCGTACAAATAGTACGATCTACCTACAAGTGAAAGGAGAGGTCCAGATAGGAGCAGTAAGATCAGAAAAGTTTGCCTGGAACAGAGGAATCAAGCAAGGGGATAGCCTTAGCTCGATATTGTTTAACTAGTAATGAACACACTAATTAAAAACACTAGAAAAAGAACGAAACAACTGCAGACAATACAATATCAAAACCTGGAGCCGATAAAAATAGACATACTATGCAGACGATATTGTGTTAATAGCGGATTCAAGAAAGAAGATGCAGAAACAAGTGGACATATAAACAAAGAAATAGAATTGATGAAAATGGAAATAAATACACAGAAAAGTAAAATAATGGTAATAAATGAGAAACACGTAGATAAAACAAGAATAAAATGTTATGACACTTATTATTGGCATCAATTGAATTTTACTCTCTATGGGTATGAAGCAAATGGGTTGTTAGAGTACAAGACACTGAAGGAGATGATCATCCATTCATATTACTCTTACATATTACAGCTTAGTGTATGTACTATGATATGTATTTTAATTGTAGAGAGTATGTTTTATTGTAACAATAAATCGGTTGACCATATTCTCCGTAGTCTCCTTGGAATTTCTTCATTTGAGAGGTGGTCCATTAGCTCATTCGGGTGTCCCTGAGTTTTTGCATGATAGTTGGCAGCAAATCAGTGAATATCGTCTTGCACGAAAGGTACTCCCAGGGTCCCAGGTCTTCATGCATGGGCTAGTTAATAACGTACCAGGGTGCGTTGATTATCCTGCTTATAATATTGGATTGCAACCTCTGAATAATACTGATATTGAATTTCTTGGAGCATCCCCATAGCTGAATGCCGTATGCCCATATTGATTTTAGTATGATTTTGTACAGCGGCAGCTTGTTGTCAGTTGTTATTGATGATCTTCTACCGTGCAGGCAATACATCTGCCTAAATTTAATATTTAATTGCTGCCCTTTTTGCTTGTATGTGTTTTTCGACCTTAATTTCTGGTCTAGGTGAAGTCCCAAGCATTTCATATTTCTCTTCACAGGGTTGGAAGCACCATCGACATTGATTGGCAGACATACGGTGGTTTTCGTGGTGAAAGTAACTTGCGTAGATTTTGTGTTGTTTATGTGTATTTGCCATCGATTTAACTATTCGTTGACAAGGTTTATGCGTTCTTGGAGACGTTCGCTGACTAAGTTTGGATTTTCATGAACAAATAAGATGGCAGTGTCGCTAGTGGAGATGGCAATTGGGCTTTTGTCTGTCTCTGGTATGTCAGACGTAAACAGGGGATAGAGGATCGGTCCCAATATACTGTTTTGCGGGACACCGGAGTTGATGGAATAATACTCGGAAAGTGTCTTAATATATTTCACTGAATATTAGCGGTCGGATTGTATCGCTCCCTTAAACGAAGGGTGGTCACAGCCTGGACTAGCACATAAATTCTCGGTAGATTATAGCGTGGTGTAAGGACTAGGCAAAGATCCTAAGGCTTTTAAATTGAACAGCAGAATTATGAAAATATAGGAGCTTTGCCGTTACTTACAACATAAAAACAAATCTGGCTAATTAATAACACACCGCCTACCTTCAGTGCTTCGCTACATACTTATATAAATAAAAAACTGAAATAATCGCAGTAACACATGAATGATATACATAAGCCATGAAGGCTAAGGTGTCAGCATCATGGGATTTGTAGAACAATTGCCTAACAAATAAATAAACAACAAATAGAAATCAACTTCCAAGTATTTTAGTCACAAAATATGCTAATTATAAACTCGGGGTGCAACTCACGCTTCCAGCGTTATAAACTGATTGATTAAACACGCTTCAGTTGGATATTCTAATGCCTTAGCAAGAACTGAGTATATTTGCGGAAACTGCCTTTGTCGATAAAAACGCTGAGGAATGCATGCACTTACATTTTGATGGGAGCCACGACCAAGGAGGGCAGTTAACTGCGGCAAAAAGCTGTCTATTTTATTCTGGATTTTCTAGCCAGCTCGCACGTAGGAGCGAAAAAATGGGAGGCCTAGTTATTCCTTGAATAACTGTAGAATAACTTTAAGAAAGCCACCTGGGAACCTGCCCAAATATCGAAATTAGTATGCAAAATTTAACTAGAAGAGCCATTCTTACCAAAGCTGTTTACGGCCGTTCGTAAAGAAAGCAACGCAGGTAGCGGTTTTCATTTTCCTAAACAAGAGCGATCTTGGCCTGCTCCTTTAATTTCAGATTCCGCTAAGGCGCTCCGTAAAAAATCAAAAATTGAGAAATTCGACTGCTTGCCAGCGAGCCTACTCAGGAAAGGCCAAGCAAGGACGCTTCGACCAGAAAAGCTTTGCAGGTGCCTTATTTCTAGTCAAGCGCTTTACGCGATACACCTGAATTTGTTTATTACATTACTTAAATATATGGTGGTCCGAAAGAAGATGCGAAATGCTAAAAACGGCTATTGAAACAGGGCGTTACAGGATAGGTAAGATTGTAGGATTAAGTAATATAGGCGTTAGAGTAATTGTTTCAACCTGTACAGCAGTCCTGCATACCATACTCCATCGAAAGCTTGTGATACATCAAGGAACGCTGTCGTGCAGTATTTCCTCTCTCCCAAGCTTTAAGCAATAGTATTTGTAATTCTATTTGTTTGGTTGAAAGTTGAATAGTTTTAGCGAAATCCAAATTGATGTCGAGGGATTACTGTCGAAAGTTCTACGTCTTCTCTCATTCTTTTTAGTAGTAACTTTTCGAATACCTTACTTAATATGGAAAACAAGCTAATCGTTCTATAGGATGTTTTCTGTTCAGGTGGTTTATCAGGTTTTTGCATCATCAAGATATGGGCGTAGGATGTGGTAGTAGGCTCAGAATGCAATTACATATTGTGGTGATTAGGACGATAGCTTTCTTTGGCAGAATTTTCGGGATTTAGCTTGTTAGTAAATCATGTCCTGGAGCTTTGAGCTGTTTCAAATTGTTAATTTCGGAGAGCTAGAGGGAAAAAATATTGTAGGGAGGGACGTTTCGCATGGCGCATCTAGAAAAGTTTCAGTTTCTTGATCGTGGTGGCTACTGGCTAGGTGATGGTTCGAATAGTTTGAAGACATGATAGGTATTCTGCGAATGTATCCGCTTTCTCTTTATTCGATCTGGCCCACATACCATCTTCGGTCAAAATTGGCGGAATGTGATCTTGCTTTATTTTTAGTTTTTTAATTGCTCTCCACATAAAGTGATCATTTTTATTTAGGTTGGTAATGTAATTTTGAAACGAATTATTTTTTGTTCTCAGTTGTATATTGTTTTGTCGGCTACATTTCCTGAGATCCTTATATAAAGTGGGATACTGTTACTTTCGGATGTATCTTCATCTGGACTAGCAGTAGAGTCTCGCGCAGCTTCCTGGATAAGATTAGTTATATAGTGGACTGCTGTATCAAGATATGCTGGTTGTTTTATTTGGAACTAACAACTTATATTTTCTTCAATGAAGGTTTGGAATGTGTCCCAAGTCGTTTTTTTGTTCGTGAGAATATAAAGCTCTTATTTCTTAATAATGTGGCTGCTTAGCGTCATTATGTTTCGCGAATGGGCAAATGTCATGTCATTATTCGACTCGACCCTAGTGTAATTGGTTAATATATCACGCTTTGGAAGAAGTCCAACAAATGGAATTTTGTCAAGGTTTGTTGGCCAGTACTATAGTTCGCCTGTAGGGAGAAAGTCATAGTTGTGGTCGGTCATAGTTCTTAGAAGGTTTCTGCCTTTAGTTGTAATGAGTCTTGAGTCCCAGTGCGTGTGCTTAAATTCCAGTAACCTCCGGCAATAAATTTAACCCCTAAGAACTGGAAAAACCTTTGGTACTGGGTGGAAGTAATTCGAAGTCTTGGAGGACTGTATATTACCGATATTACACCTGACCAAGGCAGAGTATTCATTTCCAGCTTGTATCCATTCAGTTTGGAATTGCGGTAGTTCATGGTTGTGGGATATGATGTTTAATGATAACCGCTGACTCGCCATCTACTGTATTATCAAGGTGGTTCGTAAAGTAGATGGTATAATTTGATATACGGAGTAAGGGACTGGACAGGGCGGGAAAGGAGGGGACGGGACGGGACGGGGAAAGAGACGGGGACGGAGATGGGCCCATGGGATGGGATGACAGGAAATAATTAGTCATTATTTAATACACAAATAACGAACCTCGCGCGTACGAAGTCGAGGGTAACAGCTAGTCTTCTTATACACAGGGTGCCCAACTTAAATGTACGCAGCTTTAAGCAGGTTAGTATGCAACACACATTACATCTAAACTGTAAATGTAATGCTTGTTGCATACTCACCTACTTAAAGCTGCGTACATTTAAGTTGGGCACCCTGTATATAAAGAAAGGTCCTGACTCACTCGCTGACTCGTCAACGCCCAGCCCTAACCCTTGGAGATAGAAAGCTGAAATTTTGCACAGAAGTTTTCTTTATGATGTATACAATGAATAAGAAAGGATATTTCGAAATTCAATCACTGAAGGGGTAAAATGGAGGTTCTAATTTTGTATGGAAAAATAATATTAAATAGACATTTCGAATTGAAACTTCGTAAGAGTACCCCTAAAAACAAATAAGCAAACACGTATTTCGTGATTTTCCGAAAATCAATTTCTTAATGGGTGAAATGGGGTAAATAAACCTAAAAATCGATATGTGTGTCGTTATTGGGGTTTTTTGGAACGTTAATTAGAAAATGGCATTTATTTTTAACTCCATATTCAGAAGACGTGTACAAAAATAAATTATTTTTGGACAGAACAACGTTTGAAGGGTCAGCTAGTACTGTATAAAAATATTATCAAGTTAAACTGTATATAATCTAATATTAATGCAATATTAACGAATTAATCTAAGTAGCACTTTAAAATAAGTGATTTGAAATACATATATAATTTTAATATTTAGATATCTACGATCAAGTTGAATGTAAAATATAAAGCCAAAATAAATACAAATCTAATCAAAAATAGTATAACTGCAACAGAGGTGGTTATCATTCGAATCAGTCAGTATTTGAAACACAAAAGGATTCCTGATTCGAATTCTATTCATAAAGCAAATGAAAAATACTCACTTTTTGGATTCGAATTGCAAAATGATTCAAATCCTTTATTTATGACACGAATATTTTTTATGATTCAGATACTTTTGTGCAGGTGTTGCGTTGTTTTCTTTGCGTGATTAAGGGTAGGGAGGGCAAAGGTTAATAGAACCACGATTTTTTTCGAAAACTTCTAAGTGTCTGTCTTACCAAGAACTTTAAAAAAATAACATACCTTTAATTTGAATAATATTACCCCATTGTTTTTCACTTTTTAACTTTGTCGATTGTAGACTCTACCTCTACAATAAAGTGCAATTTATAAGATGTTGTACTTAATTAATCAGTACTTACACTATTAAGCACTAGTTTAAACATCACAATAAAATAAAAAATTAGTAAAAAAATCAGTAAAAAAGATTTTAACACTGTGATTCGAATCATTTTTTATATAAAAAAAGCAAACGTGGCATCCGTGATTCGAATTAATTTAGATGATTGAGATCCATAAAAATGGTGAGGCCTTTTTTTCACATTACAACTGAATTAAAAATAACACTGCTCCTGTGAAAAAGCTTACGTATGTCCAAAATAAATCTAATATCGATAGTATCCCGAGATCAAATAAACTTCAGATCTAGTTTGTTCTGGCTCCATATAATAATAATATAAGATCAGACAATTCGATCTGAAATGTATTTAATCACTAGGTATGGTACTGTAGTAGTACACAAACATTGAACTCTTAGCTCTCTTATTCCTTTGCATTAATAGTGTCGTTTAATATCAATTACGATTACTTCTAGTTGTCATTCAGCCGCTATAGGATCATTGCACTAACCTAAAGTATTATACTTACAAATCCTCATCTCACTTCACTGTTGGAAACGATATTCTGTAAATATTCTCTTTTACTCACTAAATTGTCTCCCTTTTAATACTGGGTGTTTACATTCTCCACCATATTTATATTTATAACAATGAGCACAACCCCTTGAAAATGTGTCGTTATTAAATATCCAATACAATGGTTTTATTGGTAATAAAATTGAAATAAACAATAAAAATATAAGAAACAACACAAGCTCAATTTTAGCACAGATGTTCATAATGTCCCTCTATGTAACATACTAGATCTCCCCAACAATACAATCGGAGCTACCGCTGTCATATTGAAAAACGTAGCGTCCGAAAGTGATTTTAGACCTTTAATAAGGGGTCGTAGATATGGGGCTAAGGTAGATATATTTGAACAATTGCGAAATTCCTCTAGAGAAAGAATCTGGATAAATATGCTACCGCTTCGAAATATACGTGCGTTATTCAAATTTTATAGATCACTGCAATGCAATACATAGGGTGCCCTCGGGATAAAGACCGTGCAAATTATACTATCGTTGTTGCATGAAATTGTAATAGAACGATTATAATTTATCAATTGTGTACAAGGTTAGTGGAATCCCATTTTTAGATTATAGTGTAACGAAGCGTGAAAACTGGTGTAACTAGTGGATGTCCGAAATCAAATTCGTAGTCTAAAATTAAGAAGACCATAACAATATAGATTTTTTAAGACAATACATTTTTGTATTTGTTATTATCGGAATTCCATTCATGAACATGTCACCTCATAAATATTGTGACAAAATCTTGGAAATATTAATATATCGCTGTTTACTAACAAAAAATCTCATTGAAGTTACTTCACTAATGCATCTTAATTATCAGAACTTGTATTTTGTTAGCTCAGATTGAGATCAGACACCGCCACTGACTCTTGAAGAATGCACCAAGGTTACAGCTCACAATTAATTTTGAAGTCCAGAAATTGAATTGAAGCAAAGGGGTTATGCGGTATTGTTCCATGAATGTACCTCTTTGCAATAACCTTAAGGCTGGCATTTACTTAAAATAAAATTCTGTTTGATGTATGTAAAGTTGCATAACTACTAAAACTAAGACTAATTGTTTGTGTATGACTCGAGACTCCAGAAAGATTAAGAACTGGAAAGTTAAGCGGATTAAAATGTATCTTGGTACTAAATACCAAATCGTTTGCGTTGGCATTTTGTTTCACATTTTAAATATTGCATTGCCTTCCGACACGTATACAATTCATTTCTGTAGTTACATATTTTCTTGGCTAAATGAATATTTAATTAGTTTTTAAATAGTCTAACGATCGGATATGGCTAAACCAGCAATAAATATTCGTATTATAAAATAGATACCGGTATGTATGTACAATAATTAGTAATTAAGGCCTATCGTATTTACTACTAAAAAATAAAAATTTTGAAATTGTTAAAGTAAATATTTTTAATTCACCAATGAATCTATATTATCAAGACCAAACTAATATTTTAGATAAAATCACAATTTTTCGAATCAATATTAGTATAATTATTATACGATTCAGCAAGATTCCATAGTTAGTTCTATACATATTGGTCTCCAATGTTTGTTGTAAAAAATATTATAAGCAGTGGCGTAACTAAGCACCCACAACCCCCGCTATGCGTGGGGGGGGGGCGAGTTCCAAGGAGCACCAAGAGGCGCCCAAGGGGCACTAGGAAGCGTCCAAAAGAGGCGCCGCGCCTCTTGGGAAGTCCCCTTGGTGGATATTTCTTGTTTCAAAGTTATTCTATTATAACCAGATGCCACAAAAACGAGGCTCACTCCTGTAGTTTTTTAGTTTTTGACATATCGAAATAAAACTCGGGGGTTATAAACTATACACAAAATTCAATTTTCTGGCATATTAAATAATTTTTTAGCGCTTCCGGTTTCGCCGGAAATAAACTCAATTTTTGTTTTTTTTAATGTGATACCCTGTATATTTTTAGATATTTGGGTTCAGGATGAAATTTTGAGTATCTTAGGTTACTTTCATATCCTAAAGTTTGGTTTTCCTAATTTAAGTGTTTCAAAAGTTAGCATGGGGGGGGGGGCTTACTTTACGAATGCAGTGTTTATACACTGCGTTCGTAAAGTAACCCCACCACCCCCCGCATAACTTTAGCAAAACTTGAATTAGGAAAATCAAACTTTAGGATATGAAATAAGACTACAAATACTAAATTTTCGGTAAACAAAAAATTTGAATTCTGTTACGGTGGCGTCGTGACGCTCAACGACGCCAGAATTTTAAATGGCAAGGGGTTCGAGTGATACCTCATTTGAAAGCTCTCTCCATTCTGCGTATAATAAGCTATACTTTTTCAATTTTATCGATTCTAATAAACATGTCAAAATAACAAAATTAAATTTTCGAAAACCGAAGAGGCCCGTAGAAAGATTCATCATCAAACCTTTGAGCTTCCTCGTAGGTAAATATTTCGGTTTAAACCTGCTTTGGAACGTTTGCAGACGTTTTCTGTTAATTTAGTTCCGAATTCAGTGAATTAATCTACCAAAATCTTAATATTCACCCTGCCGGTGTTTTAATTCGAATCTATAAAATTTTTAAAAAATAGCCCATTATACGCAGAATGACGAGAGCTTTCAAATGAGGTATCACTCGACCCCCCTTGTCATTATTTAAAATTTTGGCGTCACTGGGCGTCACGACGCCGACGCCACTGTAGCACAAATCGACTTTTTTGTTTATTCAAAGCATATTTTTTGTCGGGTTATTTCTTGTCCTAAAGTTTGGTTTTCCTAATTTAAATTTACCAAAAGTTAAGCAGGGGGGGGGGGGGTACTTTACGAACGCAGTGTATACATTTTTGATAGGGTGGGTAGGGGCTTAATTGCGGGAGGGGGGGCATTTTTTGTAGTTACGCCACTGATTATAAGTTTTATACGTCGTCAAAGATGGCTGGATACCGCATAATAAATCTTCTTGTTATTCGTTAATTAAATTTTTGTTTTGTCATTAGGAATTGTATGCACCGGTGGTAGTTACGCGTGTTTGGCAGAAATCACTTCTGCATTAAATATTCCACCAATCTCGCGATTCTAGAAATCAAATGTCCGTACAGTGCAAGAACGTACACTCCGATGGAAGCCGTATTAAACAATAAAATCAAATTCTGTCGAGTAGAGGAAGGCGAATTAAAATTAAAACAAAATGACAGCTACATGTACCAAATCCAAGGGCAATTCAATATCGCGAAAAAAGACATTTGCTATTTTGTTATTTGGACTCCTAGTGATATTTCAGTGGAAGTGATAAAATCCGATCCTTTGTTTTGGGAGCAAAAAATGCTTCCGAAACTTGAACAATTTTATAACTCGGCATGGCTAACCGAAATTTTGGATTCAAGACAATCACTACAGCTCCCTATTCGAGAGACATTTTTAAATTGATGTACGTGGAAGAAACTATATCTTCTGCAATTAAATGTAAAATGTGTATAGGTATGTATACTGTAAAAAATGGTTACTTTTTTCTCCTTTTTTTAAATTAATTTATTTAGATCAGTATACAAAATACTATACAGGCTGATTTATTTATGAATATTTAGCATTAGTTAATCACTAGTTGTATTTGTTTGTAAGATTGTTTATTTATGCACTGACAACAGTTATGTTATTGCTATATGTATTATTTTAGTAAAGTATTTGCGCTGATGTATTTATTGTTTTAATTTTTTCTCGTTAGCACTATCAACACTATTAGCTAAATGTCATAAATATCTTGAGGAAATTTTCTTTTGATTCCATTATGTATGGAGTTGATTCCAATA
Organism: Agriotes lineatus; assembly: GCA_940337035.1. Taxonomy (NCBI): domain Eukaryota; kingdom Metazoa; phylum Arthropoda; class Insecta; order Coleoptera; family Elateridae; genus Agriotes; species Agriotes lineatus. The sequence continues at coordinate 100,189,291 of OW679196.1, read as the reverse complement.
TCATAATAAAATTGATTACTTTGAGAACCGTACTTGCTGTATTATTAGTTTGATTTGGATAAACAAATGCGTTACCAAGCTAAGTAACTTTCTACCTGCAGTTTACAGAAAGGTATAATCCTCTTATTCTCTTATCAGTAATACGCTTGTTGTTTAACACCGGGGGTTGCCGGGACATAGCCCTGGTTAAGGTGTTGCCTATATTTGTACGGAATTTTAACAAAATTAATAGAACATTTTTTAATTCTAACTGAATTAATTCGTCACTGCAGGGAACGCAAAAATAGATCGATGCATGTAGGTCAATAAAATACTTTTATATAACGGGGCAAAAGGACAAGAACTTATGAATTAAGTGGGCAGTATCAATTAAAATTCATGTGTTATGTGTAACGCGATATCATCCACATTTATGAAAAAAAACACTTTTCGAGATTTAGCCCGTTGGAGAAAAGGTTGCTCTAAATGGTTCTTAGTTTTTTAATCATACTGCTGTGAAGCGAGATATCCCAGTTAGCGTTTCACTATTCCACGGTGCAAGACGGCTTAACTAAATACAACCCTTAACCTCCTTATTTTTGTAAATTACAAAGACTGTCAGATATTCATAGCTGCTGACAGCCCAGTCTACTAATCTGAAATTCCGAATCCAGTCTCGTTTTGAGTAACACGAAATCTCACATCGATCTCCGGTCGGATATATGCAAAGGAACCTTCGCATTATCTCTCTATATGTCGTTTCGCAACCATCGTGTAAGGTAAAAGCAACGACGACGCAGCCATAGAAACACATCCCGTTGTTAGCATACAGATAGACGTCGACGCTTGCAGCTAACTTTTGAACTACCGTGGTGCGCTCTTTCGGCGAAACCCTGGGAAAACTCCCTTTGCATCGCGTGTAGATTGACGTCAAATTTCGCCTGTCGACAAGCTAGCCATTTTGGTTACATACAAACCCTCAACCATCAACTCTCAACCAACTTTTGGCAGTACGCCTGCCAGATTTTCGCTCAGCGCCCGCTGACAGAGACTTTCCTTGATTTTCACATCCTCCCGGCGCGGCGACGGAATGCTACTCAGCTAAGTTAAATATGTTTTACTCTATAGTGTGCTCATGAGAAGTGCAGTAAATAACCCCAAAGCGCTGTGCACCAGTGCATCAATATAGTGGAACCTATATCCCAAGCAAACATGTGTAAAGGTTTTGTTTATGGCGCTACGTGACACTACGAAAAGTAATCAAAATTCTTAGAAATTGTGTTGATACTCTTCCTTGTTGCGGTCATAGCTGCAAGGTTTAATAAAGTTCTTAGATGCATTGTACTTTCGCGTATTTTAAAGTCATATAAGCTTTATTAGAAATCACGGCACACGGTAAGTTTTTAATATCTAGAGCTGAGCATGTACACATTTTCCGGTGCTAACACGAAATTGTCCACGTATTTGCCCAGGTACAACTGAATAAGTAATCTTAAATAAATGCTTTTACTTTTACTAATGCTTTTATCGTTTAACGTTTCGGCTTAAACAGGGAGTATTACAGGAATGTCATAAAAACGAGAAAGTTATAATAAAAAAATAAGCATCTTTGTGCTTATTAAAATTAAATATTTTATCCAAGAGTTGTCATAACTTGCAGGTATTTCTTAATGTTATGTTTGGTTGCCTAGCCTCATTTTCATTTTTGTATGGATTTTAAAAATTCTTGAAGCTAGAAGAATCTCTGTAATTGCTGAAAAATAGAGTGTCAGTATGATTTCCGGCAACCATTTTAAGGGCTGATAATGTGATATTACTTTTTGAGCTGTGTATGTGATCTCTCGGAATTTTCGCTTTATGCGGATAAAAATGTCTTTAATACTATGAAGGTTTTCACTCAGTTTTAAAAAATGGTCACATTCCAACTTGGATTCCTTAGTACCTCGCTCTGCAAATCTCTCCTCCTGGACTCTGATGTCACTTCGATAAACACCTGGAGAACCACTGTGCAAATCGTTCTGTGCCTTTCGATTACCGTACCTGCTTCCGAGGCGGTTTTTCTCTCGTACGTATTTCAAAACCACAACGGACTGGAGAAAAGCCTGCTCTACCCGACTTTGCAGATTTGTTTGGGCGGCTTATCCGCAGGAACACAAAGATCACAACTTGCAATAGCTTTTTCAAGGTCGCTGACTGTGCAGTCCCCCCTCCCCAGATACCACCTTCGTGTTATACTCTCGAGTTCGTGTCGTCTTCCGCCACAACTCCGAACTATGAAATATTACTGGTGTAAGTGCTATACATTATAAAGCGTTTTTACCTACAGTTTTCACTGTTAAATTTCCGGCCCATATTAGAGAGAAATCCCGAAAATTTCCGTCACTGAAGTGAGCTGTAGGAATTTGTTTACTTTTTATTGTGCTTTAGAGTGGCAGCACTGACTACTGCTTTTGACTGCAATTAAGTAACAAAAACCACTTTCCACCACGTTTGTTTACGACAAATGTTTCTGCGAAAAAGTACTGAAGCGTGTTAACAATTTTTGTACCTGGTTAAACACGCGACTTAGTGTACAACTTCGAGACGTATAGTCCTATTCGCGCGAGTTTCTGTGTTTTAGCGTAGTTAGTTCTCTATGCGAATCGTGGCTCCCGTTATACATTTTTGCTGGTTTTTAATACTCATGACAGTTGGGTTATATGTACTCGTGTACAGTATTGCGAGGAAAATAGTACAGCTTATGCTCTTCACTCAATTCATTTAAATTCCATTTCACAAATAGAACTGCGTACATATATCAACAATTTTACTTTCACGACAATTAAAACTAAGATAGAATTTAAAATAAAATCTCAAAACTTCCAATAGGTACATCTATAACAGAATAAAAGCTTAGAATTAAGAAGACATCAATAATACGAATAGATTAAAATGTATAAGGAAAACATAATTTTATTGGAATCCATATGAGTGTAGCATATTGCAATTTCGCTTTTGTCCTCTCGGACATTACTCTTATACATTTATTTGCTTTCGGAGCTGATTGCAGAATTACGTATATACATAGTGTAAATAAACAAGGGTTACACCAATTTCTGCCGTTTCCTATTTAACGTTGTATGAAACAGCTATGTTGTTTAAAGATTTACACCAAGAACTGAAGAATGCTTTCTGGTTTGAACCGTTTCGAACCAGTGGCGCTTTAGGACCACCCACCCTATCCTGCTCAGAAACTAGCTGGCAAATTTTGCTACATTACTAGACAATTTCTGGATTTATTAATATTTGCACTGGAGAAACTATAAATAATAACGTTCAAAAAATAGGTGCTACCTAAGAAAAAGAACTTGTAGTCGAACACTTAATTGATTTTAAAGAAAATCGATTTTCCTTATGTTAAGAGTCACGACAAGACCAAAACTTGTAATTAAAACACGAATTTTTATCAAGAAACGACTCTTAGAGAAAATTGGAATAGCATTAGACTAAAGAAAATATATGTTGAATGAAATATTATTATGTATAGCCATAAATGTGTCAAAAATTCTCAAACTCATACAATTATTTTATGAAAGCAGATAGCAGAAACTACTAAAAGGTTACATAAAAATAAAGAAATGTCATGGTAGTTATTTATGGCTTAAGTTAAGAAGAGAAAACAAACGAACGCCATAAAACCTATTCATACATGTATTACATATACAACTTTTTGTAATTTTTACATAATGTAATATTTTCGTCTTGTTTTCAACATCAAAATGATACATATATTCGCAATGGTTTCAATATGAGATTTCATATATTAGGTAGAAAAATAACTGCAGACGATCTTTAATAAAACATCCAGTTTTAATTACCTACGTTTCGTTTGCAACGTCGCAAACTTCTTCAGATTTAGCATACATATATTTAGAAGATCATTTTAAACAATAAATTATTACCCTGGAAATGAGAGAAGAGGTTAGGAAATCATTAAGCATGCTTCTTGTGATAAAAATCCCTTACCTTAGAAATTTTAAATTGAAAACACAGAAAAACATTGAATATTGATTTGAAGGGAGGAATTAACACTCCCTGAAGTATTTTCTAAATAGCACACTTACAGTTCAAATTTTTATTAATGACTGGTCATGAAATTAACAATTTGATATAAATAATTGTATGAAGATATTTTCAAAATGAGGACCCAGTAATATTTTTCTTTATTTATAAAATTAAAGTTATAAAAGAAATTAAATAAGTGTCAAAAAACAATTAATAAATATTAACATAGGTTAAATTTATTTAGAGAAGGTTAAAAAAAATGAATGTAGATTTTCTATATCTGTTCTATAATTAATTGATTTTGAACTTTGTTTTATTGCTATCATTTCGTAACAAATACGTTTACTTAAGTTTGATCTTTTTTGTAATATTTTAGGGGAACTAAAATTAAAATTGTGGTAATTGTCAAGTGCATGATCAGATAATGCAGTATTTGGTTTATTGGGGATTAAAGTTTTTGTTTTTATAGATGTTTTATGTTGTGATATTTTTTTCTTAATATATTCTTTAGTTTGATCAATATAATTAGCTTCACAATCGTTGAAACTGATTTGGTAGGCTATATTTAACTTTGATTAAATTTCAATTTTATCTTTTAAATTATTAAAATTCTAATAGTATTATTATTTTTGAAACAAACATTAACGTTACATTTTTTTTAAATTTTACTTAACTGTTGGGATAATTTAGGTATGTATGGAATAGATATGTAATTTGAATTCTCTATAAATTGATAGCTGTTGAAATTTTGCTTTAAGCAATTAGGGTATAAATTAATGCAATCATTTCTAGTGTTTTTGTATTTAAGTTTGTTCATTCCCTTTTTAATTTTTGAGTTAATGAAATCTATGGGATAGTTAGTTTTTATTAATATGTTTTTAATCTTGTTAATATTTTCACTGTGGTATTTATTAGTAGAAAGTAAAATTGCTCGATCTGTTAAACTGTTAATTACGCTTATTTTATATTTAACCTAAGTTTGAGAATTATAGTTTAAATATCTATCCGTTTTAATTTCTTTTCTGAACCAGTCAGTTTGAATAATGTCAGATTCAGTTCTTATTAGTGTTAAGTTTAGAAAATTTATAGTCTTCTTTTTTCATTTTCAATTGTGAATCGTGGCCTTGGATAGTAGTTATTAAAGGTTATTATTCAATTTTGACAGTTTAAAGTGACATTATTCACTCCATAACAACCTCCATAAACAGTCTATTATTCACAAGTAAAATAAAAGTGTTTTAATTCACTAGTGAAAAAAGTTTAATTCACTAATAAATTTAAAAAGTTTCATTTAAGAACAACATACTCTTATTATTTTTACAAATATTTGCATTCAATTACTCTCGCTCTTTGTAGTGTGTAATTTAAAATTACTAAAATTTTGTTCAAATCGACAATGAATGGACAAATTTATATTTATTTAAATATTTTTTTATTTTTTACTCAAAATTTCGTCAATATAAATATATTGTTTACGTTGTTTTTATTTTTACTGATTACAATATCATCAACATATCATTTATAGAAAGTAATACCATTCAAATTATTTAAAACTTTAGAATCGGTTAGTTGTAAAACTAAGTCAGCTATCGTACTTGATAGGGGTTGTTCCATTACTACACCAGCTTTGTTTGTATATTTGATTATTAAAAGAGAAAAATATAGACGTTAGGATATATTCCACAGCTTTAATAAATTCATGTTTAGGGATTTCTGTAAATGTTTCTATTTGAGTCCAAAATTGTTCTATTGTATCGATGGCTACATTTATAGGAATATTCGTATAGTGCGAAACAACATCTAAAGAGAATAAAACCTAATCCATAGTGAAACTGTACCAATAAATTTTTTAAAGGTCTATGAATTTCTTACACTGAATTGTTTTTTTTAAAGAATATTAATTAAAATATTTGATAAATGTTTGGACAGTTTATATAATGGGCTTATGTATGAAGCTACAATAGGTCGTAGTGGGTTGTCTTTTTGTGTAATTTAAGCAAGCCATAAATCTTAGGTATGAGTCCATCATGTGTTATTAGTTTCTTTTGTAAGTTTTATCATTTATGTAATTGTTGTCATTTCATTTTTTTTATATTTTATTGTTTAAGTTTGAATTTTATTTGTTGGATCTTTTTCAACTTTACAGTATAAAAATGAAAAAACAAGTCTATAAATTTTCTTGACTTAACACTAATAAGAACTGAATCTGGTATGATTGAAACTAACTGTTTAAAAAAAAATAAAACGGATAGATATTTAAACTATAATTCTCACACTTCAGTTAAAAATAAAATAAACGTAATTAACAATTAAACAGATCGAGCAATTTTACTTTCTACTAATAAATACCACAGTGAAAATATTGACAAAATTAAAAACATTAATAAAAAATAACTGTCATATATGATATGTTTTATCGGACTTTTCCACTGTCTAGGTTGTTTATTATACGACGTTTCGGGAGTTTTTGATCTACTCTCGTCTTCAGGTATTCCTGGTTAGTTCTGAGAAGAACTGATATTGTACGTCTTTATACGTGCCTACCCCGGGGTTTGAACCCGAGACCGCTGATCTCTGTGATTACTGGTCTGTCACTCTTACCACTACGCCACTAACGCGATAAAACATATCATAATAGACTACTACCAAAAATGACAATATTCAGAAAACAACTATCATATAGATTTCATAATCTCCAAAATTAAAAAGAGAATAAATAAACTTAAATACAAAAACACAAACACTACAAATTATTCCACTAATTTATACCCTAATTGTTTAGGGAAAAATTTCAACAACTATCAATTTAAATAGAATTCAAATTACATATCTATTCCATACATACCTAAATTATCCAAACGGTTAAATAAAATTTTTTAAAAATTATAACATAAATGTTTCTCTCAAAAATAGTAATACTATTGGACAACAATTTTTTAATAATTTAAAAAATAAATCTGAAATTCAATCAGAATCAAATATAGTCTATCAAATCAATTGCAAGGAGTGTGATTCTAATTATATTGGTCAAACTAAACTACATTTTAAAAAATATCACAACATAAAACATCTATAAAAACAAAAATGTAAACTCCCAATAAACCAAATACTAAATTATCTGATCATGCACTTGACAATTACCACAATTTTAATTTTAATTTCCCTAAAATATTACACAGAGAATCAAACTTAAGTAAACGTATCTGTTATTAAATGATAGCAATAAAACAAAATTCAAAATCAATTAATCATAAAACAGATATAGAAAATCTGCATTGAATTTATTATAACCTTCTCTAAATAAATTTAGCCTATGTTAATATTAATTGTCTTTTAACACTTAATTTCTTTTATAACTTTGTTGTTTTGTTTGCTTTATAATGGACAAGGCATGCGGAGTACCAGATACCTTAGACACCAGCAACTATAGTCGTATGGTCAACGTCCTACTTAGAATTTTGCCGAGACTAAGGAGTTCCAACCCTAGCAAAGGATCTTGCACATGCTACACATCATAGTGACACGGGACCCACGGCTTTACATCACTTCCGAATGATGGCATTTTGTAAAAGTTTTCCTCCGCATTTTTTATTTTTAAAAACCTCCCTGGGACCGAGGATCCAACACGCGACCCTTAGTACAGTAGCCAGAATGATTAACTTACTGAGCTACGGAGCTCCGCTTGTATAACTTTAATTTTACAAAAAAATAAAAATATTACTTGGTCCTCACTTTGAAAATATTTCCATATAATTAAGATTTTGAACTAACGGGATCAATCTGTTTTTGACATTTCATAATCAAATTGTTAATTTCGTGAGCAGCCATTAATAAAAATTTTAATTGCAAATGTGCACTTTAAAAAGTACTTCAGGGTGTGTTAATTCCTTCCTTCGAATCAATATTCAATGTTTTTCTGTGTTTTCAATTTAAAATTTCCAAGGTAAAGGATTTTTATGAGAATAAGCATGCTTAATGATTTCCTAACCTCTTCTGTCATTTCCAGGGAAATAATTTATTGTTTAAAATGATCTTCCAAACATATTTTTACGATGCTAAATCTAAAGAAGTTTGTGACGTTGCAAATTAAAAATTGGCGGCAGTTATTTTCCAACCCAAAATATCTAACCTCAACAACAGCTGCTTTACTCATACACAATTTTTAAATGAGATATCATATTGACACTAGTTGCAATATGAGATGTCATATTGATACTACTGCTAATAAGAAAATCTGGAATAACTTTGTAGATTTAAGTAAATTTATTTATAGAAAACAATATCGCTCAAAATTACAGAAAATCTTGTATGCAACACATTGTGTTTTTCACACACAACGTGTTGAAACTTCGTGTCTAGTGTGACAAACACTTTCATTTTGCAACTTAATACATAAATAGCTATTTTGTAAGACCACAAACACACAATAACACATATTTGGAAGAAATTATACGTTGACTACACTATATGACTATTTGACAGATCAATCATGACTGAAGGTCATAAAATTACTTTAGGCTTTCGATACGGTTATTAGACCTTGAATGTGTCAATTTTAAAGCTGAGAGTGCAAAAAATCCCTTATACATGGTAACTAACCGCATAGTATCAGCGCGCCTCTAAATATCGAAATCGGACCAAAACATTTATTAAATCGGTTTTATTCGACGCACAAATATTTAATTTCGCGGACGACTTAGCGATAATAAACTGCACTTACGAGAATAATTAACTGCTGAAAATGAGAAACATCAAAGCATTTAAACACGCCTTTCGTTTTTCTCGTCGGCATGCCGACAGATAAGGGGGATTTTATTACTTTGTTTTAAAACTGCAATTTCGCATCATATTCAAGAGGATCTCCCAGTGGGTGCGCTATCGTTTAGGGCGGCATTAATAATAATTTCCGTTCCACCCAGGCGCTAATTAAATACTCAGTCATCACCAAACCAGAGCGCCGGGCCGCAGGTTCCAACCCGGCCATAATTCTCAAGATAAGGTCATTATTTCCAAAACAGTGATACAGGGCAAGATCAATACGCCGTGTTACATGGCCAATGAATTATTCCAAAGTCTAGCTCAGCAGCTGTTGTCTATCTAATTCAATTACCATCCGACCAAACTCCAACCACCGCGAAGATAAGATTATCTTAGAAGCGGACCCAGGTTTCTGGAGATACACAAATACCTCACCAGATAATTGGAAAGCTAAGCTCACATCGAGGGTTGTTAGTCGATGCTATGCCAAGCCCACTCCAAAAATAATAAGCGCCACTTCGCGATATTTCTGCCGAAGCCCGGCTAAACTTTTCTAATTGGTAAAGGATCCGGCACCAAGTTCGCAGAATAAACACTGAAAATTAGTCTAGGGCCGAGAACGAAATAAACTAAGCGACCTGGGGAATGTACTCCGCAGAACTCCGTTTTTATTATAACTTTTCGAGCCGCAGGTACGCTTGGCATTTTGCAGGCTAAGAAATTCGCGGATTCAAATATTTATAAGTTCGAGTACAACACAGGCAGCGCCTCGTTTTGTGACGGATTCCCAAAGTCTGAGATCAGAGTATGTTATTGCTTTTCAGATACAGAACAGGCCCCGTTTGAATTGGTTGGCTTAGAGGATATGTGAAGTTGCGAACTTCCGACCAACCATGTGCACAACATATTACTTTGAGGTTCGCTTTAATCTTCTGCTTCTTGAATACACGGAAATCGCTGCTCGCCAAAATTTTACAGACTTACCGGGATAAATATTTATAGCGCACATTGTGCCAGTGCACCCAAGTTTTCTTTGGGGTTCGAGTGGAAATCCTCGCGAGCGCTTCTGATGGTTATCCGGAAAATTAATTTTTGGCACAAACAAACTGCTAAAACTTAATCAAAGTCAAAGACGGAGAGATTAATTTCTACTTACCTTTAATCCCAGGCAAACAACTTTTGATCAATAATCCAATCCACTCCCACGGAGTTCCTGAAACACCTAGATATAATGCACTAATGTATGCGCAAAGCATAACCGAGAAACATTCATCAGTAAAGTATGTCTCTGTGATTATCCAATGCCCTTTATCTCTGCCTAAGACAAAAAAAAATATCTTGCAGCTATTTAACAGTTCCATTCTGTCTTAAAAAACGGACTGAAACAAACAAAAGAACTGAAAAAGCTGAAGAAACTACTATGGGAAAGATAAAAGTAAATAGAAAGGTTCAGAACAGCAATAAACCCTGGTTCAATCGGAAAGCTAAGAAACTAGCAAATGGAAAAAATAAATGCTACTTGCAATACTTACCGACTCCAAACGAATATACCAGTGAGAAACAGACTCGACACAAAAATAGAGCAGAATTCTGTAAACGATTCGCAAGCGACATAGAACACGATAACTTCTAATCCAAATAAAAACTGAATAGAAAAGAATAAGAACTATGTAATGGTACTTTTATTTAGCCTTTACGTTGGGCAATGTAAACTGTAGCGCGGCTTTTCCCCGTGTCCTATACTCTACTGTACTATGAATGTATATTGCCCCTTGTATTCTAGTTAGCTCAGTCGTAGGAGTACAAGAATCGCTCTTACCTCAGTGCAGCTAAGGATAATGTCAATATTGCTCTTGCTGGTCTGCTGGTAATAACCTATAATGCTGTAATTGTACATGCAAACCCTACTAAAAATGAAAATCAAACAGTTTACATGAAAACATATATACTGCGTAAAAAACATACATGTATGGAAATACATAAAAAGAATACTCAATGTTATATGCGCTATGAATAATAGCACGGAACAATCCACGGACTTAATGATGAATCTAAAGGCAGTGCTTAAATTTTGCACTTGAATTCACTGCAGAAGGTCCTGACTCCAGTAGCTTGAAATCAGCTCCAGCGATGTGTCAACAAGATAATGCAGCTCTTTGTTCTGGCTCTGCTAATTCAGCAAGTACGCGCAAGTTGCCTTTGGGCGCTTCTTAACTCGTTGCAGCCATTACACAATGCTTTGCGATAGCAGTTAATTATTTATTACGGCTTTGGGTTTTGCTACGGTTTAAATCGACTTTTACGACACCGCGCCGACTCATACAAATACTAAACGGCCGGCACGGACGATATTTTAAATAATCGGGACAAAGACTTACCTAGGCCGCTGCCAACCCGATACAAGAAAATGCCGGCTAAACATCAGTGGAGCGAGGGAGGGTTCTTCACGAGATTACCTACGGGCAACGGCCAAAGGGGCGGTAAACATTGGTAAAATTGAATTGGGCACCACCCGGTTTCATTGACATACACGAAAATACAAGGATAGACCCAGAGTAACACCGGGAAAATCAAATGAGCCGACTTTCCAACTTATCACCTTGGCGATATCATAAACTCGACAGGAATAGTATAGTAGAGCAGCCACACGGCTCCCACACTGCAGCGACAAATACACCGACCTACCTGTGATGTTGCTAAACTGCTTTCAAGCTCAACTTCACATAAAATCGGACACAGTGTATAAATAATATAACCTGAATGTAAGCATGCACAAACATGTGGGAGGAAATCATAAGACGTTATTCTATGAACGGATCTATTGGTCTAAACACATGTAAATGAGATGGACACACACAATGTAAACACATCATAGCGTAATATACGGCTAAACTACACCCAGCTGGGGGCGCTTTACTTCTAATGACTAACTATACATCCAAATACAATCCGCCTAGGGCCGGTAACGGTGTATGATTAATTCAAATGTGAATACAAGTCGCCTAGGGCCTGTGACAGTACGTGATTAATTTAATTGCAATACAAGCCGCCTACAGCCTGATACAGTACGTGATTAATTTAATTGCAAATACAAGCCGCCTAGGGCCTGTGACAGTACGTGAATAATCTAATTGCAAATACAAGTCGCCTAGGGCCTGTACGTGATTAATTTAAATGTAAATACAAGCTGCCTGGCGAGCCTGCTGCCATACATGACTAAATACAAAGGAGCGGACAACCGCCTGGGGCCTGTGACGCTATATGATTGATTTAAATGTAAATGCAGCACTCTACCTTAATTAACGGCTTCGCTTGAAAGCTGATTGGCGGAAATCGGAGCGCTCCTCGCTAGAGTGTGTGCGCTGAGGTTTGAAGTCCAGAGTATCACGCTAGAATCCCCGTTATCATCGGGGAAAGAAACTGTAAGGCTTGCTCGGGCAATGACAAAATTAGCCAGGCCTGAAGCTCGCACGCTTGCACTAAAAGATCCCAACAGGTGTTGGACGAATATGCCTTCCATTTTTATGAACTGCAACAAGCGGCGACGGCCATCGACATCACAGCGGCACCCACGTACAACTCCACAATCTTTCACTCTTACGCTCTGTTCAGAACTCTTTCAACGAAACACGCGGTATTCGGCACACTCAAAACTAAACCGTGCCGGCACCCCACGACCCTAAGGGCTGCAGAAGGCGGCGGAGCCGCTCTCGAAAAGAAAAACCTGTTATCAGTAACTGCACGACAAAACACGTCCAAGACCGACGCTGGCTCCTCACAGACTCCCAACCGAAAAAGACGCCAGACCAAGCTTCGCGCTCGGCGCTCTGTCACGGCGGCAGATGTGGGCAATCAGAACGCAGCCTGTAACAGCTTGACAACACGGTATATCGGCAGACTGCGACAGAAGCTGAAATTATCCTGCTTGCTCTCATTGACTGTGGCATTTACAGGCACGCTCGTAAAATATAAAAATGGCCTGACAGTTTTCCCAATCTTCCTGGGTCGTACATTCACTCGTAAAATGTAATTGCAGCAAGTAAACTTGCCTTTACTTCGTAGCAAGATGGCTAAGACCTCAGCTCTGTGTGTTGACAAAGTCAACTAGCTTTCTTGAAGCTATAATGGCAGTCGAAATAGCGGCTTCTGGCTATAAACTACTATGTCTCGGGGATGCTTCCCCAAGCTGGCACATACAATACTTCGCGTAGGGTCCCTTTGACACACACAGCTCGCTTGTTGGCAAGCAACTTTTCCCCGCTGCCTCTAAGCCCGCGCATGACTTGCTTTGTTCTATTAATAACGCTCGACACTCGTAGGTTTTAAATGTATAATGTCTTAATCTAATTACTACAATATTGGAACTACACTTTAGTTTTATTCTTAGCAAAATAATGGTTAACTACCAAGATAATTATTAACTGCGAAGTTAAGAATATCCCCAATGAAAGACTGAAGAATGATAACAGCAAATTAAGCAGACAGTTAAGTTCATTATTTGTTCCAAACAAACGGAACAGAACTATCGCTGTGTATATCTTTAAAAAGAATCATAAGTATTGTAATGGCCGCCCACTACTAATTAATTGCTTCTATTAATAAAAATATCTAGAGCCACCATGCATATTATTTTTAATTCTGGGTTCGTCACAAATCAGATAACTAATTTTGGTTCTCAGGGATAATTAAATGAGCGGTCTAGTGATATGCTTGACCTGAATGATCGTACGTCCCTATTTATAATGTAATCTACTTGCAACTTGAATTATTGTTGGTTAACTCATAGCAGAACAGAGCTCTTATTCAAGGTCTGGGTTCACAATTTTAGATTTAAAATTTTGATCGCACGCCTATGGTGCGTAGGTCAAAAGCAACCTAAATGCTACAACGGAGCTAATCTGTCATATAATTTTACGTCTTTATGAAAAACTAGCAAATGCAGATCGTTTTCGTGTTTGTGAAATGAATTACTACTCAATGAGCAAATTAAATAGGTAAGTTTTTTATTTTCCCGCTTTCTTATAGCGTCGGTTGATCGTGTTTTGTTTCTAGCCAAAACCCTCCACTTCGTTGATTCGAAATAATGACGTCAAGGAATCCTAACCTCAATTCTGGACTTCTAAATTCTCAATTTGAAGCTACTGAAGCTATTAAATCGCCGTGAATCTGCCAAGCAGCGATGCTATTCCACTCCCGGGTAGGTTTTACGGTGGTACATGTACAATTTTGCTTCACAACTAACCTTGCAATTTTTCCAGGTGCTGTCCGATGATGTCCGGAGAGGTGATAATGTGCCAGATCTTCTCTCAGCGAGCATGAACCGTGGTGCAGGCCTTGGAGGAGGTGGACTGGTGTGCCGCCGATGTAGTCACGAAGTCAGGAACCTCGGAAACCGCCTCTTGCTGTTAAACGTAGGCCAAAATAGGATGGCGAACGTCCCTCGGAAGCCGTTGTGGATCGGAAATATTTTGTAGTGGCCGATTTTAAAACCCACACTTGTGCTTGAACACTGCTATGTCGTGAACACTCTGGTAAAGTTTCGGAGCTGTATTTTAATATTTACTATATAAAAATGAGATTTTTCTGGGAGAATAAAACTGGGCTGTCAGTAAAATTATTTTATTTTTAGTTGTTATTAACAATTGCACATCAATACAAATAGGAAATCAACTCTGTTCAATTGACCTTTTTAACAAATAAATTCTTAAAATCTAACTAATTTTACAATTCTACCTTATTTACTAAATTGTCCTTTGATTTTTGTAATCATTGTCTTACATTATCACTCGCGTTGCACCGTTTTAAATGTCTTTTCATTCACTTATTGCACTGACTCATGTTTCTTTTCGCGCACATCCGCTTTTGATCACTTCTGAATTCAATTAAAAGTCCATTTCATTGTCATACTTGCTAATCAATAAACTGTTTGTAAATTCAGCAAATTTCCAATATTGTTGTTCCATTTTCCTTTTTTATTTATGATTTGCCTTTAGCTTTGACCTCACTTCGTGCTTGTTGCACCCTGCTTTGCCTTCCTCCACATTACCTTATTATGATATGCTCACAGAGAATTGTTATTAATGAATTTAGACTTGCAAAATACCCTCGACCAGCATTTACTAATTACTTTCATAATCGATTCATTCTTACAAATTTACATTGATTAAATAGAACATGAATCCAACCTCTATGATTTGAGCTCTGCCTTATTCTTTATGTTAGGAGAATTAATTTCTTTATTACTTGCATAGCTTTGCACATATTATTCCTAAATTCAAGTCTGATTAATTTTTATTTTATTGCAGTTAGATGCCATTTCTCAATCTAAGCTTGTCTGAATTATTCATTATTTTGTTGTGCTGTTAGAAGTGAGACTCAGGGCTTAAGACCATCTCAGTATATATGTACTTGAAAATTAATCTTCTCGCCTTGCTAATAAAGGTAAAATTATAATACTACATTGAAAATACAAATCAGACGAAATAGATCAACAATCGACAGCATATTTATCATCAAACCACTAAAATAATTGATATGAGCTTAGAAGATTAAATATCTTCCTCTATGGTCTTGAGATATCGAATAAGCTACAACAACATTAATTGTGATTTTTATTCGAATGGTGCACATTTTGCCAGAAACAGAGGACAACTTACAAAGACCCATAGACTCTATCAAGTAACTCGTTAGCACTGCATAATCATCTCCACGGAAGAAAAGTCCAAACTGTTGTGTTCACCAAAGATTCTTGAATATGTAAGTTGGTGGTAGAACACAAAACCATTGAGCAAGTCAAGCAATTGAATTATTTCAAGGTAGATATATCAAGCAACCACGATCTGATAAAATTGGAAATTATCAAACTACTAAAGTTGCTTCTACATCTGGTTCCATACGGAAGGTAATTTAAAAAAGTAAATACATGAGAACGTGAGATAAAGTCTTCTTCTTCATTTTCTGCTATTATTAGGTTTCGTCCTATTTTTCTACTTTCTGCCTCTTTTGGGATTCCAACTGTTTAACTTTCAGGGTTTCGACCAGAGGTCTTCTGCTATGGTTTTTAGTCACTTCGCAATTCTGTCTGTTTGTTGTGTGTATATAGTCTCTCCA
Source organism: Agriotes lineatus (assembly GCA_940337035.1). Lineage (NCBI taxonomy): Eukaryota > Metazoa > Arthropoda > Insecta > Coleoptera > Elateridae > Agriotes > Agriotes lineatus. The sequence continues at coordinate 100,173,400 of OW679196.1, read as the reverse complement.
TTACCGTTTTCTCTATCTCTTCCATTTGACTACATATTCCATTTACATTTCGTCCTTTATCTGATTTGGTTTCCCAGAATTAGTCCTTTTATTATTCTTAAAGTCTTCATTTCAGTACTTCTCATCTGTCGCAGGTTTTGAACGCTTCTGCGTAAGTTTCAGCTGCATACGTCTAGTATGTGCTCACTCATGTTTTGTAAATTCTGCCTTCACTTTCCTTTGGCATGTATTAATGCAGTTCGCTCTAATTCACTCAATTAAGTTTCTGTCGCTTGATATTTGTATTCCAAGGTAGTTGAATTTCATCGCACTTATACTATTGACATATCGCCAGCTATGAATAGTTTGCATCGCAAATAATCTTTTGAGTTTATCATAGACTTGGCTTTTTTTGTGGATATAATCATATTTACTTTTAAAGTCAATTGAAGTAAAGTCAAAATCTCTAAATCATGTGTCAAAGTAGTGTTAATTTATGACATTGAAGCGAAAGCCGACGCTAACAAAACCACAAGCATTTTGAGAAGAGCAAAAATGCAAGCTTTAAAAGCTATAACAAGTAAAAGACTACGAGATCGAACAAGAAACGAAGAAATGCGGAAATGTGAAATGGATAGTATAATAGAGTGGGAAAGACAGAGAAACAGATTTAGGTACCACCATTTCAAAAGAATGGCCCCAACAGAGTGCTGGACATGGTCTTACAAGGAAAACCAGCAGGTCGTCGTCCTCTGGGAAAAACTGGCAAAATATGGAATTCGTGAGATCATGTTGAAAATATGCGCAAAATATTGTCTAATTAAAGATAACCGTTACTTGCGCTTTTGGTCCATTTATTGGTGTACTTGGAATATCAGCCGTCTTTAATCATTTCTATATATGATATGATAAAACATATCATAATAGACCACTTCCAAAAATGACATCATTCAGATAAAAATTCCTGTATAATTTATTATTGTAATTTAACTATAACAACAACAACTAGATATAATTTGATAAGGTCTAGGCATGCAGAGTATCACTTAGGTACGAACTGCTATGGCCATATAGTCAAAGTTCTAGTTAGAATTTTGCTGAGACTAAGGAATTCCATCTCTATCAATGGATCTTTTACATGCTACACATTGGTTTTAAGCATTAATCCTCCGAATACCACTTGAACTATTCATCTAGTCGATTACATTTGCAAGGTTAGCTCTCAAAAATGTTTTTATGTAACCTCTTAATTTAATCGACTAAATGAATAGTTTTTACAGTGTTGTACATTTTGGTAATATAATTTAACCTAATAATATTAAATTGTCAGTTGTAACACTTTTATTGCACTGGGTAGTACTGATAATTAGTTCGAGCCCACAAATGATTTTCCAAACAATGAGATATCAGCGGGAAAATACTCTCAGAATAGTCAGTGAACGTGAGATATTCCGTAAGAATCATACTCTACGTGCTATTTACTCAAGAAACGTAGATTTTGTAAAATGCAGGAGGCAAAAATTCAATTATCTCCGTGGAAACTAAGATAAATAGCCTTAAAGTCATTAAATCATGTAATTCAATATAAGGTTTATCAAATAGGGCCAAATAACAAAAATAAAGACATAAACTGTACATGTAGTACTAGTGCATCACCCGAGCTACACTTCGGTTAGCTAATTTAAGAGAGATTCATTAATATAAATTTAAAAAAAGATGCATCGGCGGGAATCGGCCCCGGGCCGCCCACGTGGCAGGCGAGCATTCTACCACTGAACCAACGATGCTTTGTGGAAGACGGCGCTACTATAATGGTATATGTACATTAATGGTTTTATAATTTAATTTTACTTTTCGTACTTTTTTTGAAAATAAAAACCGGCTTACGATCTAAGTCTAAAAATTTGCAAAATTTTAAGCTATCATACAATTTAATCGGTCCAGTATTTTCGGAGGAGATAGCGAACAAACCTACCTACAAACATACAAGAAAGAGACCACCGATTTTATGGTATAGATTGATTCAGAAAGCAGATCATTTTAATTAATACAATTGTCACTTTCTGTGAGCTTAATTTGAACCCTAGACTGCTTTTCAGTCAAACACTTTAATTTTATATAGCGTAAGTCATACTATTCACTGACCATGCTAGAAGTATACTTTAGGAACGATCAAAAATTAATAATGAGTGGATTTACTCTACTCGAAGACTTTCTGGAAGAATTTTCAATGTGGCGGTTGACTAAGACAAGTTTAGTAGAGCACGCGTTGTCATATTCTGGACGTGTAGGGAAATAGCAGATGGTGGCAGACGAAGGGTATAGCATGAAGAAAATGATCAGTAATCGAGAAGCAAATACACACATTAATTCGACATTTGCACCAGTGCAGGAGGCCAATCTTTCTTACCCTACTTACCAATCCATGCTTCAGCAAAATTCATGTCTTCAGCTCTACCGTTTACAAGTGTTTTGTAAAATCATCCCGAATGATCTGACTCAAAAATAGGAGCTCTGTCAGTGGTCTATTAACCTTGATGACCATCACGAAGTGTTCAAAAAATGTGTATTGATCAATGGCGGTTAAACCAGCCTGGATATATCAATTCGCAAAATATGCTAAAGTGAAGCTCAAGAAATTCCCATTTTTTAAATAAGAAACCGCTAACTTACACATATATACTGTAGCCCCAAGATGAAGATGATGATATAACCCATAATAATAATAAGAATTTTACACTATTAACCTTAAATTGCCATGATCAATTCAAATGTCTAACTGTATAAGCTATTTCTAGTGCCACGAACGCTTCATTGCGTTAATTTTATATTCAAGAGTAATTATATAAGTGGTGATAATTTTTTGATAATGTTAGCTAGATTCACATAGCAACAAAGATAAGTGCAAATTTAGTTAAAATTATTTTAAAAAAAATATTACCACGAATTAATTCGGCGTGATTATTTTTTAAACAGTCCAAGTTGTAGATAGTGCTTCATGGAGCTTCCAGATGAGTTGTAATGTTAGCTTCCGCATAAATTCTAATTAAATATTAATAATGTATTTAATTTATCCATCGCCCATCCACCGCGACCAGCTTAGGGGATAATTCCGAGATAATTCCCAAATATAGTTTCCAGAGAGAATTCCATTTCAATCCCGCCCTTTACCTGTTCCTGTATCCTGGAGAATGTTTCGCACTTACCTGGGATCAGTTTGAATCGATGTCTCCATGGGAATAGCCGCTTTCTGATTCATTAACCTGAAAGATCCGTTCCGAGATTAGTTGAATCGATGTCTCAAAGAAGATAGCCGATTCCTAATCTAAATATCCGTGCCAGAAATAAATCTGAGCCGACAGCCCGTTCCCCGTCTTGCTAAATCTACAGACTCACCTAAAAACCAGTCTAAGTCGATGGCTCACGGAGAGACCGATTCCTCGTTTCTATTAATAAACACCCAGGAAAAACTCACGTTGTAATTGAACCTGCAATAAAGATAAACAATATCAAATTACAAAATTCCCGCGCTGCAAACTTCTCGGCCACCTGCATATATCCTAATTACTCTAAAAGCAGGTATTTACCTACCAAAGGGTTTCCCAGAGACGTGGAGGGTCGTCCGCGACACCGCAAGAATAAGCTGTTCCGTGGAAAACATCTCCGTCGAACACAAAATTTTCCGCGAGCACTTCGAGGTCAATCGCCCGGAGCCAGCTGGTTTTCGCCGGGAGAAATTTCGCTCACAGCACAAAATCCACGGCGACGCAGCGATCTCTCGTGAAGCTCGGCGGCGTTAGCAGCAGCGCTCAAGGTGTAAGAAACGCATGCAATACCTTAATTTCTTCTGTAATTACAGCCCCACAAGCGACAAGATCAAACTGGAGTTTCGAGGTTAAACGTCGGCGCATTCGATCTACCATAGGCCGATTGTTGTCTGTAGTGGTGTGTTTTAAAAAGCAAATCGAGAGGAGACGTTCAAAGAGCCAGTTTTGCATTCAATACACCGGCGTAAGAACGGTTACCACAACTCCAGGAAGACGAAAAACCGCTCTCCCGAATAAGTTATAATTTAGCAACAATATACATTTTATTATGCTTGTAATTATAGCTAAACAGAATAAAACCATCTAAGGTAATTTGCTGGTGTTTGTTTGCTGATTAAATATATATCTGAGAGAACAATAATCTCCGACTTGAGCTTAACCTGAGGTAGTAATTTTGACACCCTTAGTAAAGGGGGTGAAATTTCACAGAGTCTCTTGTTATTTTTAACAACGGCTGCTCACCTACTCTACTTTTAGCTAGTTGTGTTACAGCAGAAGAACGATTTGAATGGTTTGTGAAAAATAGTCGCTGTAATCAGCTACTAGCAAATAGCAATGTAATTATGCTGCTACTAGCAAATAGTCAGTGTAATTACCTACTATCAAATAGTCACTGTAATTTTGATGCTATTGGTCGATTTGAAATTTTTTCTCATTACTATTGGCTGAGAGGACTGTTTAAAAAATAATCAAAGCAATTTTTATTCGATACTTTATTCTGTGACGTTATGGTTGGGTAATTGAGTATTCTTTAACATCTTCAGAGGCTGATTAACATGTTACTGCTCGAAATGTTTGCCAACAGGATATCAAAGGATACTAAAATATAACCACGATATGCTCTTCATTTTTTTATATTCTACATCATGTAAGGAAAAAATTAAAATAACTATAAGTCTCCACAGAAACGTATTTGTGTAAAGAACTATTCATTCAATAAAATGAAATTTTTTTCATTAGTGCCAATCACAATAGTGCAAAATGCTTTTCTATTCAACGCTAGTTCTGCATGTGGTGTACTTCCAAAAATGCGAGAGGTTATTGAGTCTCAAAAAATGTATTATTTCAATACCTGAAATGAAAAAATTCAGAACTTAATGCCGCCATAAGTTATATTTACTGAAGCTATTACCTAGTACTTTTTTATCGCTAGCTATTTGTTAGTGTGCGTTCCTCGTAAACTGATTTATAAAATACTTATTTAGTTTTAAAGTGAATAGAAACTGTCAAACGTGTAACCACATCTTACCTCATACATTAATTGGTAAGATACCCGTTAGCTATTTATCAAGATATCTGTAGAGTGCCATAGGTTCAAGAACCAGAGTTTATAATACTAACAATTACTTACTGAGCGCCAGGCTCTTGAAATCATGTGTAACTTTCAAATAGTACGATAGAGCCCATCGAAGCATTAGTTGAGACAATGAGCAATAATAACAAAATGTAACCACGATAATATGTAGGATGTCAAAGCATATGTACGTATAATAACAATTATATAAATTATTTACCTGTAGTAAATATTTATATTCATAACAAATTAGAATTATCTAACTAAAATTATACGACGTTAAAAGTCTGAATAAATATAACTATATGTGAAGATTTCCATATATAGTTTTACATAAATACTAATACTTAAAAGTTTCCTACCGGTAACCTATTACAGATTTGTTCACAGTTAAAGTTATTTTAAATTCTATATATTAACTGCCAAAATATTTACCAAAAGTTCAATTATCCAAAATTCACTATATCTTTGTGTATATAACTTTATAGCAATATATCTCCCTCATGCAGAAGTGTACAACAACAACCAAATAAATCTGCTGGTATAGCTACGACCAAATCAACACAATCCCAGTAATCACTTGTCGAACCGAATTCAACGTATTCCAATGCCAAATAGCTCACGAAGAAATACTACATCTATTGTATTAGACTGCCATAAAAAGCATCAGTAATCGACTACCATAAAAACGCCGTAGAGAAATATATGTTATAGAACTGTAACCAAACTGTGCAAATGTTCTAACCTAAAGATGTCATTCGGCTAAATCGTAATAGTAAACACGATATGCTTTACAGGAAAATCTCTACTAAGTCAATGTACAGATCTCCACGAAATAGGGACCTCTGCTACATTTTAATTCTGCGTCTCTTTTGTTTCACAATAGAAACGAAATAAGTTGCCAACCTCGTTAAGATCCCTTAACACAGGTACGTACCAGAAGAATTGTCGAACAGACAAGTTTAAAATATACTTGTCTTCTACATTGGTTGCCTAATGAGAAGACGCAAAATTTCTATTATTTAAATGTTTAAACATAACAGCGTTATAAACTTAACAGGAAAAAATTCACATTTCTTCAAGAAATCGCTCATATTGGAAGATACTCGAAACGCTATAGGTAACATGTAATAATTGTATACTTTAGAAGAAATATACTGTCCCACACAATTACTTAGCAAGCCGAAACTGATATTGAAGCTTCTGTAGTTTGTTGGCAGCAAGCATTTTAAAATTTGGACAAACAAAAGCGACTGAAGCAAAACCACTTAAATCTTACTCTACGATGTTAAGACTATTGAAATGTGTGACGGTGTTAAAGCACGTACGCAAGCAACGCAAGCATAACTCATTGCAAGAAAGGAGACTATGGAATCTCATGCTACGGAGTACAACAATGCAATAGACACGGGGAGTTCTGAAGCGCATTAAACAGTAGAAGCATCTCACAGGGAAGCTGCATGGAGAGTTAGTTCATAATGTTCTGGTTATGAGTCAAAACATCTTTATGTTGGTATACAAAAGTACAAAGTTTGGAGTATTAAAAAAAAGCATGGATACAGACAGTAACTAAAAAAAAGAATTAAATATGCAAAAACGCAAATTGAATTAAAGGAATAGTTATTTACGTTACAAGTATAGAAAGTGGAGCTTTTCAGTACAAGTGAGATGTTTCCGGAAGAGGCCGTTAGGCCGAGTCCGGAATTTCGAGACGAGTATGGAAAAGCCACTTTCATACGAGTTTCGTATAATATTTTTTCGTACACTAGCATACCAAATGGAATAATAAATTTATCCTCTCATCTGAATTTGCTGTAAAATTTATTAATTAGAAAGTTACACTTTGCGGTATTTGTACGGCAAAGTAAAATTCATACAGCAAAGTGCTACTTTGCCGTACGAATACCGCAAAGTACTACTTTGCCGTACGAATACCGCAAAGTGTAACTTTCTAATCAATAAATTGTACCGCAAAGCGGCTCTTTGAATGCTAGTGTGCGAAAAAATATATTAAAGCTAAGGAACCAAATTTGAACTGGAGAAAGAAAACATACAAGTTTAAAACATGTGAATTTTGAAGCACTAGTAAATTACTAAAAATATGTTCATCACGAAATGCGATCGCTTATTAAATAAAACAGTAAGGAATTAATTTAAATACCGCAGATTTTTAAAATTAATCACTTCTATAATAAAAATGGTTTCCTTGATTAGGGAAATGTACACAATATTGTAAATCTCTGTCACGTGAATAACAGTCTAGAATTATAGCTCTGTCAGGTAAGCATCTGCTATATTTCAAATCGAATTGTTGTTCTACTCTGCACGTAGGCAAGTAGATATAAAATTTGAACTAGACATAATTTGATTACATTGTAATTATTCATCAGCATCTATAGAAAAATGTATAATACACATGAGGGTTTATTTACCCCATTGCAGTTACATCAAATAGTTCATATATTATGTTCTATTGCATGTAAGTCGATGATCTGAAAAACTGAAAAAGATATTTTTAATAAAAAAAGTCCCCAATTGTTTTATAATTATATACTTATAATAAATATACTAAAATGAACTGAACACATACACTGATGATCATTAATCAAGAAATACAAATACGTCTTTTTACCATCGCGAAAGAAATATTAAAATGCCGCTCTTAACGTCTTTTTAGTAAATCTGTTTCTAATCGCATAGCTTTTGACAACCAATAACTTAGGGTTGATACCATCGCTCTATCCTGTTCATATGTAAAAAGTAAATGTTTTGTGAATATATAAAATACTGACAGTCGATTACACCAATACACAGCCAACCGATCCACCATTCAGCATAACTTATCATTTATATTTGACTGGTACAATTGCTATGTAAAACATACAATTTCAATATATCAATCGTAATTTTTATGTCTCATATGTAGTGATATGCAATTAGTTCAATTTATTACGCCGTGACGTACATACCTACCAATAATTATGTATACAATTCTATGTTATTGCAATGAAATCATTTTTTGATAGTTATGTTAAAGTTGTAGGACATATCTGGAACACAAAAATTTAAAAGGAAATATTCAAAAAATATTAATGATACTATTGCATAAAAATATTAATTTTAAAATTTGGATATTCCCAAATACGAGTGAGGGAAATATCTAAATTTTAAAATTAATAATTTTATGCACAATTAACATTATCCAATAAGGTTTTAATACTAAACGACGCGACGTGGAAATCTATTCTCTTTAATTTAGCACCACTACCATTTTTTTCCATAAAATGATGAGCAGAAATATACATAACCGTGATAAGCCATGTAAGCCACGTTCAGAGGTATGATAAAGCACCCGGTATATAATTATGGCCCCATCCGTATTATATATTATTGTATAAAAAGGTGATCGGTTAATTTTTCCGGTCAGTGTATTATAATGTAAATTATTTCAAATCCATTGTTATCTTAATGAAGGGTGCTGTGAAAACAATATATGAACTGTCAATTAATCATTCTATAAATTTAAATAACAAAATAAATAAATAATGTCTGAAGTATGCCTCCACACTGCTGAAAGAGTATAAATAGTGCATTTAGTCGGTAAAATATGACAAATAATTTCTAAATTTTTTGTATGTATTCTTGATCACAGTAGGCTACTAAATAAATACGGTAGATACAGAGCTGTGAATGTGAGAAATGATACATACAGTAAATAGGTAAACCATAGACTATAAGTTGTTAGATCATACGTTAAAGTGTAAAATATTATTTGGGTCGTTGTTCCATAAGCGCTCAATCGAATTAATGAAGTCGGTATTCGTCCAGAGATATTTTAATATAGGTAACTAAATGTGGTAGGGCATTATCTTGCCGGAACAGCAATTCCGAGCCTATACGGCCTTCTGAAGATAAAACGTGGTTTTTAAGAATGTCATCGATATATCGAGCAGCACTCATTCGTCCCGTATTAAAAGTAGCACCAACCCATACTACCAGAGCATTCTTCAAACTGATTTACTTTCTTCGTCAACGCTTAGAATTTACCTACATCTGCCCAAGTTCAAGAACGGATATCGCCGACACTTGGAGAGCACTGATGAGCACCGTTCTATCTGCCAATGCACATGTTACTCTACGAACGCTATTTAGTAGTTCCTTCTGTGATTTTATATCAGTGACAGTTTTCGGACTGATTTCTTCGGTATAAAATTGCTTTACCTAACCCTTTTTCTTATGGTTCTTATGTTTTCGAACGAACTAGAATTCCACTGGCTTATGTAAGATTATTTTGTAGGTACAACTAACTAAAAATCTCTAAATGGCTTTACTCAGAACTTTCCTCGCAAGTGGAACATATGACACCAAATATTTGTTTAAAAATCAAAGGAAACTAGGAGTAAAAATATCTAGACTTTCCTAATCATACTGAATAAAATAAAACACTTGGTAATGCAAATTACATCAATTTTTAAGTAAAATAAACATTACATGCGGTGGGAACGCAACACGATTTCAGTGCCCATGAGGACGATTTCAACGCTTGGCCCGACCACAGAGCATCGCCTTGCATTTTCCCTAGCTGCTCGGTGATATGCGACGCTCTTATCGTTGCCCATTTTTGTCTGTATCTGCTAGGCCCCATCTTCGTCAAGAGTTAAGCCTAAGCTATGTGGAAATTATTACTTCTATCTATTACCCAGTTAAAGCAAAAATAGACAACATTTAATATTTTAAGGTGCTTACCCTGGACATATTTCCCTAAAATATATTCGATTTCGTTGCGGGTAGACAATTCGCATGCAAAATATCGACTTTGTTCACTAAATAGTGAGCTATACCGCCAATAGGCGGACAGACAAACCGACGTACAGACAGACGGACAGACAGACAGACGGGGGGACAGACAAAATTGCAAAATCATGTTGACATATATACTAGTATATTAATGATTCTCTTATCCCACTTGTATAGTAAATAACTATTAATTATTATTATAAAAGCAAATTTAAGAGAAATCAACAACAATCATGTCAAATGTTGACTATAGGTCCAATGCGGTGTCAATTTAAAGCTTGAAACGAAGACATTTTGAATTACTGCATAGATTTTACTTATAAGATATGTCTTAAGAATTAAATGATAATTTAGGAAATCTGAATGTTTTAATAATAGTTTAGGGGAAGAATTTAGAAGTCAGTTCATTTAGGACAATCAAATGTTAAGTATAATCAAAAATTATTTTTATCTAGTATGGCTATAAAATGGTCCCTAATTTATGAATGCAACTATATTTATACTTAAATAATAAACATGAATTTGATTTTTAAGTGACTTAGTTGCATTCATAGATTAGGAACTATTGCATAGCTGTACTAGATGAAAATAATTTTTGATGACACTATAGTTAATGGAAAGTTGTTCTATATTGCTAGGGAACTGCTTTGATTTCTATTTAGTCTATAAATAAGAGTGCATTTTAATATATGATTGGAGCTGCTGAAAACTTTTCCGGTGGCAGTCGCTATGTAAGCTGCCAATTTAATTGAGAGAATTAATAAAAACAAAGCTTTTAGTTGTCAGTCGCTAGGATTGCTGCACAAATGTTTGCTTAAATTCAATAATCGTCAGCTATTATTGTTACTAATTAAATATTTCTATGTGATAAAATTACAATAAAAGCTTATTAGTGTGATTATTCAACACAGTAATAAACCCAATAAAACTGGTAAATTTTTTAGAAACGGCCAATCAAAACTGACGTTTTCACGCGATCACGATTGGTTTTAATGAATTCAATTTAGTGAGTAGCATTTGACTGACACTTCGCCACAACGTCAAAGTGCAGTTTACAAATCGGCGTTGTTCTAAATATAAATGATACATCATTTTGGAAGCTCCAGCATTAAATTAATAGTGGAGAACGTTAAAAATTGTGCCGTTGCACACAGTGAGATCGAAGTCATCTAATGATTTAACTACACATGATAATACAAATATATTTATATTGTTAAATAATCTTTCAAAATAACAATTTGGGTAACATTTTTGAAGAAATTTCTTTTTCGTTTACATAAAAATTATTACAAATTTCTCTCAACAAAGCTTGCTCAAATTTTTAACGCAGTTTTGTTGTGAATAAATTTAATCGCAATAATTTGCATGTGAACGAAAAAATCTCAACAAATGTCCAGCTTTTGTAGTATTACCTTTGAGAATGACCCTTATGAATATTTAATCGAAAATTGTCTACAGCAACGGCGATTATTAATAATCAGAAATGTTTGAAAGTTACTGGGAAATTTCCACATGTCACTGTCATCAAAGTATCTAGGGACAACACAGCTATGAACAAAGTCAGTGGGACGATAATGATTGTTATTAAGAGCAACCAAAAGCAACGCCTAAACAAACTTAAATACTATCTGTAGTTTTATCAAAAAATACAAAACTTTTAGAACTTAGATATTAGTGCTGTTATTATTTTTAATACAAATGTTTTAACAGTTTTTTTCATACGTGATATTGTCTATCAAAATATAACGCGTGCATAAACAAAATTTCTAATAAAAGAATTTGTAAAAACGTTTTCTCGGTTATTTTTTTATAACAAATGCATTCGTGCATGCCTCCTGTTCATACATTTTCAAAATATTTCCCGGCGTTTTTCAAGCACTTTTAATATTTGCACTTAAAATTATTTACCTGTGTTGCTGTTAACTGAAGTAACCATATTTAAATTTTAGATTTGAAGTGATTTATTTAGAGGGATTTGTGTTATGTTCCGGCGACAACTTAAAAAATAAATAAAGTTAACCTACGTCGAATAACTTAAAAATTGTGTCGGCAAGTAGCTATTTTGGGGTCCGTTGAGCTAAAATTAACATATCTTTTAGCACTACCACGCGTTTGTAACGAAGATCGCGATTCAGTATTTTAAGGTGAGTGAATTTAGAGTTCACGTCACACATTAAATTTCAAATTAATTACAAACGGGAGAAAGCCACCCTACAATTTTTATTGTAAAACACTGAGAGAAACGTTGAAATCTTTTACTTATGTTTGTTGGTGCAAGAATTTACTTGTCCAACCTTTGTGTGCTTGTAAAAAGTATGTTTTAAGAAGTCTCATGTATAAAAATGTGTGTTGTTTTAAGCGGAGTAATCGAATTGTAAAAATAATACGTTACAAATCCAAATAAAAACGTCTCTCTTCATTATAATATTTTCTTAGCACAGTAGCCATATATCACAATTTCAAACCTGAGCTAAAAATATATCACAGAAAACGTTAACTGTTATAAGCTACATACAAAAAAAAAGCGAAGTCAACCCACATTTGAGATACGTTTTTTTTGTTAACATAAGAGGTTATTCCTTCACATTTGTGGTCACAAGAAGTCTTTGTAGACCCCTCTGACATTTTATGTTGCTGGAATTTTTTTACTCATTGTCAATGTAATCTTGCACAGAAAAGATCTACATCTCTTAGTTAGATTAATGCAGATAAAAAATTTAGAAAAAAATCAGCCTTCGGGTTAGCTGCATCGGCATGTCGCCCGAACGAGCGGCTATGCTATAGCGCCCAGTGATATAAAAAGCGGATTCTTAGGCAAATGCCTTTTGTATATTTAGCTTTAATCTTAGGGAAATTAATAAATAAGAGCGAATCAACCATTTTCACGTCTATTGACATGTATTTTATTTTGCCTATAATGCCTATTTCATTAGTTTACTGCTTATTTTACCGCCTAAATGTGCCTAATTCAAGAAAAAAATAAAAATAAGCTAGTGCTGTCTACATTACTTAGCTGACAGTATCACTAATTTACAGAGTGCAGGCTTAACTTTAATCGATTTCTTCCAGATTTTGGAGGAAGCCGAAGACTTTAAAACATACATTTTCAGAATGAGATCAAAAAAAGTGTACCGGTTTTTTTGTATATTATGTATTTTGTGTGAATTAAGGATGCCTATTTGAAACGTTTTAATGCCTATTTTGTGTTTTTATTGTGCCTATTTGCCTGCCTTTTTCTACATTTTCAGTGCCTAAAAATCCGCTCTTTAGTGATAACCCACGAGACTAATTGAGTATTTTTTTCTGCTGGGTAAAAAATAAAATCATTTCCAACAAAATTATTGTAAAACTATAGCAAGCACCATTCCAAAGCAAATTAATGGCGTTTTTTAAAACAAAGAGGTGACTGCACTCAGTGGTATTTTTGAATATTTTTCGGTACAACTAATATCGGCCAGACGTATTTTTTTAGGGTTTTATTGTAACGTATTAAATGTTGTTCATTAGTTGTTAATACTACAGAATAGAAAAAATAATTTGTTGTCTCTTTTGAACTTCTATGCATTTAATCGATCTTTATTAAAAATGATAAAATTCCGTTGCATATTTCTTTGGTCCAATCCTTATTGGACTGGGCTCGTATAATACAGCGTGGCCCAAATATAAGTGCAAAAAGCACTGCCTCCAGAAGGCGAGAATTTCCCCATTTTTTGTAATTTTGAGAATTCGAAATTTGATTAAAAAATCTTTATATACGTTCAAAAGTTACAACATTTTTGTCATGTTGCCATGATTACCAACAATATTTTTAACTAAAAATAATAAATTAATAACAATACAGAAAAAAGCGGTGGGGCAAGTATATTTTATGCAAAACTTTTAATAATCTTTAACTCGGTAATGTATAAGCACATTTTCATAATTATTTTAGAAATTGTGTTAACTCAGTAGCGGTTTTTATGGGCTATATTGTGCGCTTATTTCCGGGATGTATATAGAATTCATTGTTGTTAACATTTTTGAACAGCTTTTCGGAGTGAAAAAATGCAAAGTATTACTGTACTCTGGCTGAAAAATTACTCAATTAATACAATATATTTTACTTAGAGAGAACAGTCACGAATAGAATTAGTTTGGATTCTTTTTACCGGACAAAAGGCAAGATGATGATTACGATACGTAAATGTGTATCGCCGATACTTATCGACAACCTCAGTACTCCAAGTACTAGTAGACCTCTTAATAAAATATGATCGAATACTTTTACTCTCTGGAAGGCTGTGGAATTGTATTTTTACTTTTATATATCTTTGTCGACATACATTTCATAGCCATCCGAAGGATAGAAGCATTCGATCATATGGTTAAATGACAGCAATGAGGTATGATAAAAAAAATTGCTTGAGTAAGTAAGAGATAAATATACAAAAAATATTTTAGTTATGACAAAGGGAACATTTATAACGGAAAATTCGAAAGAAATTTGAACCCTTTATATTTTAAACATGACCAGACGATTGACTTTGATCGTCAAACGAAATAATTAGAGTATTTACTTAGTAAGTGAATAGACGTTGTCAATCAAAACTCAGAGCTGAGCAAATTACTTTAAAAAGGTAGTTAGTTATGAATCACCAATTATCACCCCATAAAATTATTGAATTATTACAGTTGCAATTACTCAAATTAAATTTAATATTAATCTAATTACAAGTTACTTTTTAATTGCAATTGCACAGCTTAAATTACTTTTTCATTACTTTCACTTGAAATTGTCGTATATTTGTATTTAGTAGTATTTAAATAGTCATGTGCTAGTACATATAAACCAATATGATATTGAAAAAACTGAATTATATTTTTCTGTACTTTACTCTGTAATCTATACTTACCGCAGACATATTTTTTGCTTCTTATACAATAAATATTAGCAAACTACAATGCTACATCCTGCACAGCCTACGCTTCACAAACCACAACACATGCACATCTCATCTACAAACATCCGCGCCTGCACCAAATATCTTTTTGACTGTGCACAAAATTAGATTTTATCCTACTGGCAATAGTAAATCATTAATTATACGTATATTGCTCCAGGAATGTCCAAAACCCACGTGGTCAACATGTAACTTAATAAAACGTTATCTTATTTTTTGCGTTCTGGAAATTTAATACCTAATCTAGGTCAGTGATTTAGTAATTGAATTACCAAAAAGTAATTCAATTAACGCGAGTAATATTTACCACAAGTAATTTAAACACTTGTAAAGTAATTTAAATACTTTAGAGTAATTTAATTACTCAAAAGTAATTGAGTAAGTGAATGTAGTAGCGCTGATAAAACGTAACAATTATAATAATGCTCAACCAGCCTACTTAACTGAAATTTCGCATATGTGTGTTCCTTTGTTTTTCAAGCATTTAATATTTTATTCAATTCTTATGCTTAAAGTTGCAGTTTAATTGATCATTTCAGAAACATAAAATAAGGTTTTATCTATTTCTGTCACTCACTACTCCATTTTTGCAAGTTAAGTTTTGCGTCAGTCTGTGTCAAATAACACAACCTAACCTACTAACCTTGAATTTGACATAGACCAAGAAACACTTCAGTACTGCCAAACGTATAACAAGAATCACAGGGGACTTTAATTATAAATTTATTTGACTTCTCGGTACTTTCCAAATTATCACTATGACTTTTCACGCCTGTCAATACAAAATTTGGTTTTTTAGATATTTATTCATTAATGAAATTATAAAAATTTTATAGATTTTGTATTATATACACCCTGGAATAGAGATGGGCGCGTGAGTGATTTTTCGCTCACGTCACGCACGTTTCACGCTGGCTTTAAACAGTCACGTTCACGCACGTTCACGCTCACGTTCACTCACGTTCACGGCGTGACACGCCACTCACGACGTGACACGCAGCTTTTATTTCAAAATTTAAATTCAGATAGAACAGAATGTTCAAATTTAAAACCAATGAAAAAACCCTAAAGAGAACTAAAAATATGTTTTGCACCTGACATAATTTACGTGATATGTTGCAATCAGAATTAATAGTTGACATAAAAAAAATGAATATTTACTACAATAACTTCGACAAGGGATAAATACTGATTTCTCTTCTCGCAAATATATTTCTTGCAGCTGTCTTCAAAGACATTACTTTTAATACTAAAAGCTGTCATTGGAATTCACGTTTTCTTTATTGGTATGAGTACAGAAGGTATATGGCAACACTTTTAATTCGTAGGGTTGAAAGTACTTTTACGTACAATCAACATTTTCAGCGTTAAGGCGAGTATACAAAAAAACATTACTTTTTAGAATAATAAGTTCATCTACACAAGTACACAATAACTTGGCTTAAAAATAAAACGTAATCAACATTTTCAGTGTTAAGTCGAGTATACTAAACAAAACATTAGGTATTATTCTAAAAATAGGTTCATCTACATATCTACACAATACATTTTTGGTTTAATAATAAAACGTAATTAAAATTTTCAGCGTTAGCCGAATATAAAAAACAAACCATTACTTTTATTAGAATAATAAGTTCATCTACACATCTAAACATTAAAATGTTGATTTAAAAATAATATGTAATCAACATTTTCGGCGTTAAGTCGAATCCTGCGCTCTTCTGAAATTCGCCCAGCTGTAGAAAATAGTCTTTCGCTTGTAGTGGAACTTGCCGGTATGTTTAAAATTTCTCAAGTTTTTTTAACAGTGGCGTATTTACACTGTTTTTCCAAAATCCTAAAATGTCATCTACAATTCCGAATTTTAATTTAACATACTAATTTAGTTCTGTTTCGACATCATCCTAATTACATGTGTCATCGTCAGAGCTATCTCTAAATGTAAAAAGATAAGAATCTGATGCTGATGTACCAGTTTTGAGTCGTTTTCTATGTATTTCATCATTATCATCTATAGTTTTATTTGCATTATAATATTCTCTTTTATGTGAAGGTATGAACTTTAAGAATTTATAATTAGAGTCCAAAAATAAAGCCACATAATGTAACTTGTTTGGCACAATTTGTGAATTAATGAATTTAAAAGTTGCTGCACTCTGCAGTTTTTTATTCGTTACTAAATATTTAACGTGAAATTAACGTGAAACGTGAATCACGCCTTGGATATTTTCACTCACGTTCACTCACGTTCACGTCACGATTTTCAAATATTAGTCACGTTCACGACGTGACACGCCGTGACACGACGTGACACGACTGTTTTCACGTCACGCGCCCATCCCTACCCTGGAATCGTTAACATTTCGACGTCATCTCGACGTTAAACGATTCACTCGTGGATAAAATTTAACTTTATAGTTTTGTATAATAAATAACTATTATTCACTCCATCTCACGTTTGTTAGAGTGCCTTGATGTCAATTTGACGAATTTGTCCTTTACCAGGATACTAACAGATCATTGTCCCTTCTCACTCTAAAGTGCTTTTGAATAAAAGAGATACTTTTTTCTTTGTTAATTTCAGTAATAATAACTCACTATTTGACACTTGATACGTCAATGGAAAAGTAAGGCCAACGTAACAATAATTAGTTTACAATGCGACTGAGAAAAAGAGGAAACTATTGGTGTTCGTACCCTATTTAAGGGACAAATACGTCAAAGTGGCGTTAAGGCACCCTAACGTCTGTTATATTTAATTATGGACCCATAGGTATAGTTACTTTTGTCAATCACTTTCCATGTTTTTTTTATTTTGTTGATTTGATTTCTAGCGACCTTTATAGTAACGAGTCGCTTGGAACATCTTCCGCCTGGGTCTTTTACCTTAAATCGGCCACTGCCTGGATACAACTGAATCACCCATGGCTCTTGCAATTTGAAGAAGAATGCACAATTATTCAGTCAATATTATGACTTGGTTATATTGCTTCAACTAAGATGTCAGATTTTAGCAACGAACAGTTGAAACCACAGCATACACCATCTTTCAGTTTACAACAGTAAGCAAGTGCAGATAATATTGTTTCCAGTATAAAAAAACTAAACCAATATTAACTATTGTAACATCTGCCTGAAGCTTGACTACATTTTTCGTGTCCGATAATAATTTCCATATTTTTCTATTCGAAAATATTCACCTAAAATTATAAAGCAAACACCCTTAATTGTATGTAAAATTATGAATCTTTTTCACCTAACAAAAATTTAGTTTAATAATTAAAAAAACACATCGAACGGGAAATCAAGCGATCGTTAGTTTAAAGCAGAACTATCGCATATAAAATAATAATTGTCTGCTAGCTGAATAGATGTGTGTTGCAATAACTGTAAGGTTGTGTAATGCTTAAAGTGCATTATGCATTAGAAGTTCAAGCTGCCAAAACATAATTTTTAATCGTTATTTCATCATTAACAAAATGATTTTTCTGTTTTTTCGCGATTGTGTATAGTGTTCTACCAAACGTTTTAATGTTGAATTAGGTTTTACCGGTACAGATTACTGAAATTCTTACATAAGCGTTTTGAAAATCTATTATAGGAGCTTCATCCACGTCAAATCAATATTGTTGGAGTGATCATTTTTTCAAATAAATGCTAAAACAACCTTCGATCAATTTTAGAAACATGTAAGAGAAGTTATATCTCGTTTGAGACTATAAATTTACGTTTTTTTAATCCACTGTTATTAATAACTAGTGCTCAACCGAAATACACTTCGGTTCGTTAATTTAAGAAAGATTCATTAATATAAATTAAAAAAAAAGAATGCATCGGCCGGGAATCGAACCCGGGCCGCCCGCGTGGCAGGCGAGCATTCTACCCCTGGACCAACATGGCTTGTTTGAATAATGTGCCGCTATAATGCTATATGAACATAGTGAATCACCCGAGCTCACAGCACACGGGCACAGCAGCTGTCACACCACAGCCCACGGCGACAGACGCTTCGCTCCGCTGTCCGGGGGCTATAATCGTAATTATGCACGTGGCATATGCAACGTTTTATTTTATGTCGATTTTCAAAATGCACAAAATTCAAAGATTCAGTATTTTGGCTACAAGCTAGTGCGTCATCGTTGTTCTGACGCTGTGAATATTTGGTGTGCTTTGAGTTCTATGCAGATTGTTGGTGTTCGTATACTACACTCTTAAAACTTGTTATATTGGTTAGTAGCTCTATAAGCGCTCGGGCCATAAAGGCCATATTACGCCGGCTATCCAAAGCCAATAGATAAAACTTCGTTCACAAAATTAAATAAACCATTTTATTAGCAATATTAGGTACTTTATTTTCAGTGTCTAGCAGCACAGAATATTTACTAAGATTTACGTCAGCCCTTTTAGTTCAAACAAATCATTTTTGCTTGAATATAAGCACCTACAACCAACAGTTCACGAGTATTTTATTTGGAATGACGTTTGCTTTAAAGTTTCGACGTGCACAAAGGAAATAATTAAATGACTTGGTCACGTGTATCGAACGTTATTAATACGTGCTAGCACAATACTAAGCAAGTTACCTATTTTGTCCATGCGACATATTAAATTGCTCGTAATCATTTCCTGTATACTATATTATTTAAAAAACTCGTGTAATGTTTAAATCGCTTGTGATGTTTAAAATGCTGACGGTAACATTCCAATTGCATTGTACTAAAGTTCTTCAGTTTATTTTTGTATATATTCAGGCCATAAAATGTGAATGAAGTGGAATAAAATTAATTAAATGCGAATTGTAAAGTTAATAAAACTGAATTTATCTTTTGTTCCACCTTGTTAAGTTTGTGTGGTTTGAGCAATTAAACAATGCTTTATCTAATGTGTAAGAATTTATTATCAGTACATATAGGTCACATATTTATCTCTATTTAGCAAAACATCTAAAGCATATTCTTCTAAAATATAAATACAACAATCGTGCATAAATAACAATAATGCAGCCAGTAGAGCTGTTTCCAATAACAAAGTAATTTGAACGCAATGTTAATAACGTTTTATTTCCATACAACAACAAACCAGGAGAGCGGTTACCTAGAGTTTGCGCTAGCAATCGGTAGGTAGTGGGTTCGAACCTCACACCTAGACAATGGTTTCATCTTACGCTCTCCGGCCACCATACAAACAGTTTTGGCGGTAGTTACACTTTGAAATTTTGAAAGCTGCAATATATTATATGCAGTGGTTCTCAACATTTTCTTTTTGCGGCCCGTCTGAGAGTCTACCACATTACTGTAGCCCCCTGAAGTGAGACATTTTTCTAGTAATATGATGATATATAAATCAGACTTGTGTTTGGAGTTGGGCAATAAAAAACAGTAATTCTCAAAACTTTTGTTACGATGAACAAGTTAAATGTGTGGTTTAATTTTGAACCGAAAAATGTGTTCAACTTTTAAAGAAGTTAAATACAAGCAATTGCTGTGAGGAAATTATTGATGTGACAACGTCAAAAAGTGATATATTTGTACGTCGCTATTGAAAGTTTCATGTTTCATGGCTAATTCGCCTATTAATCGACAAGTCTTCCCAGTAAAGTCGTATATTTTGACTGCATCAGATGTAGTGTTGAGAAGTTTTTTCCGTGAATCTAATCTGCCAGTGCGCTGGCAAATTCCCTCAAGGAATAACAGTTTCAATTGAACGAGAGATTTTAACAGAAGAGGCTACATAAGCTCAAGATTTGCTGGTGGCACTAGTACAGTTCGTAAACCAGAAAATATTGAAAGGGTAAAATCGCAGTTCAGCAAAGTCCAAAGCGTTGTGCAATTTGTCACACTATTGCGCTGCAGATATCAGAGCAAAGTTTGCGAAGTACAGAGTGTCCGAAAACTAAATTATAATGACAAGGTTCATAGACAATTCTTAGAACTATTGAATTTTGGTAAGAAGTTTGAGTACGTATATTTAATTCAAGTTCAATTGTATGCAAAAAAAGTTTAAAGCATGTTGTTGTTCCTACATCTAAGTCAACATTAATGATATTATATAATGGCCGTAACATATCGCATAAACTTCTGGACAGAATATTCGCTATTTTCATAATCTTGTTAAAATTGTGAGGCAAAGTTGTTCCTTATTCTGTGCATAGCAGCCGTGGTCGTACACTTTTATGTTTAGTAAAGCCAAAAAATTCTTAATAGCTCTTGCCATGTTTGGTATAAATGGAACATTGTTCTGATTCAGCCAATATCTCATGGCTCTCGTGTAACGTGTTATTATCACAAAGCTATCCGTTGGCTAATTCTTTCTTGGATACAGTTGCCGGTCGGAAATAGCTCAATGGAAACGGCGTATGCAGTTCTTTAAATGCTCAAATTAATTAACAGCCAAAAAGGCGCCAATGGAGTTTTTACCAAGTAACGACAAGTGTATTGAGGCATTCAAAAAGAATTGGTAAACTCAAGAAGCACAAAATATTCTGAAAGAGAAACTCAACTCAAGTACAGGTAGCAGTAACAAAATTACAAAGCTGGTATTACAGTATAATAGTCATTAATTCATACATAAAATACAGATCGACAAGTTACGAGGCACCTCAAAACAAGACGCATAAGTCTTAATACTTAAAAGTTCACAATACAGTGATACAATATTATCGCACACATTACAATAAAGGAATAATTTGCAAGGCCAAACGTTCTCTGTGCTTCCCGGTACAAAGCCCGCGGAGCGAAATGTATATTACCAAGGTCACTTCAGAAACGCAAACATTAAAATGCCTGAACTGATCTCCAGTAAATGTCCATACAAAGGAAAAGCTTTAACCGAGTCCCTTCCTGCCATCTTAGAAGTTCAGGTGTGAAGCGAGTCGCCAGTTGAAGATATTGACGGGTCAAGATCATGCTTCGGAAGACACTGCCCTGCGGCTCCTTACTGACTGCTCTAAAGACAAAATAGTCTACGATAGAACACAGGTGAAATTAAAAACAGCGCAAAGAAGCTTCATTCACTTAGCCCGAGGGGTTCTGGGCCATGAGCGACTGAAGTAAATCAGCAAACGTAAAATCCACCGACAATAGCATACTATTGAAATGTCCCTAATTTATGGTTCAGGAATGCAACTCCACCGAAAAGACGTGGGCAACCATTACACTGCAAGCCCATACGTGCACTGAACACTGTGTAGACTCTTAAACTGGCTGCACGCCTCTAGCAAAGGCAAGTCGGAAAATAACGCCGAGGAAACAATCACGACCTTTTACTTTCTGGGCTGGCAGCCAAAAGTAGGCGTGGCACAAATGCGCGAAATATGAACTAAGTACTATGGACAATAGATGAGTAACTAAGGCGTAACAATAAGGAATAAGTACTACAGTCATCGAAATCGAATAGATACGCAATTAAATTGTAACAAATGGTAAGAAGCTAAGTCTGGCCAAAATATAGATTAGCTTATGTATTTTGGGCACTTACGTATTTTGCAATAGTTTAAACCATTACAATGCAATTATCGTTGTATGCTCATGTGAGAAACATGAAAACGTCGACCTTGCCTCCGAACTAATGTTTTTACTCTGGTCTATAGCTTTTCTTACCATTCTGTCGATAACGTTTTAGATAAATTTATACAATGTAATTATTTCTTGTTGACATTCTCTTGTAATTCGATAAATTACTGAAACTAACACATTTTAATCCCGGAAGATGTTGTCAATGTCGCGTTTAATCATTCGTCCAAACAATTAATTGATAAAAACTCATTCGGACTTCAGGTTTGTAAGCAATCCTGATCATTGTGATTTCAAAATGTGTACTGTTATCATACATTCTGATATTCATAGATTTTTTGTTTTTAATGGTGATTTGATACTGCATCGTTTAATTATATAATATTCAACAGTACATACATATAATACCCGAAAATATAATAGTAAGTATCAATAGTTTAAGACTATTCAGATACTAGAAGCACGGGGTGCACCTGATATAAAGATGTATCTAAATTAACATTACTGTTCACCAGTGGAGAAAACACAATTAACATGTAACTGCAAATTACAAAGTTTACGTAAGAAAGACCAATACTAATAAATCAGAAAAAATCGAGACGAGTGCATTAGCACTTGGCACAAAAATGCAATAATAGTTACGTAAAAACGTCAACTCTCACAACGAAGATTCTAAGTCTCTTCTCAGCGACGCCAACAAGACACCAAACTGCGTTTTGGTGCAGACAGCTGCGCATGGGGGGCATTCCATAGCCATGAAACGGACAAGTCCAGCTTCGATAGCCTAAAAGCAATGATAATGCGGCCGCGAAGGTAGGGTTACAAAATTCCAAACTAGCGACGTCAAAGAAGGGATACGAAAAAACAACCCACAGGTCGAATGAGTGGTAAACTGAGGTACATTAATGCATCTAGATAACGCGAGTGAAGGGCACGGTAACATGTAACCTCACAATAAAGCATCTTAGCACAAACCAGCGAAAGCACGGCCAAAGCGAGAATCACGCCGCGAAACAATCGAAAAATAGGCAAAGCTTTGATCCTGTAACAATGTTTATAACAATGTCGCAAATTATTTTCTTTGTAATTAAATATTTATGATGTGAAAAAGGGTCACTCTTTCGGGTTTTTAAAGTTGGAATAACTTTAATAAAAAACATACTAATGCTTTTCCGGATTTTTGCAGCATATCAATTTACCGATGAAACAAGGTGCTTTCTAGAATGGTTTTCAACATAACGTCGCACCTATTTTTATGTGAAATGTTTATCGAGTTAAAAATCACTTTGTTTGACATGTATGTTATTATAGGCACATTCACGGCTACAAATAATTTGAAAATAAATCGTCTTTATACCGTAAACAAAATATAAAATGATATTCCTGAACAAATTCTACAGAGTAGTTATTGTATAAACTGTGTATGGATATTATATACTAAGTGAGAATGTTTAATATACTATAATAGATTTTACAGTTATTAATAATGGTTTGTAATTTCAACTTGGCTAGGCGATGACAAAAAAACACTGTATTCTAATTGGAATCATTACCTTTGCAGCGCTAAAATAAAGAAGGAAACTGAAGATAATAATATATCTACTATAATACTTTGTGGCACTTACGTATGTATATGGAAAAGTTTGTAAAGGACTTTACACGGTACTTTCCTGGAAAGTGATTTATTAATCGCTGGATATTGGTGCCCTTTTAATACGTTCACCTTATATCTGATGAGTACAAAACATGCTTAATTTCGTCAAGGGTAGAAATCTATGTGCAAATATTACTTCTTTCAATTCCTGCGTTAAAGCAAAACTAGAAATTTAATTTTTGAAGGTGCTCACAATGATTATATCGGACAGAAGGTATATCCGGTTTCGAGCAAGATAGACGTTAAAACTGCATTAAAAATATTGCTTTTACTAGAAAATAGTTTTTGCACTATACGGCCAATACACACACAGACAGAGAGGCTGAATTGAGGAAACGTATTTCTCGTCAGCTATTGGTTCTGAAATGAGAATATCTGAAGATATCTCGCAAGGTGATTAAAATACTGTTTCGCATTACGCCAAGGAAGTGGTAAATAGAAATGTAGCAATTCTAGAAAAAGCACACTTAAATAAATACCACAGAGAATACCGCAAAATAAATACTTGAAAAACAAAACAAAGTACAAAAGGCGAAGCAGTGGAACAACGAAATACAAAAAAAGCTACACTTAAACAAGAAATATATCAAAATTAGCTGCAACGAAAAGCTGTATAATTACAAGCGAGTATTGATACCGAACAGAACAGATATTAACAAGGAAAAATCTCAAATATAGATTGTAAATTATCTACAGAAGCAAACATTATAAAATAATAAAGGCTCTCTATAGTACAGTAAAAGATGTTTTTTAAAAGTAATATGTATAGAATATTACGAATACACAACATATTCCAAACACAGGGAAGAAAAACACTAGATATGAAACAACAAAAAGAGGGGCAAAAACTAGAAATAGATTATGTTAATAGCAAATCAATTGAATATCCACTTATGTGGTAAATGAAAAGATCTTATTAGCTCATTAAAAATTGACGTTGCCACTGCTTTTTATACAAGCACAGAAGGCGTTGGACAACTCGTCAAACTCGTTCTCTCACAGGCTCAAGTTTAGGCGGGTAGTAACTCAAATGAAGCCCTTTATAAATATGAGTGAAACACCGAGTTCCTAAATGTTAATAATGACACGGTCCAATGCCCGACGTAGTTCCTTGCATAATGACAATGACCGCGAAATCTTCCAAAATAAATAAATCGGTAGTTGACCAGCTACCGATAAGCAAACGTCCATAATTTTAAATCTTACCATTCCGAAGATTTACTTGCTTAGGAGCGTTGGGTCGTCGATTCGAGGCAATTTTTATGTCTTGGGATATAAAGGCACAGGCACAGTCCACTAATCGGAAGATCCGTTCCCTTTTCGTTGTGGTGCTGTAAAATTTCATTTCAACTACTGTTATTAATCCTCCCGCTATCTATTCATTCACCGTTGTAGCCCAGAAAGGTCTGTTATTATATTGCGCGTAGGTTGCCTCCAATTTGCTTAGCTTCATTCCTTGAGCGGTGTATCTGTCTCCAGGGCAATTAATATCTAAATTAATTCTACCTAAACGGAGAGCATAAGACTCGATAATACCCACGCAAGGTAGAAATTCGTACAGGGACTTACCTTGGAGGGACATACAGGATGGCTCATGTGGGGTGGCACGTCGATTGACCCGTGACTCCAGGAGCACAAAACGATAAACACGAGCGATTACACAAATAACGAAAAACGGGATCAGTTGACCAACCGTTCACCAACTCGTCTTAGGTTCATCTCTTGCTATGTGGGCCACTGACCCAACATTTAGGGGTGGCAGGAGAGGGGACAGTAAGCCCCATAACTCGACGTTCCACCAATAGTGGGTACACTTACCGCTAGGTAGAATTACAAACTACACTAAATTTATGTACAGCTATTTACTTGTATTAAGAATTACGAATGAAATAAACTAAACTAACATGATTAAAAGCTAAATACCAAACATTCCGCCCACCAAAAAGGCCATGCATTTTTCTATCCGAGATCGGTGATGGTTACTGGGAGGGCAAAGGGCAATAGAGGGGTGTTTACTGCCATAAGAGATATTAGCATGAGCTAAACGACCGCCCACCTTGACAATTCCTTCGCAATCAAGAAATGGAGCGAATGTTCTAATTGGCTTGGAGCATTGCTGATTTGACTTCAATCTTCGAATATCATCACGAAACGATATGTGCTGAACATGTTTAATTAATAGATTTAGGGCCCTTTGTTGTTCACCTACAGTGATGGACCCGAATCGCCGTGTAGTAGCGTTGCGGCAGTTGTGCACGAACCGCATGCAATAGGAAATGATCCTTTTTATTTTCCGTAACGATGAAAATCGAGACAATAATTGATCGCAATTAAATGGATTAAATGGCTCATCGTTCACGGTTGTTGCCATCAACACAAGTTTGCGTTCTTCGCGTAAAACTGATTCCATGTCCAAGGAGTTTTGATCGTTTAGGGTAGGCCATTCGTCAGAGTTTTTTGAAAGCCAAGAAGGGCCGCTCCACCATAAGGGGTGGTTCAGCAATTCCCGAGGAAGAAGTCCCCTGGATGCGCAATCCGCGGGATTATCAGCGGAAGGAACATGGCGCCAAGAAGATGCTGGCACGCGTTCTTGAATATAGCTAACGCGATTGCTATCAAATGTTTTCCACCGATGTGGAGACGAACGAAGCCATGATAAAACTATCGTAGAATCAGTCCACGCATAAATTGCGGCGAAGCTAACAAACGACGAGTAGGACGAGCAAATAAAAGAAATTAGTTTGGCTAGCAATTGCGCCCCACATAATTCCAATTGAGGAATTGGTCGCCGTTGTAAGGGGGCAACTTTGGTTTTAGCCATCATAAACCTCACTACTGATTCATTCGGACCGATTACAAATCTAAGGTACACTATCGCGGAGAAACCGGCCTCTGAACTGTCAGAAAACCCGTGCAACTCACAGTTGACATAATTCGCAGGAATTAATTGGCGATGAATTTTGATGTGAGCTATGTCCGCTAATTGCGACTTATATAATTCCCAACGATCAATTATTTCCGAGGGAGGCAATTCATCCCATCCTAATCCTAGACACCATAAGTGTTGTATAAGCCGCTTCGAAAAGAACGTTAACGGCGCTAAGAAACCGATGGGATCGAAGACCCTTGCGACTTCCGATAGGATGTGCCTTTTGGAACAGGGACGATCAATAGGTTCAACCTTGAATCTAAAACTGTCACTTGATGGGGACCATTGTAAGCCAAGGATCTTCAAAGGGGAGCAAGGTTCACCGGAATCGAAAGATACCATATTCTCTACCAGATGCGTGGGGTCTAGGTGGTTGGTTAACGCTGGAGAATTACTAGCCCATTTCCTTAATTCAAATCCGCCACAACGCAACAATTTTATCAGTTGATCCTGTAGGATTAAGGCCTCAGCCACGGAGGAACATCCAGTGGCAATATCGTCGACATAGATATCTCTTCGAATGACAGAAGATGCTTGGGGAAACCGGTGTTGCTCGTCATCAGCTAATTGAATAAGAGTTCTAATTGCAAGAAACGGCGATGAAGTAACTCCATATGCGACCCTATTCAAGATATATTCTTTTATAGGCTGATCTATGGAAGAGCGCCATAGAATACGTTGAAAATCACAGTCTGTAGTCGAGACGATTATTTGGCGAAACATGTGCTTAATGTCGCTAGTTATTACTACATTATGAGCGCGAAAGTTTAATAACACAGAGACTATGTCTTGCTGCAACTTTGGCCCAGAATACAATGTGTCATTTAGCGATAAGCCATTTGAAGCTCTCGAGCTGGCATCAAAAACTACACGGAATTTTGAATTCGTCACACAATGATGTGGAATGTAATAACATTTATCGGGACGAGGATCCGCCGATGCGAGGACCATATGCCCTGTATTAATGTATTCGTCCATAAAGTTGACGTATTCCCTTCTCAAAGAAGGATTGTGCATAAGGCGATTTTCGAGCAATTGCAGCCGCCTTAAGGCGATATCGCGCGAATTGGGAAATTTTGGATTTTGCACCTTGAACGGCAACGAAACGACATATCGACCAGTACTATCACGGGATACCGTAGATGAATATAACGACTCGCAAATGGCATCCGCGGCGTCGACCGTAGATATCTGCGGGGGTTCTTCTGTTCGTCAAAACGCTTTCAATGTGTCATCGAGGGTTGGAATTTCGACCGATGTCAGATAAGCTTTAGCAACTGCGTTCGACGCGGGACCAACGCATCCATTAACAACCCAACCGAAGACCGTGTTAAGTGCTGCGGGTTCATTTTGGGACGTACTCAAAATTGCGCCAGGTTTAATCACGTGTGCATATATATCGGCACCTAGCAATAAGTCTACTTGACGGGCCCGATAAAATTCGGGATCAGCTAATACTAAGCCAGAAATATGATTCCATTTAGAAGGGTCGATGGAACTCGCAGGTATATTCCCGGCAATTTGAGGGATTACATGGGCCTTTATGCTAAATACAGGCACCGGCTTATTGCTGTAACAAGGACGAAGACAACATGTTGCAAAACCTGCAGAAAGCAAGGCCTTTTCAGAGGTTTCTGAACCAATACCTTGAATAACGGTTTTAAATGGTGTAAGTGTTAATCCCAAGCGCCTTAAACCCTTTTGCGTGATAAAGCTACCCTGTGAACAATTATCAATGAGACAGCGCAACTTCTGAAAATTACCGAGAGCGTCTTGAATTTCCACAATAGCCGTAGAAAGTAAAACCGATTCGCACGACAATACGCTCGCACAAGCGGTTAGGCTCGTTTGCACCTCGGGGGGTGGAACAGTTACACCGACCTCAGCATTCGCCGAACTTTGGGATCTTGCCGGAAAATGGAGCATCGTGTGGTGTTTATTGCGACAGTTTCTACATACTGATTTTGATGGACAAGAATTACTCATATGGTTAAAGCGCAAACAATTCAAACAAAGACGATGCGATTTGACCATTTCAAATCGCTCGTGTGGCGTTTTTGCCGCAAACACAGGGCACGCATAAACTGTATGTGCCAATTGACAAATCAGACATTTCGAAGTGTTTTCGCTACCTGAAGTAAGTTTATTATTCGAGGATTTATTTACTAAGAACGCCGATTTAGTAGACGGCTTTGCAAACAGGTGTTTGAACCCTTTGTTGGCTGAGTTATCAACACTTTCCAAGACGCGACATTGACTTTCAATAAAATCTTCTAATTGTTTTAACGTTGGAATGTCCGATGCCTTAGACCTAATCTCCGATTCAAATAATTTTCGCGTATCTGTATCAAGCTTATCTAAAAGGATGCTAAACCACATAAAGTCCTCTAACGAATTAGCAATGTTTAGAGCCTTAAGGGCCAAACGATTCTCTTTAACGTGGTCAAAGAGTTTTCGCAGGTCTTTCGCGGATTCTGCTTTCAATTTTGGAAAATTATTAATTGATGTCCAATAGTGATTAGCTAATCTACGCTTATCATCGTAGCGGTCGACGAGTGTATCGTACGCGATTTTATAATTATCTCCTGACAAAGGCAACGACTTAATAAGATTTAATGGCTCATTTTGTAAACAACTCAAAAGGTATTGCAGTTTTTGAATGTCAGACAAATCAGATCTAGTATGTATTGCACTTCGAAATAATTCGATAAAACCGGTCCATTGACTATACTCTCCGGAATAAATCGGAAGTTCCAGTTTCGGCAAACGGACGTTATTAGAATGATTGAAGCTACGATTCGAAGAATTGTCATTAAGATTGCTAAAACTCGGGGACGATTCATTATCAGGAAACAAAGAAAAATAAATAGCTTCAATACTATTAAAGGCATCATCAAATTGTTTCCTAATGGCCTCTTCGGATGCTAGGTCCGGATTAGCTTGAGTGGATATATTTTGAATAATTGCGCGATGCAAGGGTTGAAATTCATCATAAATCGACTTTGCCCTGTCAAGTCGCCGTTTGAATAACGGACGTAACGCGGTTTCTTCCTGAGATGAAGAAGCTAGGTCACGAATTTCCAATAATTGATTAATTAAAGTACTGCGGAGTGCCAAATTCATTTTAAGCTGATTGGCCATGATTTATTGGTAAGCGGCGGCGGAAACTGCAACAAATGGCTATATCCAAAATTCAAAACTTTGAGGATCGACAGCCGCCTGCAGTACCACAGCAATAAAAGCAAAAGCAATAAAACCCAACCGTTCTACGATGGTCACTTGTTGACCATATGCCCGGCGCAACCAAACTAGGAAATTCCGAGAACGAGCGACAATGGATGCAAAGATGCGGACCAAATTAAGCATAAAATTAATATGTGGGACGGCGAAACGTAACGACATACGCAATATACACGAATCAATAAGTTAAATCAATAATAACTCGTAAATAGCTGTACCTGCGCTGGAGCTTTGAATTTGGAAAATAAACGATATCAAAATTTGGAAAATTCGACAAATTTCACGCGTTTCTACTACACAAAAAACGGATAATCTCAATTGATTAGATCCGGCTCGAAGGACCAGAAATGTATCTGTCTCCAGGGCAATTAATATCTAAATTAATTCTACCTAAACGGAGAGCATAAGACTCGATAATACCCACGCAAGGTAGAAATTCGTACAGGGACTTACCTTGGAGGGACATACAGGATGGCTCATGTGGGGTGGCACGTCGATTGACCCGTGACTCCAGGAGCACAAAACGATAAACACGAGCGATTACACAAATAACGAAAAACGGGATCAGTTGACCAACCGTTCACCAACTCGTCTTAGGTTCATCTCTTGCTATGTGGGCCACTGACCCAACATTTAGGGGTGGCAGGAGAGGGGACAGTAAGCCCCATAACTCGACGTTCCACCAATAGTGGGTACACTTACCGCTAGGTAGAATTACAAACTACACTAAATTTATGTACAGCTATTTACTTGTATTAAGAATTACGAATGAAATAAACTAAACTAACATGATTAAAAGCTAAATACCAAACAAGCGGAGATTGCCCATCTTTTGTTGATGAGACATGGCCTCCGCTTTGCAAGCCCTCACTTTCCGGAAAATATCCAGCCTTTATTTGCCTTTAATCTTAGGTAGGTACATCTTGCAACATTGGTAACTGCATCTATTTACAGTGAACTATTTTACCAGTCATATGTATGAAGTACCACTAATTTTGAATATTCTACATGTATTAAGCTACGAAATGCACGTGTAAAATAAGTTTTGATTGCAACCCAGTTTAAATTATAGTAATATCTTGAGTGCTGTCTTGTCGGCAGTTAATTAATATTTTACACCCTGTCGAATTGTATCACAGGCGAACACAAGTTAGAGCCAAAATTGTTTGTTTGTTGAGGTCTTCGCCTCACTGCTGTGACCAACAATTAAATGTATTTTTATCAATGCTATCTTAATAGAGTTTTCAAATTTACTGCCACGTAATTTATCTAACCCCTGTGAAGTTAGTACCACAACTTCAAAAACTGTTATTTTTTTCAAGAATTTCCGTTGCACCCCAAAGAGTTCTAGAGTTCCTTGCTATTTTTACAAATAGTTCTATGTATTAACGAGAAAAAAATGTGCGTCAAAACTTTGGGGTGCTAACTTCACATTTCCCTAGGACAAATACTACTATAACTCTTTTTCAGTCACACTTATTGAAAAATTTTATTACACTTTTCGATAGAACTCGCCGGGGTGCTACTAGAAATTTTTTTTATAAACTGGAAAAAATATTTTTTTAATTTTTTATAGTTCCGGTAGTTTTATTGGGAGTTCTAGTAGCACCCCGGCGAGTTCTATCGATAACTCTAATAACATTTTTTGATAGGTCCCGAAGTAAAGAAGTTACGCTTATTTTTGTG
The DNA here is from genome assembly GCA_940337035.1 of Agriotes lineatus. NCBI lineage: Eukaryota > Metazoa > Arthropoda > Insecta > Coleoptera > Elateridae > Agriotes > Agriotes lineatus. The sequence goes on along the minus strand of OW679196.1, from coordinate 100,141,543 downwards.
TTAGTATTTTTACAAAACCACGAAGTCCTGAAAGCATATTTTTAAGTTCCGGTACTTGTAATGGGATAATGGGAGTTCTAGTAGCACCCCTGCGAGTTCTATCGATAACTCTAATAAAAATTTTTGATAAGACTCGAAGTAAAAAAGTTGCTTATTGCAACACTCATTCATAAAAGTAATGCAAAATACGGTACCGTAGAGGCTCAAATAGCATGTAGCAATTCTTACCTGCACCTGATTTTAGAGTTAGTATTATTAATCCCTTATTGGAGCTTTCACGACCTATGCCGCTTTCTAGAGGTACTTAGACAAAAATACCCATAACCTTTTCAATTCTAGTTCTATGAAAAAATTTCCTTCGACTTTGCCATAGAACACGCCAAGGTCCCACAAGAACTTCCGAAGAAATTTTAAAGAAATTGCTTTTAGGATCTAGTCGTTTTATAAAAGTCTTAACACAAAAATAAGCGTAACTTTTTTACTTCGAGTCTTATCAAAAAATGTTATTAGAGTTATCGATAGAACTCGACGGGGTGCTACTAGAAATCCCATTAGAACTACCGGAACTTTTAAAAAATTGCTTTCAGGACTTCGTGGTTTTGTAAAAATACTAACACAAAAACGTAACTTCTTTACTTCGGGTCCTACCAAAAAATGTTATTAGAGTTATTGATAGAACACGTCCCAATGCTACTAGAGCTCATATTAGAACTACCAGAACTGTAAAAAATTACTTCGAGGTGTTGGTCGTTTTTTAAAAGTGCTAACATAGAAAAAGCGTAACTTTTTTACTTCGAGTCTTATCAAAAAATGTTATTAGAGTTATCGATAGAACTCGCCGGGGTGCTACTAGAACTCCCATTAGAACTACCGGAACTTTTAAAAAATTGCTTTCAGGACTTTGTGGTTTTGTAAAAATACTAACACAAAAATAAGCGTAACTTTTTTACTTCGAGTCTTACCAAAAAATGTTATTAGAGTTATCGATAGAACTTGACGGGATGCTACTAGAGCTCCTATTAGAACTACCAGACCTGTAAAAAATTACTTCCAGGTGTTGGTCGTTTTTTAAAAGTGCTAACATAGAAAAAGCGTAACTTTTTTACTTCGAGTCTTACCAAAAAATGTTATTAGAGTTATCGATAGAACTTGACGGGATGCTACTAGAGCTCTTATTAGAACTAGCAGACCTGTAAAAAATTACTTCCAGGTGTTGGTCGTTTTTTAAAAGTGCTAACATAGAAAAAGCGTAACTTTTTTACTTCGAGTCTTATCAAAAAATGTTATTAGAGTTATTGATAGAACACGTCCCAATGCTACTAGAGCTCCTATTAGAACTACCAGAACTGTAAAAAATTACTTCGAGGTGTTGGTCGTTTTTTAAAAGTGCTAACATAGAAAAAGCGTAACTTTTTTACTTCGAGTCTTATCAAAAAATGTTATTAGAGTTATCGATAGAACTCGCCGGGGTGCTACTAGAACTCCCATTAGAACTACCGGAACTTTTAAAAAATTGCTTTCAGGACTTTGTGGTTTTGTATAAATACTAACACAAAAATAAGCGTAACTTTTTTACTTCGAGTCTTACCAAAAAATGTTATTAGAGTTATCGATAGAACTTGACGGGATGCTACTAGAGCTCCTATTAGAACTACCAGACCTGTAAAAAATTACTTCCAGGTGTTGGTCGTTTTTTAAAAGTGCTAACATAGAAAAAGCGTAACTTTTTTACTTCGAGTCTTACCAAAAAATGTTATTAGAGTTATCGATAGAACTTGACGGGATGCTACTAGAGCTCCTATTAGAACTACCAGACCTGTAAAAATTACTTCCAGGTGTTGGTCGTTTTTTAAAAGTGCTAACATAGAGTTATCGATAGAACTCGCCAGGGTGTTACTAAAACTCCCATTAGGACTACCGGAACTATAAAAAATTTAAAAAAAAAATTCAGTTTATAAAAAAAATTCTTTTTGAAAATATTTTTTTATAGTTCTATTAGCACCCCGGCGAGTTCTATCGAAAAGTGTAATAACATTTTTCAATAGGTGAGACTGAAAAAGAGTTATAGTAGTATTTGTCCTAGGGAAATGTGAAGTTAGCACCCCAAATTTTCGATGCACATTTTTTTCTCTTAAATGCATAGAACTATTTTTAAAAATAGCAAGAAACTCTAGAACTCTTTGGGGGGCAACGGGATCTCTTAAAAAAAATAACATTTTTTAAAGTTGTGGTGCTAACTTCACAGGAGTATTTATTTGTAAAGCACAGTGCTGTGGCTCTTATTCTTCTAATAAATTTTCCATAAGACATGACACAGGGGAAGACATATCTTTGAGCTAAGAAATCACTTTCCATCTCCGTGAGACGTTTTCTCCATATTTTCATTTTTTAGACGAAAAAAGTCAAAAGCAAACACTGTGAAGCGTAAACCAAAAGCTAGACGAAAAGTAGTATAACCGAAATTACCAGAAAATAATGTTAATGTGGTGTAACACAGCCATGTAAAACAGAATTAATACTACTTTATGTTTGTTTTTGCTATTTATAAAGCTATTGTATTCTACGGGTCACGTATTTTCTATTCCACTTCGTTTGTTACGTTCTAATTTCAGGATAATAATAGTATTACGACTTTTAAATTATGTATACGGTTTCGTAACCTGTAAAAACATGAAATGCAGCGTGCTTCTTGAAAGTTAATGAGAACATTTTATAAAGACAAAGTAGCTTATGATGATGAAACATTACAGTCTAATGAGTTCTTTCCGGAATATCCCCGTATTTGATGCGACTCGATGACAATATGGCACGCGAACCCTTTTCAACGCTTGATTTTTTCAGAAATTTATTGCTGGCATTGTGGCTGGCTACACCGCCCTTCGAGATTTCCATTGCATTGTCCGCCACCTCTGTTGTATATTTATGTATTTTAAAGCTAACCACCCCAGATATGTAAATGCGTTTACAGAAGCCGTTCGCGGAACCGTTTTCGAAACACCAGTCTTGCAGAGTTACGAGCCCTACGCACAGTACTTTCAAGATTGAGAGTTGTTTAAGAAGAAAGTAATTGATTTTCTGCATGCTTGGCATTCGAATTTTCGCAATATTAAATTGCTTTTCTGCTCACTCTAAAATGATTGTGTTCCAGGTGGAATGTGAGAATATTTAGGTGAAACGTAGATAGAACAAAGTGGGCCAGGACAACCTCGTCGCCTAGTATTTTACTGCGGGGTAATAGTCGAACTGCTTTGCATGTTTGATCACGTCATCTATTTGTGCCAAATACATAACAATCTGTCAAACGAAATTTAATAATTAACACTTTTTAGGTGTTATAATAAATAACTTAGAACTTCTTTGAGATTGAGAGTAACGTTAGGTAATTGATTTTTACAGGCCTTTTAAATTTATATAAATTCAACGCATTAAAAGCTGTAATTCCTTGGGGGAAACAAATTGTCATTAGCCGTTGATTTCTTTACTATAATATATTTTTGTAAAAACAATGTGGCATTGCTTTAGGTTTAGGATATGTATTGTTTGTGTTAAAGAATAACTTAATTACTATTTAAGCTACTCAATCTATCTTGTCAATAAACATTTTTGTAAAAAATAATTCGATTTTTAAACGTTGGAAATAACAATTACTGCCCACATCCTTGCATATATTGGCAATCTATGCCATATTGTTTTACAACGATTGGCAGCTTTACTGTAGGAACGTAATCTGTAAGTCAAAAAAAAAAACAAAAGGGTTATTATAAACATTGGCAAGAAATTGTGTTTAAAGACTGCAGCCTTGAAGACGGTATTAAAAACACACAGATTTTATTTAAATATAATAATTCAGATAAAGCAAATTACATGTAATTTGGCGCGACCGTATCTCCTATAAGACACAATTGCGAACAAATTTTTATACATACATTTTTGTTTATTTTGATCTTTTTCCGATATTCTACCACAGCTGCACGAGCATTCCCGCTGCAGTAGCAATACACAAAATGCATTTCTGCATATTCACGTACAGAAAAAGGTTTCGTCATTACCACACTTAGAAAACAACAATAATTTAAGCTTGAAACACTTTCTGTCATAAAAATTAGCATTTGTCTGACCTGTTTCCCAGATGACTTGATTCAACAGAACAATGATAAAAACAGAAATCCTCTGGAACTAGATAACGGTTTGAAGTAAGAAATAGGTTTATACACATTTTTTACTTCTTGTAGCATCACACATCACACCCTTAAGTTTGGACTATAACTTTTGAATCGCCCTGTATATAAATGAATATTTGTAGAAATAAACGTATACCTTTGAGTATGAGTTTTATGTTTGCTATTTATACTTTGTATAAATATAATTTTTAGAGTTACCAACAGAACAACTTCTAGTGATCAGAGCTCACTACACTACACCCCCCTCCCCTATTCAAAAATAAAGAATTTTTAAAATTACAACAGAAATTGGCTAGACGAGCTCAACGTTTGAAGCAATAAATAACTGAGGCAGAGTCACATAACATTAAGTGGAATTCCATCTCAGAAATACTACTCCAAATTGCTACATTTACCATGCTAATGAATGTGTAATTTTGACATATGTAACATTGACATAAGATATGGTATTGATACGATGCATTCTAAAAAGATATATAATTATGTGTTTCCTTCAAAATCTGAAGGGCAGGCAAGTTTTGATTCAAGATGCGGGAATGGTGATTTGTCTGGTAAAGTGATGTTTCATAATGGTTCATTCAGCATCAAGGGTCGCCAAAATATGTAATAATCATGTTTTGTTACATATATAAATACATATTTGTAAAAATAAAACATATATATTTGAGTAAAGTTACTAGAGTTGCCATCGGAACAACTTGTAGTGATCAGCTGTCACTACAGTACTCTGGGAAAATTCGGCATCATGTTGTAGCTGTCCTAAGTCCACCCATTTTAAAACTAAACACTAGGAATGGGCGCGTGATGTGAAAATAATCGGGTCATGGAGGGTCCCGTCGTGAACGGTCATGGAGGGTCCCGTCGTGAACGTGAGTAATATTTGAAAATCGGGCCGTGAACGTGAGTGAAAATTTCCAAGGCGTGATTCACGTTTTACATAATTTTACGTTAAATATTGAATAAAAGACTGCAGGGTGCCCCGCTGCCTGCTACCCACCTATGTGAAAGATCTAAAGCTGAAGGTCACTGTACTTCTGTGTGGCAGCCTGCGGCGACGGAGCTTCGCACCTGTGTTGTGTTGTGAATATTGTGTCTATAGTTAATCGCGTGTCTTCGTCTATAAGCGACCAAGTAGGACTTACTTTTAATTCCTCGGGCGTAAAAGAACTTTGAAACCTAGGAATTAAAAGCGTTGCCCAAGCAACATATACCGTCTTGTACTCAATTCCAATAACAGGTTTTGGTACTAAAAGTATCTCTTTGAAGACGGTTGCAAGAAATGATTTTGCAAGAAATCAGTATTTATACCTTGTGTAAGCCATTGTAGTTAATTCTTATTTATTTATTTTTGTGTCTAGTATTCTAGTAGCAACATATCACGTAAATTAATTTTATTTACTGGCAACATGATATTGTACATTTTCATCATAGAAACAAAATATGAAAAGCTACTCATAACTCCCAAGGGATTTGCCAATTATTTCTCTCTCAAACTTATGGTAACGATGCAACTACAGATAACGTCTTAGCAACCATACAATGAGGCAATCCTTGACGTTACTTACATATTATAATTTTAAATGTCATTATGACATTTTAAAATTGCATACTATTCTTACTAATATGCTAGTAAATAAAATATTGTATCGCACCACGGGAGACATTCATGGTCTTTACCTTCGGTTTGAAATAACTTACCTGTAACACATGTCAACCTCAGGGAAAACATATTCATATCTCCCTTAATGCATAAATATCTATTACTTCCAAAACATATTTTATTTTCGAGTCTGTTGGGAGCCCTTTATTGATTTTAAATTTGAACATTCTGTTCTACATGAATTTCAAATAAAGCTGCAGGTCACGTAATTAGTGGAGAGTCACGCTGTGAACGTTAGCGTGAGCGTGCGGGGTCGTGAGTGTTTAAAGCAAGCGTGAAACGTGCGTGACGTGGGTGAATACCACTCACTCGCCCATCTCTAAACACCAACCCCCTTGGTGTACCAGATAAAGTTTATAATTGTGTATTACCTTTGAGTTTAGCTGTTGATCGGTTATAGAAAGCATTGTGTCATTCGACGGTTTAATTTCTTCAAGAAGCAGGCAGTTCAACGACCGTTTCCAACTGCCACATATAAATAGAACCATTTTGTTTTCCTGAGATGAGTGGTTAAAGTTTTATTACAATGCAGATTTAGACAAGGCGGCGCCTGCACCAACCGTCCTCGGTGGACCAGTGTGTGAAAAACGGACGGATTAAAAAATCATATCATATTATTTCGTTATTTTGATCTACGTGGAGCAAATTATTTATATTAATACTTCTTTATTGCTTGAAGCTTTCGCAGATGCTCAAATTGTCAACATTGAAATAAAATTTTGGCTTGGCCCGCTTTGTTATTTTATACCACTTTTTTGCTTTATGTCCACTTTGTGAAGGAAAAATATGTATGTAACAATTATATTCGTTGCTAGCTCGTCAAACCTTGTAAGGTCACCCATAATTTGGGCCGTGTTGCAAAGTTGGCAGTTTGTGCACCCATGCATACTAACAATTTCCATGACAGTGCTTACTATCAAAGTTAAAGTTTTTCTAACTAGAGGTACGAGTAAAAGCAGTTAAATCGTTTTGCGCTAGCCGCGCAGAACAGCGTAAGAATGATTGGCCGTTCAAGTCCAGTGTACCTAGAGATGGCGGCAAGTAACCGACTAAAAAGCAGTTCTTGTAGCTTTAGAACTTTAGTTCGTAAATAACATTATTCCAACATTTACTAAGCCTAAACAATCTTGTTCGTTTATATTATTTGGATGTTTTGCTGTTTCTAAAGCTTCACATATTACCCGTGGAAGGTAGTGAAGTACTCTGGCGTACTCAGATTCGAAGATGTGTAAAAGTATGCTCAGCTACGGCTATGGCTGTAACGTGTATATATTTCAATCGTCTTCATGTTCTTGAAGTCTCAAATCAGTAGAACTACAGTCTGTGCTATGTAACTAGAACCGCAAGAGCAAGGAATGTTACATACTTCAGACTTTAAACTTTAAACTTGATATTTTCTTCTTTACTAACCTGACACAGTTACCCAAAGTTTCTCTGGTTGCAAACACAGTTTCTATGTTACGCCTTTTTATTTCACATCCTATATTATCAATTCTGACCTTACCCTGTCTGTAACGTAGAAAGGCTAAGCCTTGCAGAGATGCGAATTCCTTTTTAGACTTTTTTCTTTCCCTTCTTTTTCACTCTCCATTTCTTCATTTAAATACCTTTCTTAGTAAACTTGTTAGTGCAGGCGACAATCTTTCCGTTTGATTTATATCTATTCTTTACGGAGCTTTTGCTCAAACTATGTATTCTCAAAGATTCGAATCATTTGGTATATTCCAGATATTTACAATTTGGATCGTCATTTAAATAAATTTTATTTTTAGCCTGCTTATATTTCTTTACTGACTCATGCAACTTTATATCAGAAAAAACAAGTAGCTCAAAGTACATTCTTAACGTTTCGTTTTGGTGCACTAGTCTACTACAATTTGTAAAACCTAGAAAATCTCTCTTTTGTTAACGCTTTATACGAATCTTTCTTCTGCATTCTATTACAGCTTTCCTCTATACGCTTTGAAAGTTGCAACCCCCTTGTGTCTGTAAGCTTCACTAAATTTGGTTAAACTGCTACCAATATTATTTTTAATTTTTTAATTTGTATATCTGATGAGCCGCAACGGAAAATGTTCTAAATTTCTTTAGAAAGGATATTGTACACTAGCAATTTATTCATAAAATTCTTTAGTTGTCATTCAAATGTTGGCTGTATTACCAGTTCCCCAAGAAGTTAGTACAGAATTTACTATGGCAGAAGGCAGTCTTTTTGTAGAGATAAATGGTCATAGGTTCAGTAACTTGTCCATCTGCATAAAAAGTAAACAATGCTATACTTGCATTTGCTTCACTAGCCGCTTTGGGCGAGGATCCTTGGACGTTTTTTGGACAAACTAAGACGTTTCGTTAATATCTAAAATCTGAGAAGAATTTAGCAATACGTAAGCAAATACTTCAGTTATCACATATCTTGCTATCCCGACGAACCAGTTGCCTATATCTTGTTCATAATACTTGAAATATCAGCTTTTACAATTTTTAATAGTCGATGATCAATAATCTTTTAAAGCCTAATTTCCAATACTTATTATGTTTGTGGTTTTGTTAAAAGTATTCTAACAGGTTTCAAGAGCAAGTTTAATATTAAATTTATTCTGCAAGTTCCTTTTCGTTATGTCAGAATTTTATGTTGATTAAATTATCTTCAAAATCTTACAAATCTAAACAGTTAAACTTCTTGAAGGTATATTCACAGATTTGTTATACATCGCCATTTCATTTATAAGTAGAAAACTAATTAAAAATGCATATTTATACATAGAAATATAGTAGGTGACGATACATTTGATGAGTATAACATTTCAAAAACGCACAATAAAGGTTAGTTTAAATTTTAATTTTATAAATGTGTATGCAAGTATAATCACTATAATTATAAATAATAGTATGACTATGTTCTGTAATAGGGCGTCCATTTTGTAACGGGCCTGATTCGACTACCAGAGCTTTTCAATATATAAACCCTCTAATTTGTAACTACTATTTAAGTTGAGAACGCATTCTGCATTTGAAGTCGCGCCCATGTGAATTCTCGGGCTTGGCGCTGATCAACGCCGATGTAACTAAAATTAAACCGAGAGAACGCCGTTTCCAGTGTTTTGTGAGAAGATAAAGACATAGTAGTTTGGTTGCACACGTCTGGAGTGTATCTCCGAGTGAGATATAAGTGAAATCATTCGACTTTCGTACCGAGTGCGATAACTGCAAATCTGAACCACGACGCCATTAAGGGGCCAAACCCACGGTCTCGCTGGCAGCAAAGGTGAAACCAAGTTAGTTCATTTACACCAATGTCTTTGATCAAATCCACAATTAAGTGTTATGCTGCAAGTTACTTCGAATTCAGAGTACAGTCGCGGAATTAAAAAATCCGGGCACTTAAAATGATTCATTGCATATCTTACTTTACTTTACTTTTCACGTTACCTGTTGAAATTAGTCAACGTCAAATAATTACTTGTATATAATGCATGCCTCATTTAACAGGCGAACAAAAAATGCAAGTAATTACACTCATTGAAGAAGGGTGGTCGGAAGGAAGAATAGCTGATAGATTTTCAGAATAGGTTGTGGGCTTAAATTCTTTCGACCCCCCAAAAAGAAGAAAACCTCGTAGAATGTTTAAGGAATAACCCATTTTAACCGCGGCAAGTGAAGTTTAACCAACCCTGGTTCTGTTTGTACTGCAAGAAATCGAATAAAGAAAACCAGTGAACTAAGAAATTAAGCGGCTTCTGAAAAACCATTCCTTACTTCGCAAAATAAGAAGAAAGAGTTGTTTTGCTCTACAATTTTACCACACAACTTAAATTTTTGGGAGAATGTAATTTTCTCGGACCAAAAAGTATTTTAGTCTTACCACATCGGTCGCTTCCGTCTATATAGACCGCAAAATTCGCGATTTGAAGAGACTTACACCAATAAATCGCATAACAGCGGTAGATTTTCAGTAAATGTGTGGGCCTGGATGTGTGCAGAAGAAGCAGGTGTATGTTGGAACATCGAGCAAAGATTTAATAGTGATTTGTATATCCAGCTTCTACAATACATTTTTTCCGGAAAGAAACTTCGTATTTCAACAAGATAATTGTCCCGTCCTACATATCCAGTATTACTACTCAATGGTTCGCGAAAATAATATATGTTTACCATGGCCTTCCAGAAGCGCCGGAATAAATCCGATAGAAAATGTTTAGGGATATATACTGAAAGAAAGGTATTCTACAAATTTTAGACCAGCAAATAGGCAGAAACTATTCGATAAAATTCAAAAAAGTTGGAACGAACTATCTTCAGAATGTATTTACTCCCTTATTTCTTTAATGCCTAGACGTTACAAATTGTGGTAAACACAAATGGAGCAGTTACAAAATATTGAATTTAGTTTAAATATTAATATTTAAAACTAAAATTAAATCTTATTTGAGTAAACAGCTGTTTAGTTATTCTTTTATGACAGTTTGGGGGATAATTGTAGGTAGCTTGTTGATTTCACGTTGCATTATTTAACTGTCAATTGCTATCCTAGAAACGCAAAGCCCGATTTACATTACCCAAAAATCCTCTATAAGACTCGCCCGGATTTTTAATTCCGCGACTGTACATGATTGCATCATATTTTAATGCTTAATTCGGTCGTCGACACCACGCCGCTTCGAAGCGAGTGAGTAAGCAAAAAGCAACGAGTGGCTACGCCCAAAGTAGAACCGGCTTGAGCTGAATTGGTGGAGTGCGTAAAGATATTTTGGCGAACTATCATGGTAGTATTATTGTTTGACATTTTGTTAGTTGTATCTTGTGCAAATCGTAATTGCGAGTAGAATTTTGCTTTTAGCCCGTAATCATTCAAACTAACTATTAATCTTTATTATTCAGAACTTATATTATTTGCGTAATATCGTTTTGTATTTCTTTTATTTGTATTTTGGACAAACAAAACTTATATAATGTATTGCGTTATGTGAGCAGCCTTGGTTTTTAGTCCTGACGGGGTTGGAGTATTTAATTTCAGAATTAAAAATGTATACGGAACAAGTTCGAAGCAAAGCTGCGTTGGAATTCTCTTAACCACCACAACATACGGGTATTTGTGCATTAACGTCTGAGCCAACTAGAAACTCAAGAGAAATCAAAATTAAAATAATTAATGAACGCAGAAATGTCTGACTTCAGTTTGGTGCCGAACGAAGATCTGAACAAATGCCGCGCCTCATAAAAAACGACTACCTTCCATGGAAAGCTGACTTTAATCTGTATGTTATGGGCATATCTACGTTAATCACCGTAGCAGCTCTTTGAACAATCACTTGCGTTTAATACACTTCTTTATGCGAATACTTAATACAAAAAACTCACTAACGCGAACGAAAAAGTTAAACTTAGTAAGTGGTTAATGCATTCTTAAGCGTATCAGTGTTCTTAAGAAGCCATGTGGCTATTACTGATATTGCTTCTATACGCTTTCCAAGCTCTTTTTTAAATTGATTTGGAGGAAATTGTTTTATATTTATAATACCATTATAATTACATCATCTTGAATAATTACTGACCCACCGTTAGCAACTCTGGTGGGAGAGGATTGTTCAGAGCGATGGCTACATTTCTTTCCAATCCCCTCGCGGAGCACTTGGTGATGGTTCGTGGAGTACCAAGTGTTCCACGGACCGCAGTTTGAGAACCGATGAGGTACGCTATACTCTATAATTATGCGCGGTAAAATAATAGAAAAAAATTATTCTGCCGCACATTCAAGCAGCTCTTGAGGCTCTTTTGAACTCCAATGTTTCTATTAACTGTTTATCAAGAAATAGTACCTACATTGTGTATCTAGTTCGAAAGCGTAACATTCCCGGACACCTATGAATGTTTTGTCCAAGATACAAATACTATATTTCCGCCGATCGATACGAGTAATTAAAAAAATTAGGAAAACGTGTCTTTTTTCAAAAAATATTCCCGGCCTAGAACGGGAATATTATTCCTGTTACAGTTTTATTGTAAATTACCTAGCAACGGCTGATGTAATAGAATTTTTGACTTTGCTCAACAAATTTTATCAATAATGTGGCAATTTTAGTACGATTGGTGGAATAAATATGTTTTCTTCAAATGTCAATACAATGTTACATTATACTGTTATATTGATAATATTGTCACTTCATTACCATGGCAACTAAACACTCCTCTCATCAGCAGCAGATAAAGCTCTCCAAGGCAGACTACATTTACCAGTCTACCCAATCTTCTACCTTAAATAATTAGTGGCTTTTTAATATTTCCAAAATAATTTGTTATCGAACGTTTGAAGCAATTAATACTATATGTTCTACTTGTATGCCTCGCAAGTTCGGCAGAGAAACCGTCCAGCAACGCCCCATAAAGTGTACAAAATAGGATTTCCCACTATGAATCGCGTTCACATTCGCAAGTTAACGAAGATAGACCAAACGGCAGTACTCCAAAATTTCATACATGAGCACAAAATACACAAAAGTAATCTGAACCAAAAGTTCGGCAACAATTTGTTTACATATTATGCAAAGCTGTTCTATTTGATGTCCTCTAACTGCTCTTAAATTTAATGACCATACTTATGAGTCTCCCTGTATATAGACAAGACAATATTGTAATAGTTGCAGACCAGGTCTGCCGATCTATTTAAAAAAAATACTAGATAGAAAATTATTTTGGATGGAAAAACCATCTAATTATTAAAAGTACAGGGGTAAAATCAATCAAAAATTAAACAAAATAGCTATACAAAATAATGTTCTAAAAAAACAATAAATTAAAATTATTATCTTTGGATTAAAAATCAATGGTTATTGAAGTTAACAGAGAGAGATTTATAATTAAAAGGTAAATAATTAGAACAAACTATCAGATAGTCTGAAACAATATGAAAGTCATAAGCTGAATTGATATTTAAATAAGTTACTTGGAATTTGTCAGATTAATTTAAAAAATGTACTGTATGTAGTAAAAAGTAATCAGAATGTTAATTTAAAACATTATGTTAAAAATTTAAGATTGTAATAGCATTCTAAAAAATTTAGACATAATTCTTTTGTATTAAGAAAAGTTATAAAATAAACCCTTTTATAATCAAAGTTTATTAATGGTGTGATATGCGGAAGGGGCTATAATTATAGATAACAGCAATAAAATAACATGAACAACAAAATAGAACGCTTGAGTAAGAAAGAGATGTCCATACGATAAAATTATTTTAGTAGGCATGTTTAGTTGACTTATGTCATCATTAAAATAAGCGTCATGCCTACTCGAATATTTACTACTATGTTTATCTTTTTCTTACTCAAACAATACGTGTTATTTTCTTGTCATGTTATCTCATTGCTGTGATATATAACTGTGGCCCCATCGGTATAAGGGTGCAAAGAACAAAATTAACTAATAATAAATAGAATAATTGATAATTTAAAACAAGAATAAGGGAAACTAATTAGTTAATAATGGAAAAACTATGAATATTGGAATTGTTGAGATGAGTCCGTACTAACTGGTTTGAGTGGAAGAGCTGTGGTATGGATTTCTGCCAATACGCAGATACCTGTAAATAATTTGAATGGGTTTAATGGATTAATTATAACCTAGAACGGGAATTGTTGGTTCGAGTTCGTGCGGGTCACAATTGAGGTAAGGACATCTGTGATTGGGCTTGCAGTCACAAATTCATCATTTGGGTCGGTATTTATGGAATGGAATAGAAGGATTGGATACCATGTTGGTTGGTGAGAGCTAGGTGGCTGTTGGAGTTGTAGCGTGACACTTTGCGGTGTTTGGTTCATTGTAACACGTGGGATTCTAATTTGAAGTGGGATTCCTGGTTGAATATTAAATACATGTGACAAAATAGCTTGGTTATATTTGTGCTGTTTTCTACAAGAGAATTGGATCCATTTTAAAAAAGAGGAAAATAAACAAGTATACTTACTCTTTTCAACATATTGGAACTGATTTGTGTTAATTAAATATAAATTTAGCTAAGTGTCATATTAGTAAGTTGACAGTGACAGTTGAAAGATTTAAAATCATTCTGAAATAACGTGTCATAAGCAAACATTATGTACAATTATTTTGATAGAATTTTGTAACGCAAGTACGCACCTGAGATAAGATGTTTGTTATAACCTGAGCTAGCCAGGTCAAAGAAATAAATTAAAATATTAGAGCAAATATTTTATATAAAGTATTTTGAAGTGAATGGATAGCTGTAATTTAGTAGTCTATTAGATATTATTATAATATTGGCTTACTTAGTAAATTCAATACTATAACAACATATACACATTCGGTGAAACTGCTGCTAGACCACCACTGACTGTTATTAAATAGAGAAATTTAATTGAAAATATCGTACAGAGATATGCAAGACAAACACAATTGCCGTGAAGTGGGATGAGAAATATAATCACCGTAAAAGATCCTAGCGACGCCACTGTTAGAGTATAATAGCCAAGTTCGATGTAAACTAAGCAGATTCGCGTTGCTAATGAAGAGCGGGAATAATTGTAGGGGCGTAGTTCGCCCTACGTTTTTGAACGTAAAATATAATTCTTGAAGCAGTAAATTTGTAAATTTTAATTAAGGCACTTATCACTCTTTCGCCCCGATACTGCTGCAATTAGGAGCCGAGCTTCATTAGCCGTTGCTGTATCACAATGCTGTGTATCAAGCAGCATTCCTTAATTAAATCCACCTTATCAGGGCCCGCATGCATTCATAGTATAAACGCCGTTGATTAGCGAAACGCCGATAACATTAGAGAAAGTGATCCTGTTGGGTTTTGGGTTTACAGAGGCTCGAAAATTATGCAAACGCAACGCATTTGCACAACTATGGACCCATACACAACATGTGCTGCTATTCTGCGCTGCTTTCCAGTTATGTATTCTCGGTTTTATTGCCGGAATTACAAGGATTACTTTGCCTAATACATCTTCCCAACTTTTGTTTAATTGCCTTCTATTGCTATACCTCTCATATTTGATGGCGAAATCTAATTCGCCGAAATCCCGCAGACGCACACACCCACAAAATACTTCTCATATGTAAAAATAACAACCATTTCGAGAATGAACACTTCCCAACTTCATTTAGAAAAGCATATTTAGAATTTTTTTACAAAACACGCACTTGGCGTATACGTTGCAAGTAGTAAATGCTATCTGGCAATTTAGTTTTAAAATTTCTTACTTAAATCTAAGCCTAAAGTCTTAAATCTAGGTAAGTCTTAGCGGTTGATGGATATACTCCCATTGGCGCACTCCACATATGTTTTAAAACACTTCTTTCGCATGTTTTAAATATTTAGAAGATGAGTATAGATTTTAAACGATAGGATTTTGGTAGCCCCAGTAGAAACAGAAACCCTGAAGAATGCATCGAATGTCAACCATAAAGCTTTATTGTTATTATTGTTCTCATAAGTTTACTTCTGGACTTCGCAACAATATTTATTATATTATACCACACATTGAGTGCGGTTTTATAAGCCTTCTTAAGCCGCGGCCGGAGCAGGTGGTCAGCCTAACTCTTTGAATTAAAGAAGAATTATCTTCCGGGTCACGACCACCAAAGGTGTTCGTATGCGAGCATGTAAATAAAGCCATTATTTCATGTAAGATTCTGTAATTGTTGCATGAACCTGTATACGCAGTTTTATGCAATAGAAGAATGACATAAATTGTTCAGTCTTCTGGCCTATCGCCGATGCTCCAAATTTATTACAAAGTTTGCGAGATATTTTCGAAAATTTAGAACCTCTACATGCAAGTCATCTATTCCAGCTGTTTACCAAATGTCAGTTCCTTTAATGTTCGTGGTTACCCTTTTCATTATTATTTATAGCTCTTGAGCTTATTCATTCTTTGTTGTGGTTTTCCTGCTTATCGTACCTGTAAAAGAGTTTGCAGTATTAGCTTAGCACGTTAATTATGTTTTAAATCAATAAGAGAGGACTGACCGGATTAACAAAACTATAAATGAAAGAATGGGAAACAGGCAATGAATGTTCAACATGGTGAGAATAACCTTGTTAGGAAGAAACAAAATGTCAAAAAACGTAAAAATGGAAGAAGTCAAGAAAATAATAGAACCAACAATAATGTACAGCAGCGAGATATGGAAATGCAATTTTTTTTAAAATAAAGTGTAAAACAAGGAGAGATAGGATAAACACCTAACGTATAGACAGCAACTAAAGATTAAGCCCTCGAACGATAAAACAGTAAAACAGCTAAGATGATTTATTACGCATGTATGTCGTACGTATTGGGGATGAAAGGCTTACAAAGAGAGTGCATTCAAAATAATTTGTTGTGAAATTACAGTACCTGTTTGTTTTAAATCTTTACGTTAAAGATTTTTGCTTACAAAAACCCACTACCTGAATCATTGTAATGAAAAAGTCACCTGTGTGTAATATTGATATTACGATTATTAAAATTGGGCGTTTATTGAGAGATGGTGGATAAATATAATTAAGCATTAAACATCTGTACCACCAAAGATTAAACCAAAAATTAGAAAACTCTAGATCGTACGAACTATATTAAAGACGAACTTCATGAAGCAGCACAAGAAGCTTTCCGACGAAGAGAGAAGAACAGAAAGTTGACAAACATATTTGGAAGACCGAAGAAACAATATAGCGATAAAAAAACTTATCTAAAATAGATGAATGCGGAAACATGCACACACACACAAATCAAATAGTGTATGTACAAAACTATAAAGTACGAAGATTAGTGATATAATACAAAAGAAAAGTATGGGACAAGAAGTGGCAAGAGATCGAAATGCACACAAAGGGAAACGGCAAACAGGAGCGTGTAAGTTTGTCGACAGCATAAGCTCAAACACAAGACCTGCTATTACAGAATTTATCTCAGACCAAAAATAGAAAGGGTAATATACAATACAAAATTTTACCCTGATATACTAGTGGAGATACAGGGTAAATCCCCTGAATTTAGTAACAGAACCACCAAAAGGATAAAGGGTAATAAGGCCTCTGGTTCTGGAAATATAACAGCATAAATCAAAACGAAACGTTAACAACATTATTTAACAAATAACTATCGAATTGAAGATAGGAAATTTAACCTATGTACATAAAAAGGGGGATCGAAGAAAACGTGACAGTCATAGAGATTATTGTGACGCCCACATTTAGACGACCATATTGAAGAGTATTGAAAAACATAATAGAGGGGGAATATAACGCCCACAAGGCAAAAGAGTAAAAGGGGGTCTGTGCAAGTTGCTCCTAAGTGAATAATCTGCTGTGCTTGAAACAAATAATAGAAAAGAAGATGAGCAACGGAAGAAACCTTCACCTTCTGTTCGTTGATTGCTATAGAGCTATGTAGAAAATCAACATTAATCATCTAGTTACTAATTACCAAGATCGAGATAACCGAAACATTTTTAGCAAAGGCTTCAAACAGGAAAGTTGCCAATCGCCCACTCTGTTTAAAATACGTATTGAAGAAGTTCTTAAAAACTGGAAAAGGAAATATGCAGGAATGGGCGTACCGCTACACAACTAGACCATAAAGGGTGTCCATTTAGTGCGCCGGTCTCCAATTATGCCTTTACTTGTTTTCGATAAAAAGTTTTAATTTGGGAATCCCAATGGGGTTAGAGGGGGGTACATTTTAAAATTATTTTGACATATACAGGGAGTACCAGACAAGTTTGGCCTGACAAAGTATTATTTTTTATAAAACACCCTATATTTCCTTACCGTTATTCAAGCCCTATAGGTTCCGCGTTATAAGCTAAAACTTTTCTTTTAAATTGGCTTCGGCGTTTCCAACTTATGAACGTTTTTAGTATTTTTGTCAATATCAAGTTTTCATTTAAAACTTCACATTTTCTCCACTTTTGAATATTGCTTCCTGAAAATGGAGGAGGTCGTCAGGATACCAAAATACTAAAGTTGCATAAAAATAGGGTATTTGGGCTCGGGCAATACACTTGCAGACTTTTCCCATGCCAAGAGTCATCTACGAGTTGCCCTTAGATAACTGCCTTCGAGCAACCCTCGGAACAGTTTTCATTGCAACCAGCATTCAACCCTTGGCGTGTGCAAAATGATCGGTAAGTATGTCTCGCTCTTGTTATATTACTAATGAAAAGTATGTGATGTTCTATATAAGGGGCAATAAATACTATACTCCCCTCGTACATTGATTAATTTACAAACCCTCCATATTTTATTTCAATATTCAGTCTCTACAGTTCAGATAGGTAGCTGTGGAAAGGAAGAAATTATTCAGCCGATAACATTCAACCGAATTCCGGTATATGTCCAATGCAGGATGTTTTTAAATACGTAAATTAACATTTTACTCTGAATTTATAAAACCTTTAGTAAGAATGTTTTCCAAAAAGAAATTTTATGCATATATAAATTTCTTGCCAAAATTATATAGTATCACATTCCTTAAATTTTGTTGGACGACATGTGTTAACCATTCTAGTCCGTTTTTATTCATATTTATATTTTATATCGTTTTAATTCTTTTGTAAAAGGCGCAGAGATGTAAATTCTATATACATTAATTCTATGGCAATGAATAAAGCCAGTAAACAGTTTTGATGTATATATAATGGACGTATTATTATCTTTTTAGATTAATTTATATTTTGCAGGTACTTAAAAAATGCTTTTATTGTGCAAATTTAATTGAAAAGTCAAATATTCCGCCCTTTGGTTTAATAG
The DNA here is from genome assembly GCA_940337035.1 of Agriotes lineatus. NCBI lineage: Eukaryota > Metazoa > Arthropoda > Insecta > Coleoptera > Elateridae > Agriotes > Agriotes lineatus. The sequence continues at coordinate 100,122,945 of OW679196.1, read as the reverse complement.
TTAAATTTTTATTTAAATTGCTAGCGCGGTGAAACATAAACAACTGAAATCAGTGTTGGGTTTTAACACTTGGCTAAAAAATCATTTTATTAAATTCCCATTCCATATAATGCAATAACTTGGTTAAATGATGTGTTTCTTATTGTTTTTAGTAAAGTTCTATGTATGCTTTGAAAAAACCTCGCTTGTACTTAATACTGAATAAAACAACCAACTTGCAGTGTATTTAATCAGATGAGTCTTATATTCTTATATTTATTAACTTTCATGTAAGGAAAGAATGCTTCTGTGTATTTGTTCACCACATCAACTCAACCGCTGGGCTATGCAGTCTGCAAACCAAGAACCGCAATTAACCTAAAGCTCAGGATTATCTGCTGGTTCTAAATGACTCGATCAATCCAGAAACCAGCAAACGTCGTACTTAATCTATTTCTTCTGCCAGGGTCCGATATATTCGCAGAATGCTCCACCAATGCCTCCGCTTACATTAAATCATGTACCACCTTTATTACTTATGGTTTATGTATTAATTTACTTGCATTATCTTTACGACCCTTGTAGATATTAACGATACAAGTTTGATTATGAGTATCTTAACGAAGCGAGTTTGATTGCTAAAACCAAATAAATTCTGGTTTAATGTATTCGTAGTTCTGTAAAACAAAGTGAGGTAACATGGTCTATAGCCTCACTGAGTGCGGCAATATCCATTACCGCACTGAGTGGGGCAATAAAGCTCTTAATGATACTCAAATTGATTTGGTAACACCTATAGAGATACATTCATTGAAAACACTATTTAACTGGTTTCTTCTTTCTTCTTTCATCAGCATTTAATTACTCCAGTGTTGGATATATGCCTGCCTTCGGCGCCTCCACTCCGTTCTATCCGATGTTGTACTCATCCACTGTATCCCTGCGATCTCGTCCACGTCGTCTCGCCATCTAGACCTCGGTCTACCTCTGTTCCTTCTGCCTTCCCGAAGTCTCCACTCGGTCGTCAGTTTAGACCATCGATTGTCGTCTTGTCTCATGACGTGCCCAGCCCAACTCTACTTCAAACTTGTAATGCGTTTTGCTACATCCCCCACTTTGGTACTTTCTCTTATTATTTCGTTCCGTACCCGGTCCCGCAATCTTATACCCAACATGGAGCGATCTTCAATTTTTGGATCAACGTTTCTTTAAGAGGCCATGTCTCGGAACCATAGGTCATTATCGGTAACCCACAGTGATCGTATACTCTCATTTTGAGGTATTGGGGGTATTTAGTTTTGAACACTTTTCTGCTCAGGCCAGCCGAATTCTCCTGTTGATCTCGATGACTTGTGTATTTTTTTTGAGAGCTATCACTTGTCCCAAATATATATATTGTTCTACCACCTCTATAGAGTGGCGTTTAATTGTTATAGGTCTTACATCCTCATTTTTGCAAAGTTCATTCTCAGTCCAACCCTACTTGTTGCTGCCTCCAGTTCCTCCATCATCACTTGTAGCTCCTGCATGTTATTTGTTGTAAGTACAATATCGTCGGCGTATCGGAGAGGTGACATGTGTTTCCCGTTCACTTTTATGCCTTGGTCCTGCCAGTTTAGACCATTGAATATGTCCTGTAGTAAGTTAGTAAACATTTTAGGGGAAATGGTGTCCCCCTGTCTAATACCTCTATGTATTGATATTGGTTCTGTTCCGTCGTATACCCGAATAACCGTTTTTGCTTCTTCGTTAAAGTTTGTTAATTCAGTTGATATAAGTACCTATAATCTAATCTACAGCGTTTTAGTGCATTGATTAGAGCCCACCTCTCGACCGTGTCGAAGGCTTTCTCAAAATCTATAAATTCCATATACCACGGTTGGCTATATTCGTGTGGCTTTCTTCTGCCACTTGTCTCAGTGTATGTATGTGCTGTATAATACTGTATCCGGTCCTAAATGCAGCTTGTCGTTCGATTGAAAGGCATCAAGTTTTTGTGCCGTTTTGGTTGTTATAATTTTCATAAGTTTTTCAGGTCTTTATCATTTCCTTTTTTGTGGATTAATGCTACTTCAGCTGTTCTCCACTGTTCAGGTATCTTCCCATTTTCTAAACATTTGTTAAATAATAACTGAAGGTGTTCTAGTAGTGTTTTTCCTTCTGCTTTGATCAGTTCTATTACAATTCCATCTGTTCCAAGCGCTTTGTTGGTCTTCATCTATTTCATAGCATTCTTAATCTAATACATGCTTATCTCCGGTATTTCTTCTGTGTTATTTCTTGTAAATGGGGCTTTTTAATCTGTGGGGCTTCTACTTTGTTCTGGTTCATAGCTGGAATAAAGCGATTTGTAAAACTTTTCCATGTGTCTTAATATTTTGTTGCGGTCATTTATCTTCCGCCCTATCTCGGCTATTAATGTGGTTATTTCTTTTCGACTTTCATTAGTTTTCGTTGAGAACACTTTGGGATCTTTATTTTGTAGTATAACTTCTTCAATAGTTCTTTCTTGATATTCCCTACAATATTTTCTGACTCTTCTTCTTATTTCCTTGTTTAGGTTTTTCAACTGTTCTTCATTCATGTTTTTCTTATTTTTATACCTATCATCAATCAGTTTTCGTGTTTCATCTCTCAGTTTATTGTTCTTATTTGTGTTAGGTTTCCCTTTTAGGACGTCTTCTGCAATTTCTCGAATTGTTTTTATTATATAGTTATTTAGTTCATCAATGTCTATGCCACTTCCATTCCCATTACTGTATCCTTTACTTTCCATCACTTGCTCTATCTTCTTCTGGTATATGTCTTGATCTAGGTGTTGAAGATTTATTTTACCTTCCGATTTTTTCTTACCTATAAGTTTGAATCTTTCGTTCTTTAAGTTAATTTTAATTCTACTTCTAACCAGTCTATGGTCACTAATGTGTACTTGGTTGATGACGGACACATCTTGGACTGTACGAGCAGCGCTTGTAAGAATAAAATCTATTTCGTTTCTTGATCTTCCGTTAGGGTGCCCCACGTCCATTTGCTTGTGTCTTTTTTGTAGAAGAACGTGTTCATTATTCTCAGTTGGTGTTTTTCAGCAAATTTGACTAATGTTTGTCCTAGCGTATTTCGTCTACCTATGCCATGTTTTCTCACACATGTTTCGTCTTATTCTCTCGTACCAATCCTAGCGTTGAAGTCTCCGAGGATCATGGTGAAATATGTTCTTTTGCTGTTCATTGCGCTCTCGATATCATCATAGAACTGATCGAACTCTTCATCAGGGTGTTCGCTGGTGGTTGCATATACTATTATTATTTTGATTTGGTATCTATTTGTTATTCTTAAAATTGCATACATGACCCTGGAGGATATCCCTACAGTCTCTATTATATTGTTTCGCCAATTTCTGTTAACTAGCAGGCCCACATCGTTTAGTGTCTCCTTTTCTTCTCCCTTATAGTAGAACATTTTACCTGACTTCAGTTCTAATCGGTTCTCGCCTCTTCTTTTGACTTCACTCAATCCGATTATGTCCCACTTTAATGTCTTTATCTCTTCTTTCAATTGTGCAAGTCTATCTGGTGAGACTAGGGAAGTTGCGTTGTAAGTTGCTATATTCAGTGTAACGTGAGTGTTTTTTCGGGCTCTTGCCGTCCTCTGCCACTTACTTCCGTCTGTAGTCGAATCGTTGCCCCCCCCCCCCCCAGAATTCTCAGAGCAGACCGATGCGGTGTGAGATTTTGGACTCAGTGTCCTACTCACCTGGGGTAGTCTAGTTTTATGTTTCGACATATCATATATTAGCTTCGGGGGTTGTTAAGATATACAACGCCGCTGTATCCTACTGCGTGTTGGCGAGGGGTACCGGATGGGAGTCGGGAAAGATATGGAATGATGGGAATTGGATAAGGGTCTTGTCTCCCCACTGATAGGGTATGGGGAGGTCAAGAGCTCGGGTAGGGCAGGGTCGCAAACCCTGTAGTGGGTCTGACCTTGCCGGGATCTGGAGGAATACCCAGCCGCTATCCACTTCACTTGTTTACTATGTTTTATTAAGTTACATATAAAAAACCAGCTCCAACATAAAAATGTGTACTTGTTGGAGATCTTATTCTGATCCTATTATTTTTTAACTTCCCGTTATTACCTAGTATCGGACATATAATTTGTTTTACATTCTGTTAATATTAAATTCAATTGTAATTTTTGACACTTGTTCACTTTTAACACATTCGATTGATTATTTTGAGTTAACGCTTTTAATATTGCTTTGAGGTACCTTCCGCCTCATTTCTTATTTACAATTACATATTCTTTATGTGATTAACGTGCAAATATTTCTTAAATTGCTCACACTGATGTCATTATCATCATGCTTCTTGTGACTAATCTTATCTTTTTTTAAGCTTCAATATTAATTTTAGCAAGTAATAACATTATTTAGCATTACTGTTAAGGTCATTTCACAATAAACTTCAATTTAATTACATCACGTTAGTATAACCATCATTATTAAATGCGACATCGTCTTGTACTGATATAAAAGCAATTATTAACATTAATTTCCAGTTATTAGTCAAATAAAAATCTGCTCCCAAGTTATAATCAACCATGTCCACCTACACCCACTTAACTTTCATATTAACATATAATGTGTCATTTTATTAGGCAACTTTTACTTTTACCAATATCAACTTTTTAAAAATTTAACCATAACCAATCGTCTCATTTTTAATTAATTTCTTAAACATAAAATGATCAATTGGAACAGTATAGCCTTTAGATACAATACCCCATAGCAATACTATTATTATTATTATTATATTAGCTATCAGTAATTTTAGGAATTTGTTTTTTCAGCTAAGCGTTTTCCACAATAACGAAACAAGTAATTTCAAATCAGTTTCTGTTCTTATTTTTTCCATCAAGTCATTCAGTTATTTTTGAAAATCGTAGTATTGAATACATTCTATCTCTATTCGACTGTAAAGAGGAAGCTTTAGAAATCTCATCTAATGCATATTATAATTCTTAGACTTCTGAGGAAGCTGCTTTAATTTATATGATTAATGCTGCCCATTCCTTCAGAATTCAGTGATTTCACAAATATAAAACTCTCTCTTACAGCTTTAAAATATAATCTGACATAGTTTTTAGCGAGCATAAAAAAATTACCTAGCAACAGCGATATGGGCTACTTGCCAAAAAGAAAAAGATTACGTCCACAGCGAATCCACAAAACACCAACAGCAAGATAATTCGAGATGACAGCACTCATATTTTCCCTGGCGCGGTTTTTAACAGATTTTTTGTTGGGCCTTAAAATATACATTTTGTCTTGCATTCTCTGGAGTGTTGGATTTAATGAGACTGGCAATTTAACCGACAGAAAACACACTTCGATTTAATAAACCCTTCTAAGAGCCGTGAAAATTCAAAGGGCGGGTAATCGATAATATCCCGCTGAAATCATCTTCCGTTGGTGTTGAATGCGAAAATCGCCAAACATCCCATTCGTAAATCCGATATCTTTTGATAGACAAAGGAGAAATTGAGTGTAAACAAACAAAAACGATTCCAAGCAGCTTTGAGGAAGATAAACTTTGGATGAGAGTATCTCAAGACTGATCTAGACACAGGATGTTAAAAATACACGTGGTAATATGGAAGTGCTCGAAGTCCAAGACCAAGCAGTTGGAAAAATATTATTTCGCGTGGGAGAATTGAACGAAAAGTTTCAATTTACGGTTGTTCCCTGCCCTCTAGCGCTTAAATGTTTAACGAGGCCGGTTCTCGAGCACTTAACACTCTGTACATTGTGACAGCTTTGTCAAATATCTGGGTCGGACTTTTAATGTATAGAATTGCGAGAGTGGATTTAAGGGTATGTCGGAAGCATTTATTTGCTCGCCACGCTTGTATTTGAGGCCCATCACGTATCTGATTCTCAAATATGATATAAAGGCGAGCGCTTCGAACTTGTGTGACCCAGTTCCGAGTTTGATAAATGCAGTTTCCAGAAGGAAATCCGATTTGGAAAAATTAAGCGCTTTAATATTCGATCCAACTTTCTTGTTTAACCGGAACAGGGTTTAAACCAAAGGGGGTAGGGCTGAAACGTACACCAGAAATATTCCCTCCTTTAATTTAACGCTTGACATGTACTAACCAAACTTGTGCATCGAACTTTCAAAAAGTAATCATAAAAGTAAATAATTTTCGGCGTTCAAGTGGAAGGCCAGGGATAGACTATTATACAATGCAATCCGTATCGTTACCCTCGCGAGATCGTTTCTTATTTGAACATAAAAATAATATTTGTCAAGAGTTCCTGAGCGCGGAATTCTGAAGCTCCCCCAGGAGCTTATTTCTTCGTTATTGCTACTGGCCACATTCGCAGTGTTGACCTTTGACCCGCTTCATGATTGTTTTATTTCTGCTCCCCTTCGGTTACTGGGAACTCCCTCCAGCTCGTAATATACGAATCAAAGCCTCCCTTCCAGGGCTACATTATAAATTTTAACAAGTAATGCCCCAAGTAAATCTACGAGAAATACGGTGCAAGATAACACCCAGTAACAAATTTCTTTTTACGGTCGTATAAAAAATAACTCGGGCGACGTGCAAAATTACGAAAAAATAAATTTTTAATCAGGACTCGCCCACGTCAGCTGTTGCAAATCGATGAATTAGCCCCTTTTTCTGAATTACGAATTTTAATGTATAATGGGCTGTAAACACCGATTCCTACGCAAAACCCACGCCTGGGCTACATTCTTTTTTATCATGCATTAGACGACATCGCAAATGAGTGACAGTTCCCTAAAAGCTTTAAAACAGATGAGAAAATTTAAGCCTGTTATGTTTTATTATGCGTCATCCATAATTTTGTTTCGAGTTGCTCAGGGAATATTTGTTATTTTCTGAAATTCTATATCTTAGTTAAAGAAAGGTAGTGTAAACTAATTTTGTTTTTCCAATGCCCATTTGCAGAAAAAATTGAATGTTTGCTGTAAATTTCATTTAAAACTTAGTATAAGATCCTGTTCTAAACCATTACGTTGAAAGATCGGATATGAAGATAGTTCTCAATCATATAATGGATTATACCACGTACAATTAGTTGTCCATGACTAAAAACAGGTTGCTGTAAATATAAACCAACACACTTTAGTGTTTGCCTCTATACGTCTTCATACTGTTGTTGCACTAAATGCAAGACGAATAGGAAATTATAACTCCTTAAAACAACTCCTCGTTTCGTTTTTTAACCACAAATTATGTCCAATTTAAACAATTGTCACCAATGTTGAAAATAATCTTATTCTATACAGTCGTGGGAAAAAGTATGGAAACACCTATATATTTCCTAGAAATTTGAAAAGATTCCTATAAAATTTAGAATATATATAGTATTCCTTTATCTAAGTAAAATGGCCGTATCTCTACTGTAGCATAACTTCCGGTTTAACCGGAAGTTGCATTCAACACAAAATTTTTAAATAGAATATCCTATTAAGTTCAGATTTAGATAAAGAATTTAATTGCAAATTCAAAAACATGTAGTTTTATATATTTCTTGAGCTTTCCTATCGAGATATTAAAAAAATAATGATTAATTACTCTGCATTAAAACGTAAATCGTGAGAATAACAACGAAATTAATGAGTGAGCTCCATTTTAAACGTACTCTAATTACAAAAACTTTCAATTACATTATCTGACAGATAGAATTGCTCTTTATCATGATTTTATTTTGATTTTGCAAGGCTATTGCGCCGGAAACAATTTATCGATATTGACATATGTATTGATGGAAGAACATAATAAATGTACAAAACTAGATATGTTTAAATTTGCAATCAAATACTCTATCCGAATTCTGAAAAATATACAGGTGGTTCTATTTAAAAATTTTAAGTTATGTGCAACTTCTGGTTAACTTAGAAGTCGTATTACAATAAAGGTACTTCCATTTTACTTATAATAACTAATAATATATATGCTAAATTTCATAGAAATATCTTCAAGAGTATAAAAGATATACAGGAATTTCAATACTTTTGCCCACTACTGTATAATAGTGATTGGAAAACCTTAAAATTCCTTAAAAAAATAACTTAACGCTTAATTCTAACTAAATATTTAGGAATTCTGTAGTATATTGGAGAGCGTCCAATTCAATTTTAGTAATTAAATTATTCAAACTCCTCTATAGAGGACAGTAAGTCAAAACCACCTGTTCATTACTTACAAAGGTATACTAAAATTAGTTCCAAATTCAAGCACCTATGTTGATTAGGTGGCACGAAGTGCACGTCTCCGGCAAATTCCTCGAATGCAATTGCTCGAAATCAATTGCTCAAAATCAATTGCTCGAAAATTAAATTGCTCGAATGTAACTTTTCTCGAAATACAAGTTCCTCGAACCGCAATTTCTCGAAAATGTTTTGCTCGAATTTATGTGGTCTTAACATCTGGAAATATATTTCGGCATTAAAGAAGAAGCAGAGTTTGAACGAATTACCATAAATCGAATAATATTTCGTGATAGTGCACAAAGACTTTTAAGATTAGTGAATAATTATGGACATGACAGAAATATATATGAGTATGTCCGTGGAATAGCACATAACATAGCATATTAAACACATATAATATTTGGTTTGTATAATTTTTAACTTAATCACATACCTATACCTGTTTTTTATTAATAAAGGTTATAATTTGTAATTTGTGTTTTTTATATTTGATATTAACTGATTCGAGTTAAGGCAATTTCACAACTTTATTTTTTTGGAGCAACAGATAATCGAGAAATTGCTGTTCGAGAAACTTGCAATTCGAGCAAAGTCACATTCGAGCAATTGACTTTCGAGCAACTGATTTCGAGCAATTCGTTTTCGAGCAATTGCATTCGATCAATTTACCTAGAACCCGAAGTGCAACTATGGCACTTAAGAGTATTACGAAATTGTAAATAAAACTTCAGAAATTACTGTAATCATACAAACTTTTTTTGTACTCAATTTTAAACTTGGGTATGACAGTTCGGTTTAAAATTTTTAATATTAATATCGGAAATTAACCAAACTTTTATAAAAACTTATGAATGCGAAGTAATAACAAATACTGTGGTATTTTGGATGGTTCAAAATCGTTTCATTTAAAGGTGGTGTATCACAAATAAATCAATTTTTTAGTAATAATAGTAACGAAATAGCTAAAAACAACGCAAAGTCCCTAGTGTTAATATTTGTCGAGTTACAGATTTTTGAACTGGTGTCGGTGCAGCTCGTGACGTCACACCGGCACGAGCCTGTTGAGCTGTTTATGAACGACAGGATGTGGTCTTCGAGGGCAGTAGTTGAAAGTTACGAATTTGACAGTTGTTCTATCGCGGTAACAATCTGAAAATGTTTAATTAAATAATATTTCACTATTACTCTTATTATCTTTATTTCTTCGCTGATTTTCGTTTTCCACAAGCATCAGTTCGGCCTCTGCATATCTTGGATCAAAACCAAAAGTGATTATAAAGAAATCAAAATGACAGAGCACAAGAGTATTCGACAATGGACGTGTTTATTTGGACTGCACTTTACGTTAGAATAACTACAACGCGTTCCTGTTGTATATTTCCAACCAGCACCATATAACTCATATTGGCACTTCTTTATGAAAGAAATAGCCGGGTAGTTCTTTCTAAGAAATTCCAATACCAGCTAAAGAACAATACCAAAGCCCTCTCATGTGACAGGCTCGCTCGTAGGTAGTTAATGGCCGCGTCGTAAAGTTTGAGTACGGATTATAGCTACACGTTCATTGCAATTACCGATTATAATTGGTATACTATTATTATTATTGTAATAGGCAATTCACCTAGTGGCTTCGTTAGTGTTTGGTGCTGTGCTTATAAGTTATTTACTATTAATTTTGCACAAGTAAACACCTAAATTATCGCTAATGGTCATTGCATTGTCACCGCAATGGCAAATTTCTAACGTTTTAAAACACTTGTCGGTGAATAAAGTAAATCTTATAATATTGCGATTATATACCATACTTCGGCAAGTGTTTGTAAATAGATAATTTTATTATGTGAATGAGAGTCCAATTCTTGGGTGACAAGGCAATAAGTATGCAAACCTTAATAAGGTAGGACCTGTTATAACAATTCCTTGACTTCTGCCGCAAAAGTCAACTACAGCTTAATCAAAGCTATTGGGGGTGTGTTCTCTCCACATAATATGGTAGTAAATTAAATTTTGTGTAGTTATGTTATTACAGTCGCATTCTGAAGAATAATTTTTAAAATGTTCATAACAAACGAAAATTTTTGTCTCAGCTTTTTTAAAAACGTTCACAGACGAGGACTATGTAGTCCTTTCATTGGAAGTCAGAATCATAGCAAGGAAAGAATAGTGAAAAGTTTAAATAATTCTACAGCCAATATTTTGCTAAAAAATTATTGCAGACAAATTAATAATAATTGATTGATTAAAGTACAAGAGTCGAAAATTAAGTACGTTAACAAATAAGTAAACTAACTTTCGTGTTTTATATTTATTACGTTACTTATAGTGAAATTGCAATTTATTCAAATGGGCACGATTAAAAACTCAGTTCACAACGGGTAACCCCATTTCTGTAGGAAGCCCCTATTTAAAAATTGTAAACTCTCTTCACCTTTGTGATTTAAGTGACGTTTAACCTGTATTGGCGTCACGCCGGAGAGTTGAGGCCTGGATTTTTTGCTCAAACTACAAATTCTTATTTATAAACTTCGTAGGCCAGTTCTAACCTGATTGAATACAGCATATCACACAAATTTCCAATAATCTATTATTATCGCCACAGCTAACATTATATTCAGAAATTACAGTTAATAACAGCTTATTGGAGTAGAACAAATCTCTCTTCTAAGACAATTCCAATATTTAAAAATTAACAAGATATTTCATTAAAGCAAAACAAGGTGGTGGTTTTTCAAAAAAATCAACATAACAGCAATAAAACATGTTAGCAATCCAATAAAAATCCTGACTTATTTTCTAAATCGTTCAAATCACAATGACATGTTTCCGCATCTGAGACACGCTCAGTAGGTACAAAAATGTAGTACTGAAATAGCTGTCGCGATGCAATTAATTTATAATTTTAATATACAGTGATTAAAAAGAGCTGCATTTAGTGGTCCTTGAAATTGCCTTGCATGTAAACTTTTATATGCCACTATATTCTTTATTGTTCTCAAACTACCCAGAGCTATTGATACTTAAGTATACTTAAGCTCTAGCTAGTTCGAGAACAATGAAGACACAGAACACAAAAATATACATGCAAAACAATTTTTAAAGCAACTAGATGCAGTTCTCTTTTAATCACTCTATAGTTTTTTAGGTCAGTTTTAAAACTTCCATCACCACTGCCTTTTAATGCATTCGGAAAAGAGGGTTACGGAGGTTATTCAACTTGCTCGCCCGGGAACAAGTTAGTACCAAGCAGTCAAACCGCTAGAGTTCACCAAACAGGGTGTGCATATCTGACTGTATTCATTGCGTGTGCTATTGCAGGCATTTTTTAAAACAATAGAGATCTTTAGAGGCAATCTCAACGTGGCCGGATTTAATAATTCCATAGGCACAGCCTACAAATCTGAAATTGCGGTTCCTCTCTGTTGTTGTGCAATAAAGTGTCATTTCGACATTTATTCGGCTATTTGGAAAAACTCCGGATTGCTTTGCCATCAATCGTTCAGCAACCATCCTGTATAGCAACGCTCTATGCTGATACAGGTTTGAAAGGTTTCATTTTCGTCAGTGCCGGTTACCGATCCTTTGAACTGGAACTGTACATTGTTTCTTCGAGGGGTCCGACGCGGACCGGCAGATGGAACCGCTAGCTTCCCACAGTTTTTGCAAATATATTGCTGCATTTCCAACTAAGCAGAATATGATATGTTACATAGTTAAATAATACATTTTTTGAAACACTGAAATTTTAAATATTTTATGAGTTAAGCGATACTTGTTGTGAAACATTTCAAACTTGATCGCTTTAGGCACACCGTAGCTTTCGCGCAGCCAACTAGGCGCTGCCAACTCGGCTCAGAGACAACTGGGCGCGAGCCAACTTGACGCGAGACAAGCGGGAGCGAGCTAATTTTGAAACACGAATTTTTAAAGAAAGTACTTGTTTGCTTATCTGATAACAATCTGCTGGCTGTCTATCCTTATCCGCACAGAAATATTATCCTCGTAATACTTTCTGGAAGAAGTGATTTATAGCTTACTCGTAAAGGAGATTAGATGAAACATTGTACTTGTTTAGACAGGGCCATTTCTATTCTTTTACTATAATTTTTACAAATAGCAAATAGCAAAGTTATAAATGAAAAGAAATTCCACAAAACAGACAATAAAACAAATGTCAATTTCTTATTTAGATAATATATCCTGATTTTTGTTCCCTAAACAAATTACCCCCGGACAAAAACCTCAACATATTATGTGTACAGGATGTTCAGTTTTCGATTTGATCACATGGAAATCTTCGTTATTAAAAAAAATATTTGCACATTTTTTAAATATATATTGAACCGACTAATACAGAAGAAGCTGGTTCTATTCTGCAGACAGGTATTTGATTAACAGTTCAATTGTATTGACTGCAAATTTTTAACGTGTTTGCAGCATTTATTTAGCATATTCTCTATAAAAAAGTAAATTCGCAGTAAGTCGTTTGACACCAAAATATAATGTTTTCTTCTATAAATTCTGTAAATAGTACAGATCCTTCACACGCAACTACAATTCTAGATAGTAATTGCAATTCTATGCTTTACTAACGTTTTATAGTCAGTAATTTAATAAAATATTCAACAACAAAATTCTTAGAAATTGTTTATTGCTAGACTACTTGCTATGAACTGAAAGGAAAAATAGTATTCCGAAAAAATCCCCCGGAAAAAACGTCCCAGCAAATACCCCAAGGAAAAAATACTTCCAGAAATACATTCTTCTGGAAAGCCCAGGAAAACAAAATGCAAGCTACAAAATGACATTTACAATTGACAATTAAGTTTTACGTTAACATTACTGTTTTGTTAAAAAAACCCGGACTAAAATCCCCCGACAAAGAAATCCCGGACAAAAATTTCCGTAAAAAGCTCTCCTGGCAAAAAACGGACAAATTAATTTTAAATTGTTTTCATTTCTGACCAGTCGCATACCTCAGTGCGTACACAGCAATAGTTGATCCCTTTATAATTTCCTAATGTTAATTTTCATATATCTGATACGTTACGAGACACACTGTATATTTTAAAAGGTAACAACGTATTATATTTGAAAACAAAGAAACAATCAAAAGAACTGAGACGTCGAATAGAAATGTTAGATTTGTCGTTTTCCGACTGTAGCCCGGAGATTAAAAGAGTATTCTGTTTGTGTTGTGTTGCCCTCAAAATGTGCAAGTCATTTTTTAATAACAAATATTTCCATTTAATTAAATCGAAAATTGAACATCCTGTATACATAATATGTTGAGGTTTTAGTCCGGGGGATATTTTGTTCGAGGGACACAAATCAGGATATATTATTTAAATAAGGAATTGAAATTTGTTTTATTTTATGTTTTGTGGAATTTCTTTTCATTTATAACTTTGCTATTTGTAAAAATAAACGTATCATAAAAGGATATAAATGGCCCTGTCTAAGCAAGTAACATGTGAGCAAACGAAAATGAAATCAAGCTTGACTTAATGTTTTCAAAACCAACCTTGATTTCGTTTTCATTTGCTCACATGTTACAATGTTGCATCTAATCTGCTTTACGAGAAAGCTATAAATAACTTCTTGAAGAAAGTATTAAGAGGATAATATTTCTGTGCGGATAAGGATTGACAGCCAGTAGATTCTCATCGGATAAGCAAACAAGTACTTCCTTTAAAAATTCGCGTTTCAAAATTAGGTAGCTCCCGCTTGTCTCGCGTCAAGTTGGCTCGCGCCCAGTTGTCCCTGCGCCGAGTTGGTTCACGGCTAGTTAGCCGCGCCGAAAGGCCGCGCCCAGTTGGCTACGCCCACTTGTCCTAGACCGTTTAATGCATACCCGTTGCAATCTCTTAAGCGATCGGACGCGTGCATGGCTCCAAGCTATTGATACAATCGTCTCAAAGTGCATGTTCTTCAGTAAGATAAGCATTTCAGCAAATACAAAACAAAGTAAGCCATATTTTGAAACTGAGCACATTTTCTCTACCTCAGGGAGTCTTATGAAAACAATATTAGACACTAGGCAGATACATCCAGTGGCGCTTAATACAAATTACACTTATTTTTTCCGTACCTTAGGTATACGTGGTTTGACTATCGCGAGAGAGATTTACTTTTTACCCTACGAGCCCCCCAGTGACCTACTGGACCAAGTTTTTGGTTAGTTGCGGATCATAAACGCGTTTTTCCCGTAACAAGCTGTATTTTATATGCATATTCTATCTTTCCCGCAGTTATTTTATTATTTTTTTTATCCATGACTCATCTAACATTATACCTTGCAACCAAGTATTTATGAGTTGATTAAACAATTATATATAGGTTTTACGCGGCAGTATAATTTATTGTTACTTATATGAAATAGTATAATGCACATTATAATTTGTTGCAAAATTTTAGCTATTCATGCTGTTTAACAATCTAATAATTCTAAAAATCTTCAAGTTATCTTTCTTTGCAGAAGATATATAACATTTTCTAACTAAAGTAATTATTTCCTGAAATATTATAGTCGATGCTACCCATAAATTCCGAAGTAGTAGTAATAAGAATATTAAAAATAATAATACGAATATTAAAAATGTACAATAAGGAATTACTACTAATTAATTGAAGAATTCTTGTAACGCAACATGCATGCTAAAGATATCTACGTAAATGATCACATAGATGAATCATATTTAAAAATACCAATGTTTAGCCAAATGATTGTTGTAGTTAGCAGGTTGGATGATAAATTTATTTTGGACAATTTAGAAGCATCGTAAATAGCAGCAAAATTGTGGGTTGCTACAATTTTGTTTTTTTATTCGAAAGATGACATCGAGAATTTATTAAATAAAACTTAATATGGGAATCTTCAGATACTTTTTTACATTCGATATTTTGAAACCTGATTCTAACTAAATTAGCATCATTTGTTACATTGATAACTGTTCTACCTAATTAAAAGTTAAGAAGTCTTACAGCTTGGGCACTCCACCTGTAGCCAAAAATACCAAATTTTGTAATATTGACCATGGTAGGTGGATTAAATTTTGACTTATTAATCTTAGTCGCAATGAATGTTTCACACAGTGCAAGACAGTTAAAAAATAGAGAAATGAAGTAAATGTAAACCTTAGCATAAAGGCTAAACGACTT
Organism: Agriotes lineatus; assembly: GCA_940337035.1. NCBI lineage: Eukaryota > Metazoa > Arthropoda > Insecta > Coleoptera > Elateridae > Agriotes > Agriotes lineatus. Next base: position 100,107,556 of record OW679196.1, on the reverse strand, counting down.
CGATAATAGTCTGTAATGACAATTTTGTTAAATGCAGAAAAAGGTATAGAAAGCATTAACTATTTGCCTATAATAATTAAATAATAAATTAATAAAATTCATCCATGACGTCACTAAAGAGAATTTATATTTTTAACGTTATTACATTAAGGGAATAATTTAGATACATCACATTTATTCTGAGTAAAATTCAGACCTTTCTGTACGTTATCTAATTAATCTCAAGGTTTTTAATAGTTTTTCTGCTCCCGTTTGCAAGATCTTTGTTTTACATATGTTGTGGGCTCGGATTCTTTAAATATTATTCTTAGCTAATAAGTAGGTTATAAAACAAAATATCTTTTAGCTTCATCTTCAGAAATGATTCACCTTCACTTCAGATAAAATTTATCCATCTCCTCCCTAAGTAAAAACGAAGAATTTTTACACTATAGCTTAGAGACTTCCTTTTCGGAAAACTAATTAGCTTCGGAAACTCCGAAATATGCACATTACCTTCTACTATTAGCACGCTGGTCTACACGGAATATGAAGATAAAAGTGGCCTATGATTTCATTATTGTGAATTTTTTAGAGCATAAGCCAGAAGTGCATTTTCCATAAATTTCATCATTTCTCCAGCGAAACAGCAAATTGCAAATATTAAAATTGCATTCTTTATCTACCTCAGTCTGTATCTCTCTGGCAGTACATTCTTACTTGCACTTTGAAAGCTTTATCAACCTTAGAAAAGCTATTTGGGAATTTTTTTATTTCACTTTTAATTTCAGTTTCGTTATTTCAGTATGTTTTCACAATTGATTTTTTATGAAAATTATAAGAAACAAACATGAAACAAACTTAGTCTCTATAGGCAGGTAACCGCTTGGATAGCCACTTCATCGAAGAATACTGAAAATAAATGACGACTGAATTTTATAATGCCGAAATATGCTTTTATTTTTTTTTATGAAAAGTCGTGGTTATACAAAACAAAATTTATAAGACACTTGTGCTGCTGTCATACTATACGAACTAGTGTTAATGTTTTATCACGTACTTTAAAAAATCCTCGTTTCACGTGGTTTAACTATTGAAATAGTTTAACATTTTAAGAAAAAATTAAACCGAGCTGATTTCTGTCATTACTGCCATAACAATCAAATTACAGGAATTTAAAAACTCGTTTTCATCGGATATAGTAAAAAGTAAAGATTTTGGGTTATCATGGAAATTTCTTTAAGAAATAACAATAAGGCGCTTTTACACATACTTCAAAAAGCTTTTCATACTAAAATTGAATGAAATCATTTATTCAGACGCATGCAAACTACGCGTCCTATATACAATCAGAATTCTGAATAATATCTTTTGTGTAGCAAAGAAAATAAAATATTAATAATACCGAAAAGGTTCAACCTAAAAATAACTCGATAAGTGCTTTATAAATAAAACCTAAACGATTCTGTAATCCGTTCACGACCTTTTTGGGATAGAGTTGGCTATGATGTTTTCTTTTCACGTTGGACTAACTGATTCGGTGATGTAGCGGATGCAACTTTTTTTCTGTTAGTGTCAGTTCGACATTTTCTTACCACCAGATTGCCAGATTTATTATTTTAATATTCGTAAAAAAATAAATCCCTTATCAAGTGTGTAAAAATAATTTTAATTTCCATCAAAGGAAAAGTCAAAAAACAAAATAATTTTGTTACAACAAAAAATTTCAATTAAACAATGCTACTTCCAATTTAAAAAGGACAGACCAGAATTAAAAGAACACGAGTTGATGTGGAGACTAGAGAATATATTTGCTGTACATTAAAAAATTTTGGAAAGAAAAAACAATCCAGCGTAATGTATAATAATTTTCTAACTACCTACTTATTACTATTTTAGTGTAATATTTTATGTGGCAGATGTGAAAATCAACATGAAGTAAAATCAGCAAGCCATCTATTTGACAAGATATTTACATTTTTCACATGCCCATATTGCTCAATTGCTTTACTAAATTTATTTGGCATCAGATTATGACGTCTTTATCCATCCAAACCAGCAAGCAAGCAACCATGCATCAAACATGTAAAATAAAGTGGCATATTCATATCATGTACACAATTATTATCTAAATTGCACGAAACATTAATATTGAATGCTTTTCTTATGCATTAGTTCTCATTTTCGTTTCTGTCGTCAATTGTCAAATCATTTCAATTTTTCATCTTTAAACAGATATCCGGCAACAATGTACCTATTCAGAAAATATAACCTTAAACTGAAAACAACCTAACCTAACACCAGAAGTGTCAATTTTCATTAGGGAGTTTAGTTGCCACAGAGGTACTGCCAACAAAATTACTAGATGGTCATAGCTTTACCTGACGCAAAAAGACCGTGAACGGCGTGTAAACTCTATTCACTATAGTCCCGGATTGTCAATGTCAAAATCCAATTAAAAACAATCCTTTAGATCATGGTTAATACTTTTAAGTCACGCTATGGATAACTAGAAACAATTAATTAAGTTACTAATGTCAAAACTATAAATTATAGGTTATGACTTAAGCAAAAATAAATAAAAGTTGCCAGGTAACAAAACCGCAAGTTTTAAAAATTACGCTGTTGGGTTGTCCAACCTAGTAGTAACAAAAATACCAATAGAAATTCAACAGTGCTACCATAAAACGTAATTTTTGACAATCCGAAACTATAGTGAATGGAGTATAGTCATGGAAATTGCACTGAATTTGTTACTAAAATTAGAGCTCCAGTGTGTCCACGGATGGAGTTAACAATAGAAGATAAACCTATATTATTAATTCTACGACCAAAGTTATTCTATATAAAAAAATCTGGTGTGATACACGCACACAAGTTCCTTTTAAAGTGATCTTATAATTAGCCGAATACTTGTTTAATTTTTAAGCATTTGTCAAAAATTACAAATTCTACAGAAACCGTACAAAATAGAGCGTTATAGTTGAAGAGACACATTTTCTCTAAAATTTTCAGCTGAATTTTAAAATGTAATAATATACCGGGTGTTTTATTTAAAATAGGAATTAATAGATAAAATAGAAAAAAAACAAAATAAACCCATTTTAAAGGTATTCAACTGGAAAATCACCTATCACACATCAATACACATTAAAAATGTAATAAAAATAAAGTTTGAAAAAAATCGTTAGAGCCGTTTTTGAACAAATCGAAAAACTGAAAAAGAAGTGAAAATTGTACTTGTCAAGAAAATAAGACTACCACATAAAAATGTTAGATTTGATGTACAGAGTGAGAAAAAATTGAGAAAACGTGAAAATGTTTCAAGACACAATTATCAATATTTATTATTTTACACAATTTGTTTATAAAATAAAGCAGTTTTTATCCTAAAATAAAGTGACACTTTCCTCTGCCAAGCCCAATGCATCCACCAACCTCACCAAGATCTCCCAACTTCTAATAACATTGTCTGCACGACTCCGACAAAAACAGACCTGGATCCTCAAAGACTTCCTTGCTCAAAAACCCTACCAACCCTTTTTAGCAGCAATCACCATCCACGTCGTCCCATCAAAATCCTCAAGCCACCAACGACCTAGTATCACGAACCCCAACCAGATACAAGCTACAAGATGTCACTTCAATGACAAGCTTGTCGAATTAGAACTCCTTCAGATGAAATTCTCCTATCCACCCCATAAAACGCTCACTTTGCTAATGATCTCGATGTAAACCACTTCCAGTAGAAACCATTCCTTGTTATCCAATTCAGATGATGCAATGTAATTTGACAATAAACTCATTTGAGCACCCCCTTCTAGAAATTTGCTTTTGTAGATTATAACTGTATTACTTTGGTATTCTCACCACATCTTTCATCTGCATCCATATATTCTGCACATCTTTTATCCTTTTAACATTATACTTTTATTTTTTACACCACGCCAATTTTATTTCAACTTTCAACTCTTTTATACACCAAATAGTTTTTTAATACTTTTATAAAGGGTTTATTTTTATTATTTCAACCGCTACAAATTGTATTACATCTTTTAGTATAAAATTTTTACGTACAATAAATATCTCCTTAGTGATCTAGTTTAGCAACTATTTCACAGTTTAACACACTATAGAAGCTTCATTATATTTGTCTAATACCCACTATGTTAAATAGCATATTTTGAAAAAGTATTTGTAATTAATTACCCTTTTCATTTCAGATAAATTAAATTATGTTAAAATCCTACTGTTTCTTATGTAGCTTCATTTAATTGAATTTTAAATTGTATTTCCTATCTCTACCAAATAGATTTTGAATAATTTTGATATCCATATCATACCTAAATTCATCTTTGTAATTTTTATTACTGTATTCTTTTAACCTTATCAATCTGATTTAAACCCCTGTACCAATACCATAACAATATATAACAAAGCAAAACTTATTGTCTGCTGGTTACTCTAGATTTAAATGAATTGCATTTCAGCGCTGAGTGCTCAGTGAGAAGTTCCATTCACAATTATTTATCGAACAGAAAGCAAAGCATTAAAATAAGCTGCTGCTACCAAACTTTAAAGCACTTCGCACTGCTACGCCCACATTCACCGTAAACAATTCATGAAACAGGGATATTTACTATACGAATCTTGGATATTTAGGGTGCAATCAGCTGACTGCTGACTTCTCAACTATTAATTTGCGTTTGTGCACTGCCAACCACGGCCGATCACCGTCCATCAAAATCCGCACAGGTTGGAAATTTCAAACTATTGGTCACCGCTTGATGACAGTGGGTGGCTCGCGGTGACTCAGTGATGGTGGGTGGAAGGTAGTGGTCTAGTGGGACTGAAACCTTGTTATCTGTACGTTATGGGTCTTTATTACGTCTAATTTTATATTCTGTACCTACTTCAATACTAATTTATGGGTTGTCAAGTACCAATATACATAATTTGACTACTGTATCCTGGTGTATCAAGCTTCGAAGATAAGCTGGCAGCTGAAAGAATTCAGAAAGTTCAGAATGCTGTTTAAATACATTTGTGTGATTAGAATATATGAACATATTTCACACAAACTTACGAATATTGATTGATCGAATATGTATAATAGACGTGCACTGCAATTCTTGTGCCATTATCGTAAATTAGGATTGTTTAAGTACCTCCATACTTATAAATTAACCTTCACTACTGACGTTCATAATATTACAATTAGTTTTAGGAATTTTATTTCCCCTTCATACCATACTTCGGCCATATTCGTGAGATCTTTGTCTTTCAGATTTATTTCATGTATAATAAATTGGGAAAAAAGGGAAACAGGCCAAGAAGAATATGGAAGCATCCTCCACATATGAGTGCAAGATCTAAACCCCCCGCAACATTCAGTGAAGCATTGAAAGGAACATAATAAAAACAAAATTACACCAACAGGTTGAAAGAGACATGTTAAATGTAAAAGACAAGTAAAACGCAAGTTAGGCAAAAAAAGAACGAACACTGAGCAACAGTTTTAGAAATGTTGGGAAGCATGGAGAATAATTCGAAGCCTAAAACAAGATGCTAGAAGAGAAAAATAATAAATCTAATAACCACAAATCAGTGGATACAGCATTATGAATCACTTTTACCAGATATGAAAATGGTATTAAGCCCACAACTTGGCTCTGTTTGCAGTACAAAATATTCAACCAAATCAATAAAGCACAGAGTTAGGATAGGAAAATATTAAATGCATTGATTATGAGATGAGAGAAATTGTAATTAGTCGGATAAAGGCACGTAAAGACAAAACATATTTCAGAGGGTTTGAATTTGGCTTGTGAATAAAATAATATAATTAAAATGATAGGTTTGTGCATATGTAAAGCCAGACCGAACGAAAACAATTGACACGAAAAAGTTACGTGCATAAAAGAAGCGTAGTTATTAATAAAAGCCAAGGACTGTAAAAAGTGTGAGCAAGTTGAAGGGTACAGCAAGATGAAGAAAAATCTAGAAAATTGCAAAAAGGAGTTCCTGAATGGAGGCAACAAAAAAGAGGCAAGCGACGTGAGAAGTGCGGAACTCAAAAATCAGTGCTTTAATAATTAAAAACATTGTGCAAAAGCAAGAGCAGTGAAATTAAAAACGTTTGTGATTGGAACGCTATAGAACAATATTAGTTATAAGCGAAAAACAATATTTTAGATTTTAAGAAAATGTTAGATTGTAATTTATGTAATCAAACTTTATTCTATTTATGGTAAATATTATCAAACCTAATTTCAAATTAATAGTAGAATAACACCGTATCTTAGCAATATGATGCTTTTTTGTCATTGACAAGGAAAGCAATTGAATAAAATTAATTTGAAAGGTTGTCCAATTTGTGCTCCACATTTAATTATTGTTTTATAATCATAAATGAGCATTTTATAATATAAAAAGTGGTCCATTTGATTGCCAATGTGGTGTGTACCTGTACTAACGTTTGCGGCAGTTTCTGCAACGAAAAATTAAAATTTTTAGAAATCTCATACGACGGAAATTACCATCGGAAGCCAGAGGTTAGCAGCCCAGGACATCAGTCGAGTCTGCAAGAACGTCCGAATCAACATTGGCGGGCAGGGAAGCAGCTACAACCTGAGATATTCCAGCAGCGTCACTACGACCAGCTCCGAACCCAGCAACGAAGCGAACTCACGAGGTAGGATAGATCTAAAAACTGAGTGTCAGCGTTCGGAAAAACGATTTAAATCAAAGATTAAACCTTGCCGAAGAGGCCTAGCGCTTTTCCAAAAGTTCAATTACTTCGTGGTTTTCGAAAATCGAACGGCGTCATCAGGTTTTAGCGAAATCGGCCAGAATCGAGCTTCATAAGCATTCTACGTCATCCTGAGAATAACAATCAAAGCGAGTTTGACGTCATACTGAGAAACAATGAAGGCGATGTTTTAATAGTTGCCAAGCGGAAATATTCAAATAACTTATCTGACGCATTTTCAATGTATTTCACGATTTTAAATGTTCAATTTCACGCTGTACGCAAAAACCATTTTGTGTTCATCTGTCAATTTACGAGATTGTGAATTTTATCTACTAATAACGAGCAAACGAGCTACTTTGAGACAAATAACCTAAAATTTGAGAATATAATCCGTTTATGAACCCAACCCATGAGATAAGAAGTTTTGTGTTTGCTGAGAGCTAGCGTAATTGGTATTGCAGTTAAATAAAATAGAGAGAGGGCATTCAACCATTTTATTTGTGCAGTTAATTATTACACTTCATTTTAACCAGCCTTAATTTACTGACAGGCAAAGGTGAATTTTAATTTATTCAGACTGTCTCATTCAAAATAACAAGGCAGCCTTTGCAATATAGCCCAACGAGAAACGAGAAAACAACGAGCACACTACATAATAGACGGATAAAAGCAGATGTTAATTGCATTCAAAGACGGCGAGAACAATAAATAGACATGATCGGGAAATAGAACCTCTAGAAAATGGAGGAGAAGCAGTAAATAATATAGTATCATCAAAAATTATTTTCATTTAGTATGGACATGGAATGGTTCCTAATTTATGAATGCAACTATAACTATACTATAACTATAACGAAGATATCCATAGCCATATTAGATGAGAATAATTTTTGATGATACGTTAGAAATACTAATTAAAATATTCCAGAAAAAAAAACGCGAAAAGCACGCCAGAAGAATAGCATCTCACATATATAATTTCATTACACAAAAAAGCGACAAAAGATTATCGCGTAACTATCGACGGATAAATATACTGCTTACAATAACAAAAGTACTTAGAAAGATTCCAAAGCATGGAATAGAAAACACATAGAAGGCTTTAGTGAAGAACAAAGTGGTTTCAAGGCAAATCAGTCATACCTAACCAACATTTACTACGCAAGGCAAATTATATAAAAAAACATAGCCAAAAACTTAACACACATGACTTTCGTGGACTCGGAGAAGTCGTACGACGTTGTACCCAGATATTTTATACAGCAAGCAATGAGGAGATTGGTGGTGAATGAGAAATGAACTAGAGTAGTGCAGTCCCCATATCAAAACATTACAGCACCAATAAAGATAGGAGGAGAAGTAACCCGAAATGTTAAAGTATATAACGAGTTAAACAAGGACACACCTTATCTCCCCTGTTATTCAATATAGGTATATGCAGAGCAGGCTTTAGAAAGATAGTACAGAAAATGCAAAAGGATGGGAATTCCACTTCGATATAAGATGTAGTGTCTGAACCACTCACGTTAATATATAAATAATTTTTCCATAAAAAGAGAAAGACATAATAAAGTATATACGCTAAAAAAACTAAAACAACAGTGAAATATATACGTTAAACGTAAATTATAAAAAACCAGAGTATATGTGCATCAAATGCCAAAATAACGAATTAAAAGTAGATAATAGAAAAGTTCAACCTTCCAAAAAATACAAGTATTTAAGATCAGTAATAGCCAGTAGTGGGAAAGTGGAAGCAGATAGATTACTAAATTATAAAAGGATAAATAGAAGCACGAGCATTACATCGAACCATTTGGAACAAAACCCTCACAAAAGAAACAAAAAAGAACATATTTTACGCCATAATAGAAAGTATCACAACTCACGGAGGAGAACTTTGGTCAATTAAAAAAAGCAGGACAAAATAAAAACATGGTAGCCTTCATAGATGTTCACTCTTTAGTTTTCCTAATTATACTGAAATGTTGTAATGCTACGAGAGTATATTTGAGGGCTCGCCAGCCAACTGCAGAGGAGACAGCATGCGGTTCATTAAATGATGTAATTTCCGATTAATATGAGCACCAACAAGTTTTACAATTAGAACAAATACACTCAGAACTTATAAACTCAGAGTAAATCGAGGCATTCAATTACACATCTGAAATACAAAAGGCAGCAGTAACCAACTTAGACACTGAAAGATATAAGTATGTGCATTAGATTTATTAAACAAAATTGCGGAAATTGTTATCATGCGTTCCCTGCTCAAATGGACACCCAAAATTAAGGTTATAATAGCAATAATTAGTACGCTGCATTTACGCAAATAAACATCGAACCCAGAAAAGGTGCAGTTCCCTCTTGGACACAGTTACAGTTTATTTTATCAAGTTTGTGGTACGAACATCATTAAACATCATTCATAAGATTGTACTACTTATATGAGAGTGTTTACACTTGTCCCTAAGGTGATGATCTAAGTCCCCAAATGGGATAGAAGAAGCGGTTTCAAGAGGTAAACCGAAGGGCCCCCAAACAGCTCACAACAATGGCTGCAGGCAGTCAACGCCAGTCAATTTCATACAGGAAGACCTCCGGGGAAAAAGTTCCAAGCGCAAACTAAGCTCTCCTAGTACTGTCTTGATCGCCGAAACCCCTACAACCTCGCGTGACGTTTGAAGTAGTAAACTCTAGCAATCAACGGGCGTCGTTGGTAATCTTGTACCTTCGAAATTGTAGAATTTCACCTCCTAGGTGACGCTAAAACCCCAGACAGAAATCAGCTTATTGAAATTACGGTATTACAATTTGTTGGTTAATGGACAAGGTCTAGGCATGCAGAGTACCAGGTACCTTAGACACCGACTGCTTTGGTCATATGGTCAAAGTCCTACTTAGAATTTTGCCGAGACTAAGGAGTTCCAGCCCTAGCAAGGGATCTTTTACATGCTACACATCGTAGTAACATGGGACGCACGGTTTTACATCACTTCCGAATGATGGCAGTCTGTAGAGGCTTTCATACGCATTTTTTTATTTTTGAAAACCTCACCGGGATCGGGAATCGAACTCGCGACCCTTAGATCAGTAGTCAGGATGCTTAACCCTGAGCTACCGACCCCGGCGGTATTGCAATTTCAAATCGGAGAAATTACACTCAACCTGACTAGTCACAGAGGAAACCAATACGACAACTAAATTTTGTGTTCTGACACCATCCATATATGCTGACCAAAGTCCCAAAAATGTGTCCAATTCTGTAACCTCCATATAAACAAGCTTCCTCAATTCAATAATTCACAAAATCATGAAACCACGAGATAAACTTGGAGCACAAAATATACACAGAGTCCTGCCGCCAGAAGGGACGCTACATTTTTCAACCAAACAATCGGAAAAAAAGCCTTGTTATTTTTCCAGCTATTTCAACAGCAGGTAAATAGATTCCATCCGAAACACCAATACTGCGTTTACACAGCGACCGTGTTCCAATGAAGGAGTTTTTACACGGCCATGTATTATATACCAAATAATTCTCAAGTTAATTACGCTTCTTACAGGTAACAAACGGTACAAGTAGACTATATTCGAAAATAAATTGTTTTATTTTTTCTTAAAGACTCAATACAGACAATATTACTATTGTTGTTATTAAATGCTCTCTATTACACCATAGCTGTGTAATTATGTTCACATTTAGCAATGGCGTTGTTATTAGACTTTGCTTTATACTTAGTAACCTCCAACAAACAAATTATCTTATTGCATTATTGCCATAGGTGTCTGCATTAATTTATCGTAATCTGTTTCTGTATGTATTCGATGAGGAGGATGCCCCTCATGTTCCAAAAAACTGTTGTCAACTTTTTTCAATAGATGGTTGCGTGCTTAAGCTTTTTGAAGATGGAGAACCTTTATTATCCCATTACTTAGATTCAGCCCAAGTCTCGTAGCCCGTAAAATTTGTGCCAAAAGGTCGTAATCTTTTTCCAAAGCTTCCAATTGTCGTGGGACCCATCTCGCTGACACCTTATTCATATTTAAACTATTCTGTAATATGGTGCTAATAGTGCAGACCTTCACACGAGTATTCTTGAGGACGATGACTTCAGAAGGACTAGCCTTTTCCTACCACTCGGTTTGTGTTAATCATATTTATGCGTATATTTACACTTTATATAAGTACTCATATTAAATGGATGTTGCATGCGAATTTTATTATAAGATTTCCTTGTGTGTGGAGAGGAGTTTAGTGGCTGCAAGGAATCTAATTAAGGTAAGTCCGACGTAGCTAGACGTTGACCATCGCAAACGAGCATTATCGATTACTCAAGAGAACTGTTTTCCATTTCCGACTTTAAGGGACAGCTCTATCTTAAATACAAATAGGTTGTGCTCAAATTAACCCTTTCATTCAATCCAACAGGTTGTTGCTCTAATTAACAATTACCAAAATGAACCACGCCCGTCCCGGCGATACCAGTTGGCACAAATTTGTTGCAGGACATCGTAACGTAGTTGGCGCGATTTATAGTTTTACAAACTATCACAGCAAAGTGGCAATCCGTTCTATTTTGTAATTATATTTTTATCTGTAACATATTCACTGCAGTTAGCCGGTCGTCAAATATGCCCACGTAGTCTCGGGATATCAAGGTTTTCTGATCTTAGATTTCATAGATTTTTGTTTTCCACGTCTTGTCCATTGAGTTCTTTTACATCAACGATATCCTTTATATGTTTTCCACTTTTACTCGTTTTCTTTTTTCTCTGTAAAACCACTGTAAAATTCTTTTCGGCATCTTTTCTCTTTTATGCTTTAGATATTAGTATTCCAACGTAAGCCTTATTTTCTAGATTCCACTTTTATTTATTGTCATATTCTCTCAGTTCTCATTTTATTCGTCTTCTGTATTGTATGCACCTTCTCATATAATTGAACTCCACTGTTCTTATTTTATCCTGGATCTTATTTTTCAATTGACCGCATTTCTCCTCTATAAGCTCATTTTACAAGATGGAACAGCTCTTTGGGTCACTTCGAAGGCCCCTGGATACTGATGCCTTCCGGTTCGAACTGGTTTCGGACTGGAGGGGGTCTGCTTTTTGGGCTGAGATAGTATTGTTGGGCCTGAGGCCTTCCTGGGCATTAGACTAGTTCCTTCCCGGATGAAGTTGGACTCAAGAGTGAATCCATCTGGCCCGTTGCAAGGTATCTCTACCTACTGGTTAAAGAATGGGTTTAAAAATAAACACTGCGCCAAACGTGCGTCGCACAATAAGTTGCAAAAATGTTGTTCCCAACGTGTGTCTATCTAAATTATGTTGGGACAAGATGGTGCCATGCAAATCATTGAACGTTATTCGCTTCAAAAAAATGCCCTTTCTGTTCGAGCAACGTTCTGCGCACACGTGAAGTACATGGTTTCTCAAACCTCAACTTGGTGAACTTACAATGTTCAATTGACCCAAAAACAGAAAAAAAATGAGCAAATCGTCATTTGCAGACTTGATAATTCGCTGATCTGGCTCTGGAGCAGTTTGAAATCGATTCCGATTTTGCAAAAATCTTTAGGGACGAAGCCCATTTGTGGTTCAGGGCTTCGTAAACTAGTATACGTTGCTGATGCGTACAACGTTCCATAATGATTTGGCAAAGCTGACTCAACACAACTATCAAAAAATTGGCGGCTCAACCATTTCAAGGTGACTACGTTCGGTTTTTAAAGTTGTATTGCCGCTATTACAAAACCCCTTACCAACTCAATATAAGGAAATTTTACAACAAACGAAAATAAGAAAATAATATACTATGGCTACCGGTTTTAAGAAAATGACGTTGTACATAAGCAATGTAAATTAAAATTGAGATTCTTAATGTGAACTTCAATATGAATTAAGAAATTTTACGTTTTCATAAATTGTTTAGAAGTACTATAGCGTAAAGCGAAAAAAAGTCAAAGACGTCATACCTTGAAAAAATTAAACTCGAAAATATCTCACGTTCAAACACATTAAATTATAATGTTATTACGGGAAACCGCAGAAGTATTTTCCAGGTTCTCTATGAGGATGACATAAAAACCCTATGTAAACATCCTACTAAAAATATAAACGTGACATGCTAAACAGGTTTCATATTTAGCATAATTTACATTTGACATGATGCTTCGCTTTTTAAAATTACAGCGCCATAGAAGAAAATTGTTCTTTCTCCCACCCACTTACACTTTAAAGCACAATTTATAGCATATATCTATTTCAATTACTGTAGAAACTTTATTTTACTAAAAATAAATCTTTTATTAAAATTATTTCCAAGGAATCAAATTAACTTGCAAGTTGCACATTACTTAACAGTTAATATTTGTATTATTTGCAACCCAGGTTTGCATTGAACATAGGAAATTGTAACGTGCTTCGAACGGCTTCATTTAATTAATCGCTTTAGAATAATTCATTTTGTACTTATTACAATACGTCGACATTATAGTGCAGTAGTAAGGAAAGATATTTAACACTAATGAGAAGCCTTCAACGTTTAGCACAAAGTAAAGCAGAGGTTTCTTTATGAAACAACTTCCTTTGGGTCGTTTGCCCTCCGAGCTGCTACCCTTATAGAAGTTTATTAAAATCCCGAATGAGCCGAATTAAGGCATCTCTCAATATTTCTCAACAATCATACAAGAAGAACATAAAGTCTAATTAGAAGCCCTGATTAGAGCTCTGTCACTCGGTCTCTGACACACGCTCGCAAAGAACTCTTTGAAGTTGGCAAGTACAGGGTACGCACTAATTACTATTCCCGTGCCGCTTCAGAAGTCTATGGTAGCTATTCGCTTTGACGACACTTTCGCCGAGGACTTTTTTGTTTAGCAGCAACCATTTTCTTCACTCTTCACTTTTTACGGGCTTTTGTTGGCTTCTCTACCCCATTTTGCTTTTTATACCTTTCAGTCCAGCCGGTGAATAAATTTAGCGGATATTTCTCCTGATTCTCTTCAGCAAACATCCTTTGTTTTTATCGGCGATCCTTTCTTTGCCTTCCTCTGTGAAATGCTCTCTTACTCCTTTTAAATTATATAAAATGCGCCTTTGTTTACTCACAAGTAAATGTCGCTGCATAATCGCCTCGGCATTTGCCTCTTTAGCTTGTGGATTTAGTATCTTTTGTAATTGTTGCTGGGTAATGGTGCAAAGATAGTCTATAATTTCAGTTTATGAGGTTTTCTAATTAATTGCTTTTGTTCAAAATTTTTATTATTACAGCCAGTACGATTGAAATATTCTAGTCTCCACGCTTTGATGCATTCCTTACCAGATTTAACCTTAACATTTCTAACAGTGATTTAATTCAGCTACTGCTGTAATGTAGGCATGTTTTGAAACATGTAAACAAATATGTTATTGATATCGATTGGATAAAATTCTATTAAGGGTTGGTTTTAATAAGTCGACATACATTGAAATTTATAAACATTCTCTTTTCTGTCTTGACTTTCATTTGCTGGAAGTTTTCAAACTGAATAGGTAAGCTTTATTAATTTAATTTTTTTAATCGGCAGTGACAAGCCTCGAAATCGTTATTAAAATACGAGAATTAGCAGTGAAGTAATCCATTATTTTACGAACTTTTTACAGTTTGAGGGGTGACGAAAAACATCAGCATAACCTTCAAATGGTTTTATAAGATTTTTAAGAAACATACTGTACCTCTCGCTATTGAAGTTTTTTCCTCTCATATGGTTTAAATAACTAAATTCCACATTCGTTTAGTGCCTTGTTATACGAGTAACCACTTATTACTTGTATATTACAATATTTAGCTACTGCAAATTAAAATGGAGATCTGTCAATATTACAGATATTGTTTCCAGATTAACATTTAGTTCTATGGAAAGAAATTCCAGAAATAATTTGTGTTTGGCTATTAAAAGTAGTTTTTTTCTATAGCAAATGTTAAAGTATGCTTTAATCTACTCAAAACAAAAGATAAAGTAGCACTTTAACATCAAGGGTAGATAAAGTAGTTTAATTCTATAACTTATTAACTATTAAATATTACAGTTTCGTATTATCCTAGTAACCCAATGGGTCTAGGACAACTCGGCGCCGCCATCTCGGCGCCGCCACTTCGGCGCCGCCATCTCGGCGCGGGGCCAGCTCGGCGCCGGGACAACTCGGCGCGGAGCCATCTCGGCGCCAGCCAACTCGGCGCGAGGCCATCTCGGCGCCGAATTTAAATTCGCAAACTACAGTGTGCACTACGTAAGAAAATTATTATAAACAAATAATAAATAAAGTGATGGCCAAAAAGCTGGCATAAAATGAAAAAAAAATTAAAATTTCTTGGAAAATCAAACACTAACGACCAGAGGTAATTGCAAAGTGATTACAAATGGGCCAAACAAAGGTTGTTACGTGACTTCCGTTATCAGTAAAATTCAACATTTTTAAAAATAATAACGAAAAATGAATTTACTACCCAAGATAGAAACAACATTTACGAAACAAAGTTGTTTTCTGGCCTTGACATTGTTGAGTTAGCTAAAACTAACACATAACAAAAATCGTATGGAAATCTTGCTTAATTTCCGAAAAATTTTACTTTTTGGATTTACACAACTTCGAAAAACGTCACTTTTAACTAAGTAAAAATCACTCAATATATCTAATACGGGCTAAATAGGTTTTCGGACAAGCTTTCATCCTGTATAAAGTGAAATGTAAACATTACCAATATTTTTATATATATATTTATATACAGGGTGAATTTTAAGTTGATTCTTTCCGTTTACCAGGAAATAAAGCTAAAAAATAAGTATTTTTTTTATTTACCACTTTTCCGAAATATCAAAACTAACAGAGGTACAGGGTGTTAAAGTTTCAAATTAAAAACTAAGCTTTGGCGCAAAGGCGGCTGGACAATTTTATTTTTGTTTATCTCTGTTGTCAAGCAATGATCTGTCAACTAGTTTTGCATTGTAATTTTCTTAATGTTATTGCTGCAATAATGGCTCATGTTTATGAAAATAATGAATAGTGAAATGCTTATTATTTACTGGGAGTGTCGTCAAAATGCCGCTGCCGCATCGCTCTTATACGCGGAATGTGTGTGTAGAAGCGAATGCTGATAATTTTGATAATTTAAGTTAGATTAAGTTTAGTTTAATTTTCGTTAAGTAATTTTAGTTCATACTTTGAAACTTTAACACCTTGTACCTCCGTTAGTTTTGATATTTCGCAAAAGTGGTAAATGGCGTACTTTTTTTAGCTTTATATCCTGGCAAAAGGAAAGAATCAACTTAAAAATCACCCTGTATATACAGTGTGTCCCCCCCGCATAGGTGAAACGACTCTTGTAAAAGGTAAAAAATGGGGTTCAGCCCTGCTTGGTTAAAGGCGAATTTCTAACAGCATTTCAGTTTTGAAAAATCAAATATGCCTTGAAAGTTTTCAAAAAAAAACTATTTTTTTTACTCATGACTTCAAAATTCATATTTCCCGGTCATTCCCGATACGCCAATAGTTACTTTTCCCGCACTGCGGTGTTTTTTACTTTTCAACAAAAACTAGGGGAATTGTGTTTTTTGTAAATTTTTATAATAAACGGGGCTGCGCGTGCTATTGCGCGGTCTATTCTATTTAATTTACCACCATTTTTAGGCCTATTACGTTGGCCCATCTCCAAGGGGCCCTCGGGGCTCCGCTCATTTTCAAGCGGGGCTTCGGGGCTCCGCCCCTCTCCAAGGGGTCCTTCAGGGCTCCGCTCTTCTCCAAGGGAGCCCTCGGGGATCCGCCCCTCTTCGAGGGGGCCCTAGGGGCTTTGCCCCTCTCCAAAGCGGCCCTCGGGGCTTCGCCCATCTCTAAGGAGACCTTCGGGGCTCCGCCCCTCTCCAAGGGGGCCCTCGGGGCTACGCCCCTCTTCAAGGGGGCGCTTGGGCTTCGCCCCTCTCCAAGGCGGCCCTCGGGGCTCTGCCCATTTCTAAGGGGGCCCTCGGGGTTCTGCCCCTCTCCAAGGGGGCCCTCGGGACACACGTTTGGATCGTTCTCCTTTATTTGTCCCTCGTTGGTTTAATTGCGCCTGCAAACACCAGAGGCGCTGTAAACGTCAACAAAAACTAACAGGTGCGTAGGATAGGTATAAAAGTTTAGTGATTTGTGCTGTCAACTCAGTAAATTAGTAAAACACTAAATAATAATTTTTTTATTTTTAAAATATTTTCAGTTATTCGTTACAGAAAACATTGTAGCTAACTCCTTCGGGAAAAATTTTCCCGAATTCGCACGTATGCAGCACTCCCTTCGGTCGTGCTGCAAACAAAGTGTTCATTATGAAAAATTACGAACTTGTTAGGTAAATAACTATTACTGTAGAGTAGCGTGTCTTTTATGTAGCAAATACGACAAAAAGTTAGTAAGAGAAGTTGTTTAGAATCAACATCTAGGTTTTCAAATTCCTCTGCCAACTTTGATCTCTCACATTATCTTTTATGTTTAGGTCCCATATCAAAGAATTTTACTTTTAACAAAGACGGCTATGGAAAAACAAACATTTTTCAAAAAGTTTTTTATTTCATAATAAAAAAAATTGTTAAAATAAAATTCTTTGATTTTAATAATAATAATAATAATAAAACAAATAAACATTATAGAAATATTTGTTATATAAAAGGCACTTTACTTAGAAAATGGCGTTTTTCAAAATTGTGTAAATCCAAAAAGTGCTATTTTTCGAAATTTAATCAAGATTTCAATGACATTTTTTATTGTGTGGTAGTTTTAGCTGACTGAACAATCTCAAGGCCAGAAAACTTTTTTTCGTAAAATGTGTCTCTATCTTGACTAGTAAATGCATGCTTCATAAATATTTAAAAAAAAAAACTAAAATTTTACTGATAACGGAGGTCATGTGACAACTTTTGTTTGGCTCATTTGTAATCACTTTGCAACCACCTCTGGTCGTCAGTGTTTGATTTTCCAAGAAATTCTTAATAATTTTTTTTTCATTTGATGACAGCTTTTTGGCGATCACTTTATTTATTATTTTTTGATAATAATTTTCTTACGTAGTGCACAATGTAGTTTGAAAATTTGAATTTGGCGCCGAGATGGCCTCGCGCCGAGTTGGCTGGCGCCGAGATGGCTCCGCGCCGAGTTGTCCCGGCGCCGAGCTGGCCCCGCGCCGAGATGGCGGCGCCGAAGTGGCGGCGCCGAGATGGCGGCGCCGAGTTGTCCGGCTTCGTAACCCAATCTAGCTACTGAGATTTTAAAATGTGATTGATTTTCCTTATTTTCTTTTGAAATTGTTAAAGTTCTTGAAGAAGAAGAAAAATGTATTATACACGACGATAAAGTTATTACTATCCACTCTTGAATCATTAACGTCTCGACTTTGTCTCGACGTTAAACGATTCACTCGTGAACCAAATTTAACTTTATCGTCTTGTATAATAAATTACTATTGTGCAATATAATTTCTAAATAATAAATTATATAAAAAAATATTAAACTTTTGAAGTAGAATCTTTCCAAAATCAAAATGACCTCTAGATTCTCTTACTAAAAATGTATGCCTTTTTCTTATTTAACATTACTCTATACATATCTATATATAATAAGGTTTCTACAGCTGTTCCTGTCTTTCTTTCATCAAACGGTTCCTCTATACATCCCATTGTTTCCATTCGCCATCCTGTAGTCCCCTGATTCGCATCACGTTGTTTAGGTCGTCATCTTTTTCTTCTTCCCAGTGGACTCCACTCTATTACTTCACTTTTCCGTCTATTTTCTGTTCTTCTAACATATCCATACCATACCATTCTAAATATTTAAATGTGTGTGTCTCTTTGATTTCTGTATTTTCATCTACTTCGAGGTTCTTTACGGCTTCATCTGCTGTTGAAAGGTACATAGTATTTTCCAGATTTATTTCTAAGCCTACGTTCTCATACCTTCTTTTAAGCTTTCTGACCATATACCTAATATCTTCTTCGTCTTGTGCCAATATTACCTGGTCATTTGCAAGGCATAGGGTGTATAAATGTTTGTTTCTTATGGGTATTCCCATTTCTTCAAATTCCTTTACCATTTTTAGAGTGCGTGTTCTAGAAATATTTTCAATAGAGTCGGGGAGACTGGACATCCTTGCAGTAAGCCTTTGAAAGTTTAGAATTGTGTTATTACCTTATTTCCTATTTTTATGTGAGCTATATTGCCTTTATACACATTTTTTACTGCCCTTATCAGCATTTTTGGAATTTCTATTCTCTCCATAGCTTCCCATAACTCCTGTCTCGGTACTGTATCATATGCCTTCCTTAAGTCGATACAGAACCTTTCTTTTTTTGTATGACTTGTTGAAGAGTGTTGATATGGTCTATGCATGACCTTCCTGCTGTGAAACCTGCTTGTTCTTCACGTATTTTTTCCTTGGTATTTATTTCTAGTTTGTTTCTTAATATTTTTCCATACAGTCTCGCTATTGTTGGGATTACACTATACCGGCAATTTTCACATTTTCTTCTCTCTCCCTTTTTTAATATCGATGTTACTTCAACTTCTTTCCACTCCTTGGAGATTTTTTCTCCATTTATTATTCTTTCAAACATCTGTTCTATAATTTTTATTAGTTTCTCTGTTCCATTTTTTATAAGTTCCGGTATAACTTCGCCTACTCCTCCTTTACGTTAACATTACTTTAACAATTATAAATTAAAGATTGGAATCTATAAAGAGCTTCGTTAAGTAGAAACTAACGGTGGTCAAAAAGCTACATGGAACGCCTAAAAAAATTTAAAAAATCTGTAAAGGCATCTACACCAAACTTCGTTCGCAAGAGTGTTCTAACTCTGAACCACGGAAACTCTCTTATATAATGGGCTTACGACCGTAGCAAAAAAACGCGCTCATGGCAGGGCGTTCACCATGTATATGTTGGGTTCAAAATATGCCCTTTTTCACGATGATACTTCTTTCGTCTTTTAGATGAGTATTAGCTTTTAAGCCCACCAAATTCTAATTATTCTAAATACAATAATTTCTACATTTTTACTACCTTCGTCTAAAAAAATGTACCTTACAATATTTCTGTAAATCCTGACGTTTCAGGGACTCTTGAAAAACAAAAAAGTGTTTCCTTGATTCCGTCTGTCTGCGGTACAGCTCAAAAAACTACTTGTTGGAGATAAACAAGATTTGCAAACAGATTATATGTCTACTTAGCTCAAAACGTTACACAAGAAAATGTTTTTAATGTCTTTAATAACGAAGCCATACTGGGAGAAAAACAAATTTTGCTGGTTCGAATAGCAGTTGATGAACGTTGAAAATGATGTATAAAATAGATAAAAATAACTAATTCTGTTAACAATACTAAAAAAAATATATAAAGAAACACTTAGTAATGCGAATTCAATTCATTCAAGAAAACAAGCAGTGGGATTCGAATCCGCATTCCCAGAAGGAATTTAATTTGTAGGTAAATACAAGCTGGACCAGACACGTTGACGACATAAGGAAGTACTGCCTATTGCCTATAAAAAATAAAATTTCCTATTATTAGCAAGGGGTACTACACTTTATAAATTGTTAAGTATCAATTAAGACTTGCCTGTCAAACTCAGGGTAAATTAAAAGAATGTAATATTTATTACCAAAAATAAATGGTTTATTGCTTTTTCCTTACTTTATTTATTTGCAATAACTTAGGGCTTAGCTCCGCCGAACATGAAACAATTCTTAACTCAGAGGTCGGTTTATAAAATAAGTAGAAAATTTTGGATGACAAATAATTCGTTGTATGTCAATTACTTTCTGATATTAGGGCAAACTAACAGCTAAATAACCTCTAAATTGGCAAGAATACATCAGGTAAATACGATTAATTCTGTGACGTAGTAACGGCTAACTTCGTTTTGTTCCTAGTGTGATGTAAACACAAACGTGATTCGCTTTTGTTTAATTTCCGGAAAAAACTGCAACTGCTGCCTCAATTCGCACTTTTTAGGTTCGCCAGATAAATTATTCGAAGATCGATGAATCTGAGACTCTGGAAACACGTTAAACTTCTCGGAAGAGGTCTATTCTTGACAAAACCCAATTTCTACGGGGCTGTACGAACTACTTGCTGTGAAATTTTACCTTTTCGAAGAGGTGCTCCGCTGTTGTTTGGCTCACTGAAATGACATCACGGAAAATAATCGCTTAGAAATGGGTTTCTGGTCCTAATTCCTATACCCAGGGATAGCTGTAAGCCTGCTCTCCATGTAGCACAAAAAAAAGCCTTCCGATGACTGAAACTGCCTCAAAATCGTCACCGAAGTTGGCTCGCACTCAACGCCGCCCCAGGTGGAAACTTGCTGGCCTAATTGCACTATCTTGGGAACTCCTACACTTGGGAAAGTTACTCCCACGGATGCGCGGTAATTTGGTGAATAACTTTACACAAAACTGGCTTCACAAATGACTTTTTATTCACAATTTAATACAATAAATGTGGAGCTCAATTTGCCCCCAACCTGAAATTTTTAAGCTTGTTTGATTCATTATGACAATTAACTGTCTCTTAACTAAGCAACTAGATTTAAAATTGTTTAAAAAAAATTAGGTTTGATTACATGTTTGAACTTATGGACTACAGTTTTGATGTCATGTCTTTGCATTTTTACTAAATTGTCTGTCCTTTTCTTGGGATAAATGTCACCACACTTTGCTCTGCTTTTAATTTTCACTTAGGTTTATAATGCACTGATACAGTTGAGTTCTTTTAGCATCTCAGTAATTGTCTTTCAATCGGTTGCCTTACATTTTTTCATTACTCTATTGCAATTATTGCTTTGCTAGCACTGTTTTTTATTTACCTTTCACTTAACTTGCCGTTTACTGGCTTATAAACTTATAATACATAGCGCTCATACAGTTTCTGTACTTAACAAATCATTCTGAATCATTTTATTCATATTACGTTTGACGTCACGAAGCTCAAATCCGTCAGCTACAAACTAAATTGCATTGGCCCTTCCAAACATTTATCATATCTGAAACTCTTCTGAAACCTGCCTTATCTCATGCTAACTTTTATCCCTCAAATTATTAGTTACTGCTGCTCACATCAAGTGCGTTTATTAATGTAAAGTACTGAGTATCTAGCAATAAATAAAATATTTAATTCTGTGTTCATTTAAGCCGTATTGATTTAGTTAATTAGACAATCGGAATTGCTGTGGGTAGTAGGGATGTTCCGAATACTCGTATTCGTATTCGTATTCGCGAGTATTCGCTATATTTTCAATATTCGTATTCGTAATCGTATTCGCCAAAATTAACACGAATATTATACGAGTATTTGACATTAAAGTTATAGAAATATAGATAAGAATTTTAATAAAAATATAAAACAGGTATTCATACATTAAATAATTCTTTTTTTAAATATTGACCATTGTATAACATTAAATAAAAAACAAAACTATTTTCCATACTATTTCTAAAACTTGCAGCGCGTACAAAAACGATGTTGATGTTGATATTATTCACTCAAGGTCATGTATTCGTATTCGTATTCGTATTCGCGAATATTCCTAAGAGTATTTGTATTCGGTATTCGTATTCGCGAATACGAATTTTTGTATATTCGGAACAACCCTAGTGGGTAGTAAAGCATTACAATATAAACTACCAGAAGGAAATAGGGATAAAAAGGTCAGAATATAAACTTTTATTTTCAAAATATTTGCTGCTCATTAGTGCTTGCTGATTTAAAAAGTAAAGAATACTGAAATCTAAATTTAATTAAAGAATCTTAACAAATAATAATAATTATACCCATTACATTTCTAGAATTTCAAATTAAAACGCAGTACAAATGATAGAAAATAACATTTAATTAGTAGAGAGTATGGCTTCCTTCAACATTTATAACTGCTGCACATCTGCCAGACATACTCAAAATTAAATTATCAAGGGCGTCTTGATGTAATCCGTCCCATATTATATAATATTATAATAATATTGGTAACAAAATCCGTAGTTCTTGAATACTTCTGGGAAGTTGATGGTTGTTATCTACTGCTCTTGGCAGAATATCACAAACATATTCGACAACAGTTAGATCAGGAAATAACATAGACAAAGCAAATGAGTGATCCATTTATTTCGCAGTTCCTCCAAAACTATTACTGCTTTATGTGGCCTTGCATTATCATCTACAAACATGAACTCTACACCAATATCTGCGCTGCAATGTGTAACAATTCCTAAAATGATGTCGTCGTGGTACTTTCTTGCGGGTATGGTTCCCTCACAAACATAAAGCTGTGTTCGCAACACCAAAACGATAAACTTCATTCAGAAATCTACGAGTATTGCTTAGATCCTCTGGTTGTCGCCATACTAGTATACGCCAAGAATTATTATGAAATGCAAATGTATACATATAGGAGAAAATTACAGTATTCCACTGGTTATCCCAATTTTGTCTTATTTGCCCCCAAAGATCCATGTTTCTCAGAGGTTAAGGGCTCAGAGGAACCCTTCTCAAGCGACGTCTTGAATGTAGATTTACTTCATGTAGGCGATTTCGAATGGTTCTAAAACTTACATTCGCATTTGCAGCCTCCTGTAATTAATTTCGCAGCTTCACGGCGGCAATTGTCGGATCTCTGCAAGCTGCAATTGTGATAAAACGACCCTGGCTTGTTTTCCTTTTTCTGCCTTATATACTTCCTCTAGCAACTGTACCAGTTTCCCTAAACCTCGAATTGAGACGGCTAATCACGCTTTGTGGAACATTTAACATATCAGAAACATCAACTTATCTTAATCCAGACTTCAGTAAACCAATCGCACTACTCGTTTCCGTATCGAAAAAACGTTTTTGCATTTTTGTTTTTTCCTTGCAAATATTTCAAATCTAAAAAGGTCTTATTTTCTCGTGATAATTGGTATGGAACACAACTGTAAATATTCCTTTTTTGAGAATATTAGTTATTTTTGTTCAAAAAACAGACAAAATGCATTGCATCGGTATGGTAACTTGCTTTAAATAATTATGAAATAATATTTAAATGAATGTTTAAAAGTTTAGCCGCTATTCATTTTTTAATATTCATCAACTTTTTCAGCAGTTTATAGTCGTATGTAAGAATTAGGCAATGACGATAAAATACATAGAAGATTTCAAACGTAAAACAATAACAAAAACCTGTAAAAGGCTTTACCCAGAACTACCCTTGTCATTGTGACAATAAATAATTTTAAAAATCAAATTAAGTTAGGAGTGAAAATATCTTCACGTTTCTAATAAATTAAATAAATTTTCAAATAAAGAAAAATGTTACCGATGGACGAATTCGAACTGCAGGCGGACAGCGTGTGCAGCCCGAACATTTAGTGCGATATTCTAAGGGAACGCGCAATTTCTACCTGAGCCATGGAGAACCGGCTTCTATAATTTCTCCGTCGCAGCTATATCTAGTAACCGCTGATTTGTGCCTCATTTTTGTATTGTAGAAAATGTATTTTGTATCTATTCGCTCCCATTTTTGGTAAGAATAGAGCCTGTACTATGTACAAATTATTACTTGCACCTATTACTAAGTTGAATGAAAAATAAACACGCTGATATGTGCGACGTGCGGTTGTATTTAATCGAAGGGTATTATTGTGGAAACTTTTTGAATTTTTTGCTACCTTATCTTTTATTTGTTGGGTTCTCTTTTCGTCAAGTGTAAGGCCTGATCTATGTGCAAATTACTACTTTAATCGATTTCCCACTTAACGCAAATATAAACAAAATTTTATTTTTTAAGGTGCCCACCCTGTATATATTTGTATGAAATTGTACCGGTAATGTGTATGCAAAATATCGTCTTCTTTCGACAAATATTTTTGAGTTATACCGCCAACAGACAGACAGACAGACAGACGGAATTGAGAAAACCTCTTTTTCGTCATCTAGGGACCCTGAATCGTGAAGATCTGGAGAAATCTCGAAAGGTGATTTTTTCGCGATTACAATACTTCTTTCGTCTTTCAGACGAGGGAAGTAAAAAAAGAGAAGAATTCTAAAACAAAATAAAATCAGAAGAAGGGACTGTACTTGCACAAAAATGTTAAAACTGAGGGACATGACATAATAACTACAGATATTTAACAAGTTATAACACTAACATACGAAGAAAATGTACCTGTAGACCAAAGAATGACAATAGTTGTATTATTGCGGAGAAAGGAAACTCACATTATTAAAATTATCTGTTTTTACTATTCCTGAAAACGTCTATGAAAGAATACTGACTATAAGGTTGAAAAAGGTGATAGAACAGCAGTGGGTTCAGATCAAGTAGGAGCATTCAAACTTCTATATTTACGTTTTCGTAAGTAATATGAAGAAAATTGAATAGAATCAGACGCTTTAGTTAAGAACTGCACCAACAAAATAATATTTAAGTATGATTTAAGGTATTCTTAAATATTAAATATAAATTAATGGTTGATTGGAAAAATTAAGAATTTTTATTTCCTCTTCACTTGTTAAAGGTTGCTTACTGTCGTCTGAATTGACTAGGTAAATAAGTCTTTACAGGCACGGTGCCTGTAAAATGTTATTGTAGTCAGAACTGACTCGGTAAACGCGTCTTTACAGGCACGGTGCCTGTAAAATGTTGCCATGGCGACTTTACTAGCGCTTTGTTTTCTAATAAACACATCCTTCATTCAATACTAAGGATTTTCAACAAGATGAAATAAAACGGTGTGTATGCGGCTTGCTTGCAATTAGCCTTTGGGGCTCACCAACAGCTCCTTAAGGTAACAGAGAATAAAATGAACGAGAAGAAATGAATTTTATTTTTACTTCAAATAAAGTAATATTTCTAGTTAGATAGGGAATGCTACATATGCGTTAATTAATACAATTATTGCAATTTCGAACCAACTTTAACTTAAAGAAAACCAAAAACAACGATAACCAAGGGCTGCTGATGTTTTCTTCCAAAAACTTTCTGCGCCAGTAGGATACTCGGTTATGTAAGCACACAAGTATATTAATGATGCCTTATCACACATGTATTGCACACAATTTTATCTACAACTGCCCAAAATTGAGAAAAGTGCATTAAGAGAAATGTCAGATCTGCCCTTTTCAAAAATGTTAGTATGCAAATGCCATTATGTCATTCATTTGAGACTATTTCAGTTACATAATGAAGCCATTACACCACTCACTTAGGTGATGAAGCCGTTACATAACTGAGTGGTGTAATGAGCTTTATTCCCTAACGGAAATAGTATCAAATGAGCAACGTAATGAGTTACTTATCCCACTGGAGTAGATAAAATATTGTATCCAACACCTCCATGTAATAACACTATTACTACGCTGATTTTGCATAAGTAATACGATATATTAGGTACCCACTATACTCGGCACAACGAACAAATAGAGTAGATTATGAAACCCAAATAGCATATTATGAAACTGGCTAGATCAATATATTAATAATAATTACTAAAGAATCACAGACGGCTGCTATTCTGACAAAAAAATATTTTTCGGCGCACGTATGCATCATAGTTTTTTATCTGTTCTTTGTTCGGTTTAAATCGTTGTTATTATTGACATTATTGTTCCTGTTATTTCTCTTTATATTGTTGTACCTGTTAGTGAAAGATGTTAAATATGCTTTTTGAATTGGTCAAAGTTTCTGTTCGTAAAATTATGTCTAATTATAAGGTCCGCCATCTCTGATTATTTAGTGATAATTATTAAAAGATTTATCCGGCCAGCTTTGTAACATGTCGGTTGAATTGCATACTCTATTCTATTTGCTCGATGAGCCGAATATAGTGAGAGAATAATAAAAAAGTCACTAGTGAGAGAATGTAGAAAGAAACTGTTGATGTGTATTGTTGGTGACACTGTCAGTTTATGTCAGATTCGCAATTAGCAGGTTCAATCTTGCGTCAGTTTGTGTCAAATAACAAACAAAACCTAACCTGCTAACCTCGAATTTGACACAGATTGACAGTGCCACCAACAATACACTTCAGTACTACCAAACGTATAACACGAATCATAGGCGGTACTTTAGCTCACTTCCAATTCATTTTTTCTGTCATGACTAATATGCTACTTCCACACTTGCACAATAAATAACTATTCCAAGGCCATTAAAAAATGTCGAACTTTTAAAGTGTTATTTTTGTTGTGAAAAGTCCTTCCTTTCTTCACTAGTGATAAAATCATCTCCGACCCTTGGCCCAAATTGTATCCATGTGAATAATACCCAACTTTCTCACTCATTGAATAATATACTTAGTTCTCACTAGTGAAGAAATGTATCTATTTATGTTATATTGTACTAGTAACGGACATTTTACAAATTCTGGATTCTTGTAAAATATAATTAATAATGTAGATATCAGATAAATTTATCGTAAATTAATACACTCGTTTCACTACGTTTGCTTGTAAATTAAACGTTTACACTCACTGAAAAACTCTCAATTCTCTTAACGTGTAGAACAACCTACTATTATAACGAAATCATACACATAAAATATCACTCTCCGATGCAGCAACGTGAAAGCTGAAAAAATCAATTACATAAAATTTAGAGGTAAATTTAAAATTCTGATTGACAACACTCATTAACTAAAAGAGTCAGTGAATTTCTCCTCAATGTTTAAACAAAATTTTTGTTAATAAATTAAAGGGCGCGCAATGTTGTACTCGTTAAAAGCCCGTGACAAAAAAACAGTTTAACTAAAAAATCAAGCTGAAAATAAAGACATTCTTAATTGAAACTATAAATTAATAAAACGAAAAGAGTAAGAACGCAAATTCTTAAAAGGAATAATCTCATTTACCACCTTTTTTAAATTTAATATTAATTGATTTACTTACACACGCAAGTTCGTTTCTGGTTGTCACTAACATTTTTAACAATATTCTATTTGTTTTGTTATGGCAAACCATATTCATTTATTTATTTTTAGAATTATATTAGTGGCGGTTGCTTTTATCAAATAATTTGATATTCGTATTTTCATTTTTCCTAACAATATTTACTTGTTTTCTAAGCCTGTAATAAATAAAAGTTTTTCTCCTAAAGAAAAATAGAACTGCGTTATCAAATATTTATATAAATCCAATGAATAGAATAGAAGATTTTCTGCTATAAACAAGAATATAGTACTTATTTCAAGAAAATTTCGAACTTGCAAAGGTATTCACTATTCAGGTAGAAATTTTAACTTTCCAAATGAGTAATTTGCTGTTGATATGACTTACTGCGATCACTTAAATAAATTATATTTTTATGAAAAGTGGATGTTCTACCCCACATTCAGTTTCGAGTTAAAACTGTTATACTGCTAAAAGATGCACAAGTTAATATTTTTAATAATAGCAATGTATTGATAACTTTGAAAAATAGTTTAAAAGCTGATATTAATTACTAGTGCCTGGCCATTTTGCCGGCTTGCTATTTATGTAACTGATCTGTGACTACTGCTCCGCCCGTTATACATACATTAAACAAGTAAAATGTTTATATTCGACATTCTGTTAGTTCCTGGATTGTCTCTTTTGGTGTGTACTTCTTTTGCCGTATCTCGACGATTTCATCGTCGCCCTGAATGATTGATTTACTGATGTTTTACCGGGCAGTTACGGTAATTAAACCACAGTCAAAAGAAGTTGGATGCCATTTTGTTAAAAGGGCGATTAGCACTTACGAGAACGTTTAAACGACCACAACACAACAAGGGCACTCGTAAGCGGCCAGAGATTTATTTACGGTGGTAATTGCAATATTAATTTATGAACTAATTCGACGACTTAGCTAAAGAATCATTGATCCACAAAATCAGCCCTGCAACAATAACTTGCTCCAGCTATATGCAATAGGAATAGAGGATGGAATCGATGGTAAAAAAAATGTGGTCCCTGGGCGCCACGTGATTTGTATTTAAAGGTTAATCAACTTTTGAACCACTAAAACCACGAAATGAGAGACAACAAGCTTTATCGCGAGGTGAGTCTTAGCAGTTCCACCAGACAAGAGACTTAACTTAAGCTCGCGTTACCTAAAATACCTGTCAAATCCGGTTCTGATTTCTTTAGAGTCCTTCCTGCAAGTCACTTTACAGAAAAATATAAGAAAATACACCAGTAAAATTATTTAAGCCATTCTATATAAAGCACGCAAATGTTACCTTAAAATTAGAGATCCTACACATAAAAGTTCAAAATTAACAGCAGCTTAAGTGACGTCACTATATATATATAGTCTAACTTAAATATGCTTGTTTACAACAGCAATCGCTGGCTTAATTACTCAACAAGTTGTAGCGCGAAAGGGGATTCTCAATTGAGTTATATTAGAGCGCTATAGCACAAAATTTTATGGCTGTGAAATATCTGACTGCAAATATATGTGATAAGTGTGTCTTCTTCTTGTTCTCGACTGGTAATTATGTTTCTTTGGTATCGTTGTCATGTGTTTTCTTGGGATGTATACTGCCAGCTATCACGCTAGCATTTGGATGATCTTTTCATATTTGATATTCCAATGCTCGCTATTTTTGCTAGTCTGTCGCTCGCCATGCCATTAACACGTTCATTCCACATCCTACGTCGTTTTTATCTAAGCGTCTTATATGTTGCATGTTATCTTATATCGTAGTTTCTTATATAACTATAGTTTCTCCCATATTGTTCTTAGGGTATTCTTTTCGCACGTTCTTAGTGCTCTCTTTGTTATCGTTGTGTCAGCTCTGCCTTCAGCAGCGTAACTAAAGATGGGTCTGACAGATGTTTTATACATTCTAGATTTACCTTCCATCGGCATGTCTTTATTCCAGCGTATAATATCTCGCATGCATCCGGCGGTGACGGTTGCTCTATTCACTTGTCTGCGAATTTCTTTTCATAGATTTCCAAGTGCTGTGATGGCTGTTTCTAGATAAGGAAATGTGAATTCTTATTCCATTGGCTGGTTGTGAACTATAAATTTTGATCAGGTAGGCTCTCGGGCAACAAACAGACACTTCGTTTTAGTGACAGATATCTGCATACTGCACTTTTCTGAAGTTTCCTTAAATTGTATTACTTTTGCGTAGTTATACGAATTCGTTTATTATTGACAAGTTCACTTCACATTACTCTATTCAATCTTTTGAAATCCGAGTAAGCAGTTTAGAACCAAGCACTGTTATTACATGCGAATGAAGTACAATATTATAACCTAGTGAGCGGTTCACAATCTCTTTATTTGACGGCGGCCTTGGATATTTGCGTGAGAACCTGTCTATCACTTCAAGACGTGGAAAATTAACTCATGTGTGAATTGAAACGAGAATAGTCAACATCCACGTATTGGCCTAAAGGCCGTCGGATTAATAACAACGGCGGAATACGATTTCCAGTTGTTTAAGATACAATCGGGAAGTAATCGGCCAATCCGGCACTAACCGAAATTGGGAATAACACCCTAATCAACTATTCAATATTCTCACGTAAACACGACGTTCCACCCGACAGGACGTCATCTTCTTGAGAGTGTCGAGCTCTTTGTCCCTAATTTCAGTCGCTCAACCCCAAAGAGCACCCCGCTTAGTTTAAGCCAAAGTAGACAGAACTTAATTTCAGCAAGGTGGCCACAGAAAAGGAAAGTTCCACCACGCTGTCTTGCAAATTTAAAATCTAGTAACACTTGCTTGCAACGATTATTGAAAGTTACTGTATTCTGTTGCCTACTGCCCATCTTCGACTTCCTCTTACAAATTAGTTACTATGATATCGATTTACGACGATAACATTGAGCACTTTTTTATTTTTATATTGTTGTCAAAATGTTTGCAACTGGATATTGTGAAAGCCTTGACTAATGAGCCAGAAATGGCCACCTTTAGCTCAATGAATGACGGCAAGTGAATTGGCGCCAATCTACTGGCTATATAACGGACGACTTCTCAGAGCTACATCGATTAGCCCAATGAAGAATGCAAAACACCAGTTCAAAGTTTGACTAATAAAAACCGGCAAAATCTACAAACTGACAACGAGAGGTTTGCGTTGACACAGAGCATCGGCATACAAAGCGGCAGTAGAATGATAGCTGTGGGAACAATTTGAAGCTCTTTCTATCTAATATGCAAACATTAATCGTACAGAGCTTTGTGAGTTAGCGGTACTGCATCTACTTGACCTTCTGGATATCCTGGGTTCGATTCCTGCATTCTGGCCTTCTTCAACTCTTCATTCGTTCTGTCTCTCATCTACTCTCAATTTTTGTTTTTAGCTGAAGAGGGACGAGGGTCTCACAGTCCGGGTAATTGAAATATCTTGAATCTTTACATTTACCTTTAATATGAATCGGAATGATATTCCACGAAACTACAACCAGACGGGACTGGAATTTCAGAATGGTAGGCCGTGCTTGGCGAGCTCATTATATCCGACGATGTCAAACTTGTCTTTGTCTTTCAAAAAGCCGCCAACTACCAACTACTGATTTACTCCACGCCTGAGGTACTACACGCGAGTAGAAGTTGGGCCAGCTCATCAAGCCTTTCTCCTTCGGACAGAAAAGGCAGTGGCGGCGTCATATTTTAACTTGATCTAACATAGTTAAATTTTAAAATTTGCAGACTATGTTATCTGTAGGTTACACCGTGTAAATATAATAACATTATTTGTCTGTATTACACTGTATTTAAAATATTTTATAAAATACAATATTTATAAAAGCTCTCTGAAAAGCATACATTAGTTACAAACACTGATATAGTAAATTATTAGTAAATGTATCTTTTAACAAACATTAATTATAGAGTTTGTAAATTCTACTCCAAATGATCTACGACCTCTAACAAATATTGTTGTTGATTTGAATATTCAATATAGGAAGATAATTTCAAAGCAAAAACGTCTTGCGTATACCTTGTAATATCATCAGATACCTTCTGAACTGTTAATTTCTCCTGTAAAGGAATAGGGATTATAATTCGAAGTTCAATTTTCTTTAATTTGGCTAATTAGTTAATTCATTAGCTTTCTGTAGTACAAAATAGTTTAAAATCTTAATCATTTCATGAATAGTAATTTAAACCACTAACAGCAATCTTGTAATTGGTTTTACAAAATCATTTTCAAACATTCTCATTCTCTTCTGTTGGATTATCAGAGTGTGACGGGTATTCAAGAGTTATTAAAGAAAAATACCTCTAACTGAACCTGCCTTGATACTAAATTAATTACGTCTAATCGCTGTCCCCGTATCCCAATTAACCCAAGTATCGCTCAGCCTCAATTAATTATGAATTTGTACAAAGCTGGCTATTAATAATGGGTCCCATAATTAGCTAGGACTTACTTGAGCATAACTGCAAATCTCTTCCGTTACTAATTCCAGCTACTTATACAAATACCTGAACTCCGCATTGACGTCGCATTTCCTGCCTGCTACACACCAAATTAATTGATAACTAATTTCAGCCAATCTGAAAACTATCGCATCTGCGCTTTGACGTGTAGGCAGAGAACTTTGAAAACTTTCGAAGTTCGTCGTCATATTAGTTTCGGCTGGCGGCAAATTATGACGAAGTTTTCCTTTTCCGCGATCTAATTAAAAATAATTGTGCATTTCCTACGGTCGGAAACACGACAAGGCCGCCCTTGGGTTTATCTGCGCGTACTTAAAGTCCTTTCTGATTCTAGAGGAGCTTTGAAATAAGCTCACTCGTTGTTCCTGGAGCCGTTTTTATGCAGATTTCAAAGCACATATAAAGGATGATGCCAAGTTCTGGGCTAGAGGGCGCTGTCTGCTAACTTCTCAAACAACCCTTGTGCTGAAAACGGGCTTTGATGTCAACTAGTCAACTGTTTAATTATAAAATTAAATTATTCCAAGTGTAAATATTTTCATATGGTATTCTACACCTATATACATGTTTCATTGCACTACTTTAACGGGTTTCGCTGTTGTTAGTATTTCAGCGACGGTTTGCTTTTTAATATAATTTAAAAATCTCAAATTATATTAGAAAGAATGTTGAAAATTGGTTATAAAGTTCGTCTAACGAATATACAACTTCAGCTTATTAGCGCTGCTAGTTAAGAGAAGCGATGTCAAACTATTGACATCCTCTTCTGCACTATTTATTTGCTGGCAATAAAATGAACACGTATATATTTAAGAGTGTCCGTGATGCTATCTCTGTTTGACTGATTTATTCGACTCAAGATAGAGAATTACCGGATCGTTCATATTAAATCCACCGCAGTTCTTTGGTTTACTTACCCTAACGAACGCTTGGACAGTTTCTATTTATGTTTAATGCAAGTTGCAACGTTTTTTCACATTTTAAAAATGTAATCTACTCATTTTAAACTAAATAAAAGGAAAGGACACAGTCAAGAATAGTACATATTTATTATTTAATAGCATGATAGTAGTATCAAGCTATGTATTTAAAAGTAAAGTTACCACATATTCTCTGTATTACAAATTAGTTAAATTAAATTGTGCTTAAAGTTATACTAATGTGGTTAGATAAAAGTTATTGTACTCTATTATAAGTATTACACTACTTAAATAAAAATGTATGCAAATATTTATAAATAAATTAATGGCATACAATTTAGCTGGAAATATAAATTTTTATTTTTTTAAATTTATTTTGGTACTTAGCCAACAGCCGTTAGGCCAACTATAGGCGTCGCTGTACATTTTATGGAGACTTCCAACCCCACTAACGACTGTCATGATGTTATTATGACATCCGGGACCAACTATTATCGTGACAGCCGTACCACGAGGGGCCGAGAGAAGCAGCCATGGAACTCCCATCCAATTCCAATTCTTGGAAAATTGATTTGCCTTTTCCGTAGCCAAATAATTAGGTGATTTTTTTCAAGTACTCGTGGGTTGATTGTTAATTGTCATTGAATGATAAGAGAGCTTATCCATCACAATAGCGGATGGTTAGCTTAAATTAGACGGTAACCGATTTTTCATCTATTTTATCACCGATTCTCTGTTCATATTGTCATGTAATTTGAACTCTTTGAAATTGGAGAAAAAATTAAGCTCGCATATTTCACAAATCTATTATTTGTCCCTGCAGGTACTATTATGTAATATGTTCCTACGCCACCATATTTTTAACGGACTTAATAGAATTATCTTGCCAAGATCTTTTTAACCACCCCTAGAAAAAATTCAGGTTTCATCCAAGAACACGAATTGATAATTTTCGTTGCTAAATTTTATATAATTCTTAAAAAAGAAGTTCTTTTTGTAACATCACTTCTCTCGCAGCGCGCTCTCCTGTTATCATTTTTCACAAAACAAAAACTGATGTTATGTAGTAATATAGCTAAACTTGCGCGACTAATATCTAAAATATGTCGTTCTTTAGGTTTATGTAAATGGGCATTCAAAGTATATGCTCTTTTACTTCATACATGTGATATAGTACGTGTCTCACTTCTGATTTTTGACTTCTGGAACATGTAATGTTTTCAGACATTATTTTTTTTATATTTCAGACTTTTTAACATTTAGTGCGCTTTTTAATTTAGATTCACTAATTTGTAGAGCATCCCTGACACGTTTATGCACTGGTATGAGCGGTCCAACATTATTGTTCCAGACTGAAAATAATCGTAGAAACTCGTCAACATGTAAACTACGGCGAGGCATTTTTGTTACCACTCAATGCGCTTGACACCGAATGTTTGGCAAAACTCATTATTTGCAATGCTAAAAATTTGCAGTGATTACCTGTCACTAATCGACTGGTACTATTGGTCTATCTTTAACTTTTACCCAAAAAATATTATAACTAGGTAAGGACATATATGCGAAAACGTTTCCTTAAGTGTAAATTCTAAGAATTTAAAACCAACGGCGTTTCTTAAACGATAAAGTGCACCAACAAATTTCGTACTTCACCTATAAGTATCATCATTATACAGAAACACTGCAGTAATAGTTTTATGTTCTATGAATGCAGTAGAGAAAACGAAAAGCGGCACAGTGCATAATTTAGTTTAATAACTGAGTCACTTCGAAACTAAATCCATTGCAATGGATTTTTAAGCGCTAGAGTTGTATATTGGCTAGACGTACTATAATATTCCAAGCAATAACCCAGTTACAAGTATTCTAAATTAAAATATCTAAAAAGATGTACTTGTAAATTGACCAAGGAGTAAAATAAACAACTAGCGGAAAAATAGGTTTTGCAGAAATCCTAAAATAAGTAGCGCCTTAACAGTACAATTTTTAACAGTTTTATATCTGTAACTGACTCGGTCCTTGAAATTCCAAGAATATAACAAAAACTTTCTTTTCACATTTTTCCAGCCAATAACAAGAAGAAAAACAAAAGCCGGTAAGAGTAAATGTCAACAAAAAGCGCTCGTTCATATTTTTCTTCTGAGGCCTACGCTGTTACAAAAGCAAACCAAGAAAGCTGATTAAGTGGAGCTGCTTATAAAAACACTTATATAAATATTGTATTCAAAGGAGTTGTTGGTTCTCATTCTCCGATGAGAATTTTTGCTACTGAACTTCAAATACTGTAAAATAAAGGCGCCCCAGCTAGAGTTGAAACAATCTCGTCTTTAAATGGAAGTATTAACGCTGTTTGTACTACGCTATATTGCTAACTCCAATGTTTGTCTCTTTTGCTTCCTATTTGCTAACATCTTATTGATTGTTTATACCTGCCTATATTTTTTTTACATTGTATAATCTGTCCCGGTATACCGTTGTGTATAGCGCTTAGCTGCCTGTGATTGATTACATACATCAGCAAAATGTTCCATTCTCTATTCTCTGCTTCTTAAATACAGTTTCAAATTCACCAAAAGACACTTAAACATAAGAAAAAAATATCTCTTAAAAATCTTTCAAGAAATAAACGGTTATCAAAACTTTTACATACCAAAATATCTACATTGCATAAAAAATTCAAAAATTGTACGACAGCATACCGAACAATTTTGAAAGGCGTATCCTTCCATAGAACAAATATAGAATGTATAAAATCAGAATGGATGCGTACGGACTCACACAAATTTTATTGCAAGTTTAAATGTAACAAATACTGAATAGATATACATACACATATCAATTATTAGTGAATTTAGTTTAAGTGTTTCTATTTGTGACCTCTGCTATATGCATTTAGTTTGTAATCATTAGGTACGATTGCGCAATAAATAAATTAAAACATAATGAATATGACGCTATATGTAGGAATATTATAAGAGAGATTTATCGAATCGGTAACAGAGTGTTACATTTTAATTTAATCCATCCTAGCTCTTACCTGGTCTGCTTACAAGGATAAAAAACAACTCTTTCCAAGTGATAGCTCCCATTACTATTTTCAATGGTTTCAATTAGTACATCATATTGGTATAGCATTGATGGGTCTTTCACCTTTTCCATCACTGTAAACTTGTTATACAACGTACAATTAGATATTCTCATTACCTTAATAGAAACTAGTTTGATTCAACATGGTTGTTCATTTATTGTAGGATAGATTAATTGGATTTTATAATATTTAAGGAATTCAGAAATTAGTTTCGGTACCTCGAAAATTTATTTTCTCTTTAGTACGCTTTTTCTATGCAACATCTTCATTGCACTGCCAATTCTACAAAAATTCGAACAATTTACTTTATTTTTCCTGTAACGGCCCAAATTGTTTTTTTTTTCTTTACGCTGTAGCTCTTTTTAACGCCTTGACAAATCTCCTCTTGATGGCTTTTTCTTCCAAATAAAGCCGAATTATCTTCTATAACGAAGACTTCTTCCAGTGTTTTCCTAAAATTGAGAAACTCGGCTCCGTGCCTGGTGAGAAAGAGAACTGCCTGTCAGAGGAGCTTAAAATAAGATTTACTTCTCCAAGCCGGCTCCATCGAGCATCGTGGAGAATTTCGTATAGCGTACATATTTGCAAGAGTTGATTTGTGTATTCTCTATCTCGATGACAGCGTGCATATTTTCAGTGGTCTCTAGCTTTGTTCTACGGCCGCTTTACACCTACAGGTAAGAATTGCAATCTTTGTCTCACTGGCTTGACAGGACGTTAGTGGGTTTCTGTTTTTAGTGATCTAATCGTTGTTTGGGGTAATCTGTTAAGTTCTCTATATTTGTATTATAGTTCTGGAAAATCCTTCTGCCTAGAGACGTGTTTAGGGTGACAGCGGCGCTATCCGGCCTAAAGTCTGAGATAGCACAAGGTCAGGATTTTTCTTTTACTAGCTTATATACGTACGGTGCCGCTGCATTCCACTTATGTCTTACAAACAATGCGTGTTCACTCCAAAGCACTATACAATTATAACGTAGAACACATAACCGCGAGCACGTTTAGATTGGTTTTCAAAAATCAGAGCTTTAACACTGGTCCGTTGAACTTAATATTTCCAAATGCTAAATTTCTAATTTATTGTTTATAGTCACCGGAATTTGCTGCCTGCTAATAGTATATTATATTAATTAATTTTAGAATTCATTCAATTTGAACCACCATGAACTAGCCTGATCTTGATCACGACCTCGACGTTGAGAGTAAACTATTTTTTACGAACCGTTGATTTTAAGTACCATAATGAGCTTAGTTGTCCAAAGGCCTTTATGATAAGCACGTATCTGCGAGTTCCGTTTTCTTGCGAATTTACTTATTTTAATTAAAATACGGCCACCTATGTGGTCGGTTAAAAAGCTACTACGCTTTTAATACATGCATGGTCTTAAACATTGCTATTTCACTTTTATAATGCGATCTCCATGGATCTCAATTCTTACTTGGTTATTAATTTTGATTCAGTACTGTAATTCGCTTCTGCTTTATCTTTTATTTCGTTATCGATAGCTTCCGATTATGTGAAAATTTACATTCGTATCGTTGTCGGCTTCTGTCTGAATTTACTTAATTCTTTTATAATAAAGCAGCATTTATACTTGACGTTATTTACGGCATGTTATGTTTTCAATACCCGTTGTTATCTTCGAGTGCCAGCTTTTGTTGAAAATTAGGATTGCCGAAGAAGCATTTAACGGTAAGTTGTGTTGTGTAGACTGTTAGTTAGATTGAGTTTATCGTTGTCACTGATTGCAACTGGCGCCCATGCTGGTTTTACTTAGTAGCTATACTAATTTTTCATAATCCTTAATGATGACTATAGTTAGCCTGATCAGTTAACCTTTCAAAAGTGGTATAGTACGGAATTCTCTTTCGAAAATGTGCTTGTCGCCCCATATCGAGTTTAACTTATCAATTGTATTTCTACCCTCTTCTATTATATGTTTTTTTTTCTAAAGTATTATATCCAGTTTTTAAATCACAGTTTTAAAGTACCGGGTGATTAGAAATGCTTTTCCATCAAGTTCCTTTTGAAATATTTGTTGTATGAATAATATGTTAGTGGCTCTGTAGGTCTATGTCAAATTCGAGGTTAGCAGGTTAGGTTTTCCATCAGTTATAACACAGACTGGCATAGCCTTACAGTGCCACCATCACATTATTCATACAACAAATATTTCAAAGGGAACTTGATGAAAAGCATTTATAATCATTCCGTATTTACACAATTTATAAGATTCTGAATTCATCATCTATAAATATTTGATATCTGGCTACTATATTGACAACTACATATTTCTTTATTCACATTTATGCTCATACTTCATTTCTTGTAGCATCTTCGAAGCATAATATGTAAATCAAAGGCATTTTATGTGATAACTCCCTGGTGGTCCGTAAAACTAATTCTGAATAGATAATTTTCTCCTATATCTACCATGTCTTCACATCTGTTTCTCCAATCTTTAAGCTTCCAGATATACAGGTTGCCTAAAATTGTAAGCAACATGGCAAATCCATAAGTTGGAAAATGTTCAAATAATATTTGCCATAAGAGTAAACGATATAGAAAAATGCAATAAATGCTTAGGTAGCTAGGCAACAAGTAGCTATTGTACTTACTTGTTGTCTAGTCATTATTTTTTTCCATGTCAGCAAGTAAATAGTATTTTAACCGTTTTTATCACATACAATTTCATGTTTCGTACAATTTTAGACAACCGGTATGTTGGGAGGCAGCGGTGGGAAGCTGATACATTTCACTTTGATGTAAGTTTGTTCTATTTTGATATTGGCTAGGATACTAATCAGTTTGTTTCTCAGTGTAGAATCGTAAGCTTTTTTGAAGGTTGTGAATCCCCCTTGATATTTGTTTTTTGATTAGTTGTTTCATTATAAATAAGTTATCAACAAAAGATCGATCTGGTATGAATTCACTTTGATCGTCACTTTTAACACTGAAAGAAAGGTCTCTAGTTTTCGAGGTCATTTCTTTTCTTTTATATACCTACTTAATGCGATATACGCCAGCTGTTTTTAAACTTGATATTTTGTCTTTTACTGACCTGAAACGGTTACTCAAAGTTTCAAGTCGTAAACACAGTTTTGATATTGCATAGTTTTCGTATATCACATTCCTCATTCTTGCTGCTCGAGTTACATTGGACAGACTGGTCGTTCCATTGATCTAAGACTTCAAGAACATAAAGGCGATTGCAATGGTGGTAGTAAAATAACGGTAGGACGGTCCGGGAACTCAAATACGTCCGGTTTGCGCATGACGTCACGCTCGCTTCACTCATAGGCTTCACTTTTCATAGTACATGCACGTAAACGTGACATAAACTACAGGGAAATTTTGTTAATTCCACCATTCTAAGGTGAATAACTACAAACTGTACAATAAACAAACACAAAACAGGTCCTCTGAACCCTCCGGATTAAAAATGCCTGGGTGTGCGATTTATGGGTGTGCAAATAATTCTAATAAAACAAGGAAGGGTGATGGCACCATCAGATATTTTCCTTTCCTAAAGACGAGACAGCGTTGGATCCATGCATGTAAAAGGGTAGAATCTTTCAACGTGGAGAAGAGTGAGTTATTTAATTTTACTTAATAAAAATACTAAAATTTAAGTAAAATATTCTTTAAGTTATGTGTGCTCCGAACATTAAGAGAGTGACATTGAGATTCCTCTTCGAAACCGTCTCCTAAACTATCTCCCAAAAATCGTCAGATTATTGAAGGCAGATTCGGTATCTTTTAATATCTTGGGTGAAAAAACACCTGTGTCTGATGGCAGTAAAACAAACAGTACGGAGAGCGAGTAAAAGACAACGGCGTGATGTCGTAAAACAGACAATGTTGTGTCACGACATCCAGAAAAATGTCGCAGAATCGCACATGACCGCTGAAATTAGAGATAAGTCAGGAAGCCAAGAAAACTTGATCATGTAAAATTATAATAAATTACAATAAGTGCTCATTACAGTTCATAATTCCGTTATAGGGGTATACCAGATTCGCACAGCTCCGCTGATCCCAAGCAAGGTCGTGAGATGAATCCAAATAAAATTATTAGCATTTTGAGAAATGAAATTTTCTAATTGGAGAAAAAATACGAAGAAGTTGTAGAGAAGAATCTTCGATTGGAAGAGGAATTGGTCGGAAACACCTAATCTGAAAGCTCTGGAGGGACTTTTTACACCTGGACAAATAAAGAGTCTACTCAATCTCTCAAAAAAAAAAAGGATCCGTTGAAATTCAGATGACATCCCCTCTGCAATTTCTCTCCGAAGTATCAGCCCAAGAGCCTATCGTTTCCTGAAGAATAATAAGTTTCCTTTGCATAGAATATCAACGTTGAGAGACTGGACAAGATGTTTGAACTTATACAGAGGTATATGGATAGATGTGATGCGACTTTTAAAAGTTAAATTAAGAGAGCTGTCTGAACTGGATCGTCTAACAGTTTTAACTTTTGACGATGTTTATGTGTCGAACAAAGTATGTATAGATCAACACACACAACAAATTATAGGACCACATAAAGCTTGTTAAGTTGTTATGGCCCGTGGTTTATTGAACAAGTGGAAACAGCCTCTGTACTACGATTTTGATAAAAATATGACTAAGGAAACAATGTTTGACATCATATCGCAACTTTATAACGCAGGATTTACTGTAGTCGCCATCACGAGCGATATGGGTGCTGGGAAAGTTAGATTTTGGTCGAAAATTAACGTTGACTATAATAAAAATGTATTTTTTCATCATCCTGTCGATGAAAATTTTGAAGTTCATGTTTTTGCGGATGTTCCTCATTTGTTAAAATTGATGAGAAACCACCTGTTAAATCAAGCATTCGTTGTATATGGTGTGAGAATAGACAACACATGCTTAGAATACCTACTGCAAGCGTCAGATCTGACAATTCCCTTCAAGATTGGTCGCTACGATCTTGACGTAAAAGTCACCGAACGACAAAAGGTCCGTCCTGCAGCTCAAATATTTTCAAATCAAGTTGCCAAAGCAATTGTGTGGTGTGGTATGTCTGGTTCTATGGAGGGCACCTCCTGGAAAGAAAGTGCCAAAATCTTCAAACTTATGAACGACTAGTTTGATTTATTCAACGCTCAGAATAAATATGGATCTCACAAGGGGCAGAATGATTTCGGTGTTAACTTCGATGAACAAATCGATTTATTAAATCGTGTGACTGAATGTATTTTCTCGATGAGAGTTGGAACACATAAGAATATTATACAGCTTCAAAAAGGGATTCTCCTTGGTAATGCTTCTTTAATAAATCTTTATAAATATTTACAAAAAAGATATAAAATCGAGTATATTCTCACTTATCGACTAAATCAAGATGTTTTTTAGAATTTATTCTCACATATCAGGGGCATGAGTGGAGCAAACGATCATCCTTCTCTGGACATGAAATTTAGAAAAGTAAAACATTCTCCATAATTCGTTCTTTCCAGCTGGTATATTTTGGGAAAGCACTGGGCAACGGTTTTCACTCTAAATAAAAACAACGAGGAGAGCTCTTGAGAACAATGCCTGCTTAATCCTTTGGAGGACGAAAAACAAGAATGTTGTACCGGAAGTTTTCCACGCAATGTTGCTGAGGAAAAGGATGTAAAAGATGACTTTTCTACGGATGAAGTACGACAGCTACCATATTCATTCATAGAACCGGACTATTATGATTCACAAATCAACATCACACCTGAAGTACTGCCACGAGATAATGAAGATCGAAGAAAATATACATGTCGAAGGTTTGAGATACATTGCCGAATATGTGGAATTTTGGTTCAGAGACAAATTTAGTTTGGGAACACCATTAGGTAATGCTGTAGAACTGAATGAAAACGTCCCGGCT